>CP025655.1:7599460-7653407 GCA_003576665.1 Ipomoea trifida
GGAAAAGTGGCTGGCCTTGCGGGCTAAGTTATGCTACATTTTCGAACGAGTTTTCCATCTCAGACCACATGAGATCGAACTGATCTCTCGTTCGAGACATCAAACGAACTGACCTCTCGAGAGGTAGTCCGATGTCTCGAACCAAGTCGCGTACGAGAGCGATATCGCGCAGCCCCGGTCGGCGCGCGCGTTCGATGTCTCGCGGACCAATTTGATGTCTCGATGCAGTGCGATGTCTCGAAGCTAGCACTTCTCGACGTCTCACGGCACGAGCTATGTCTCGAAGGTACGCAGATATGAACGACGTCTCGCATAGCGATTATGGTAACCTCTCTTTGCGACCGTTCACCATCTGGATCCGTTCAGAAATAACTCTTATTATTACGGAATTAATGTGATTAATTCCAATCTTTATTTCAGAGTTTATTTCTTGATTAAATGGATTAAGAGTGGGTGTAAATAGGTTGCTAGTGGTTACAAATGGGAATTAAATGCCAGATTTAATGCAATGATCCCATCCTTCACTACAAATTCGTTGTGAGCAGCAGGTTTGAAAAACACACAACAAGAACACACGATACACTGCTTTCTCCTCAAAACCCTGCTCATATTTCCTTCAAGCCATCTGCGTTCTTCCCACGGTTTAGTTCGCCGGATCTAAGTTTGAGTGCACAAACGGCGGATCGTAGCACGTTTTATCCTGGGAAGCCTAGGCCGCAACGTTCCAGCACCTTGGGAAGCGGCAAATAAGGTTTTAAGGATAGTGGCAACACGACTCGTGCTTCCAACCACCCCGGAGTCCATACAGCTCACCCGTCTTCTTCCAAGATCACTCAACCGAACGTGGTATCTTCATCGCAAGTAATTATTTAATCCTACGTGGATTATTTTTTCGTTGTAATCTGTTTTGCTTTAGTTTTCCATTTTCTTGTATTTTTCCGACTGTCAGAAAGGGTATTTTCCCCAACATTAAACTTGTCCCTACCAAAAACAAGAACAAATTAAATAATACGGAGTAGCAAATTAAATGAACTTGTGTTGGTAAGAAGCTAAGAATTCCTCGGCAAACACTCATAGAGATTAAAGATATATTAGTCAAGTTTAATTTGAATATACATGCAATGTGACAGCTAGATCTCTTCAAAAACAAATATTATGCATAAATGATGTACTTAATTAACCAATGGTAATTGGAGAAGCAATAAATTCGAATCAAATATACCTTAGCTTAGATGAAACATGAATTTTACACATTACCTCTATATTTTTAGTCATGAGTTCCAATGTACTCCTTTCCTTGATATTATTGCTTGCTCTAGCATGTTTAGTTTTAGAATAAAAATAATCTAGAAATAAAATATAAATCATATTTTATTATTTGATTCATTTAAAGAACCCACTTTAACATTGCATACATAACATAAGACACAAAAATTTATAACATAGAACACAATTACTAATTTGTTTCAGGTACAAAATTCACTTTCTTAAGGTATAGAATTTCGTAACGCAAGACACAAAAAGTCACAACATAAACACATACGCATGAACTAATGTCTATAATACAGTGTAAACCCTTATTCATGTTATAAGGATTGCTATTTATTTGCATTTAGCATGCCGAGAAAGGGGATTTTAGTATTTCTTTTTTTGAAAGAAGGGATTTTAGTATTTCTTAAAACTTATAAAAATGGGTTTAAACTAATAATGAATCATAGAAATGAGAGGATAAGATGTACCAAATCCAACTAAGTTGACTGGTTTTCAAGATATGTATTGGTTACTACTTACTACTCCGATCCACATGTTAACAAGCGATTTATATTGTTTCAAAGCTAAGATATGTTTATATTAATTAAGCCAACCGTGGGTTACTAACCACTGTTTTCTTCATTATGTTTATATATTCAGATTCGAATTCTCCATGTAACATTAATTAATTCATTAATGTTAGTTGATGAATATGTTATAGGTTTAATTTGTTGAAACTTGATTAGCCAATAGAATGCTCAACTAGGTTGAATTGAAGAATGTGTTTCATCTCAATTAAAAACATAAGCTGATAATTGAATTGTGCGAGAGCTAATTACTTTTGACGGTTCTAAGCAATATGTAGACCATAGTCTCTTAACCTTTGGCATGGAGTTGACTCTAATATCAAATTGAAGCATGTGTTTCATCTACATTAAAATGCTAAACTGATAGTTGGATTACACATTTATGTTTACAGGCGCTTGGTTGGAATAAGAAAATTAGGAAAAAAAAAATTGTAATTCCGTGAAAAAGAATAAGATGAGAATTCAAATTCCATTATTTGGTAGGCATGAAAGGGAAGAATTGAATAAAGACTAAAATGTCCTTGTGCCAACTACTATGTGGTGTGATGACACATCTGCTATCAATCCAAATGAGCCGTCACAGGATCGAACCCCAACAATGGGGGCATTATATTGATTCTTTGCTATGAAAATGATCTTGTGCCAACTACTTTGTAGTATGATAACACTTCTATTACCATTTCAAATGGGTCATCCCAGGATTGATTCTTTGGGATGAAAATGATTGAGAAACAGATATTACTTTGTATAGAATCGTGAGTTTTTCAAAAAATAATAATAATAAGGGTAAAGTTGTCATTTACAGTAGAATTTCAATTTTGAAGGACCATTGGAATTACAATTCCATGGTTGTAGGGAATTGCAATTTCTTCCAACCAAATAATGGAATTTACAATTCCATTGAATTTGGTGAAAATAGAATTACAATTCCATCCTACCAACGCCCCATTATAGACTATATGCTCAACAGGTTGGCTGTTGGTAGCTAATCTTTCATTTTCTTCTTAATTACATACAATAGCATATCTTTTCTCAAGTCGGCAGGAAATTTCACTTGCACCATATTTAACTTAAGCAACAGTTCTGAGGAATGTAACTAGTCACAATAAATTTGAACACCCAACTAATGCAAAATTCAAGAGTTTTATCTATAACCTGATCCTTACATGTTATCCAAAATAATTTCCAAACTCAACAAAACAGAGCCAGCCAAATCATCTTAAGTCTCGACGGTAAGTTGGGTCATTCCAAGCCTCACCAGCAATTTATTCAGGGACTCGGGCGAATGCACCTTATACTCGACTTTACCATTTGACAGGAATACCTCGGCCAGTTCAAGCTTCTCTGAGGTAAGACTTGTGCTATCCATCGTCTTGCTAAGCACCTTGAGAACGAGCTGAACAGCCTCCTCCCTCGTGAGCTCATCCTTGTAGTCCTGTTTTAACATTGATTGTGCGGCTTGATTGTTGGCTCCAATAGCAGCAGCCTTCCAACCGCCATAATTTCCGCTGGGGTCGCTCATGTAAAGCTGGAAGCCATAGTTCTTATCCCAACCGGCAAACAGAAAAGAAACCCCGAATGGGCGCAGACCGCCAAACTGCGTGTAGCCTTGCTTGGTGTCGCAAAGAGATTGAACTAGCTGTTCCACGGGCATTGGTTCCTGATAAGCATAAGTGTATCGTTGAGCCTGAACCCTGGCTGTGTTAATCAGAATATTGGCATCGGACATTATTCCCGCCACAGCACATGCCACGTGGTCATCAATCTTGTACATCTTTTCAGTGGAAGTCGATGTCTGTAGAAGCTTGGAAGTCACCTTCTTTTCACCGACTAAAACAACACCGTCTTTAGATAATACTCCTATGGCACTGCCAGCATTTCCAATTGCCTCCATTGCATATTCAACCTGGTATAGACGACCTTCTGGAGAGAAGATAGTAGTACGACTATCATATCTTCGTGACATTGTTCTGCAGCAAGTGAACTAAACAAGTTCATTATGAGCACTAATTCCCAATGTATACCGCATCTATGAAAATTAATCTAACATACTACTACACTGTTACTTAGATCCATGTGGTATCCAAAAAAGACACATGCTGTATGAATCAAGAAGCACAATTACTAAGACCAACTAGCCTGACAAACACATTCAGAAGATCAGATATCTACTCTGAGCATGGTTGTCAAAATTTAAAAAAGAAAAAATAGAAGGGTAAATAGTATTTTGGTCCATTAGGTATACATGAATAGTCAAATTAGACCCAAATAGGTAACAAGATAGCCGAAGTAATCCTCAATTTACTCAATCTGGGGGAATTTGGTCCTCATCAAACAGAATACATTTAACTAATAACATTGATTCCTTTTTTTTTTTTTTTTTGAAAACTCATGTTTCCTGGCTTTGCCAAACTATATCTTGGACCCCATGAACCCTAATAACATCAATTCTTGAAACACTATTAACATGAGGGCCATTTTGGTAAATTAACTTATTAACTTTAATCTTCTTCCAAACCAAATATTGACTCTTTTATCTAACTCTTAACTAGAGAAAAAAATTTACGAAAAAAAATAAAATAAGGAAACAGAGTGAGGGACAAAGGATGTTAATGTCCTCAAACCCCACAAACAGCTCTCCATAAAAATGTCTTCTCCCCAAGCTTCAGACACCCCCCTTCCCCCTCCCCTTCTACCTCACCTCCGAGGTCTTTTTGAAATACTGGTTCCCAATGTATACTGCATCTATGAAAATTATGCAGCAAGAGGACTGAATAGTTGAGTAAAAATACTAATTCCCAATATTTACTGCATCTATGAAAATTATGCATATGTACACTATTAAATAGATGCATGTGGTATCCAAAAGGAGACATGCCATATGAATCAAGAAGCACAATCACTCAAATTGCTCAGAGCAACTAGCCCAACAAACACATCCAGAGGTCTACTTTGAGTGTGGTTGTCAGAATTTATTTATAAAAAAAACTGGGAGTTTCAGTCAGTTCAGAATGCATAAGAAATTCTTCTTCCATTGGAGACAAGGAATTTTGCATGATGAAAAGAATGGTTCCATTTGCACACATCTAAAATGTGTTTAGACAGGCATCATGGTCAAGTTACAGAATGTTGATAATAAGTATTCCCTGCTTTAATTTGATGTTAATTTTGCCCAAAAAACTTTTCTGGATGGCTGCTAAGCAACATGGATTTACCCATCCATATTCTATACATAAGTATCTGAATTGCCAATTGTATGACAACACAAGTACTCCCTCTGTCCCATTTTATGAGTCAAGTTATTTTTAATTTAATTTTTCATAATATTTTATATTACGTTTAGTAATAATAACAAATTTATATATTTAGAAACTACATAAAAGTACTATTAAGCATTAAAAATTTTAAATTTAAAAATACGTAAAAAAAAAATACTAAAGAAACTAAACAAAAAAGAAAGAGTTGGTTTGACTAATGAAAAGTAAAGAGTTAAAATGGGACAGTAGTAGTTAATATAGAGTACAAATCCTTCAAGCTAAATTCAAGTGTGAGAATAAAATTTATCCGAGTTAATCCAGATAATAAAACTCAAAATTTTCTCAATGTAACAAAAGAAACATACGAGTGTGAAAATTTTAAGTTTCTACATTCCACTGGGTTATTTGACCACGTTTTTGGAACAGATTAAGAATTCGTTTTACAAGTATAAAGTGCCTTTTATGTGATCAGCACATAAACAGCACCAACATTTCAATAATTTGGAAGAAACTCCTCAAGAGCATACTATCAAAAAAAAAATCTACAAAATTAATAAGTACCACCCCAAGAACAGCTACTGGCAAAAGGAATACATACATTTAATTAGAGCATTTGCTAAATACAATCCCTGAATCCCATCACAACCTCGAGTTTCCAAAATGGGAATATCATATTTCTAACATATTACCGATCTATATTTCACTTTACTGAGCATTCTCCATTTTTTCTTCGCACTATTTATACATTCGAATCTTGTGATTTTAGTACAAACAGGAAGACATGTGAAACAAATCAAAACAACCCTACTCGTATTACAGTTTTATTTCACTTTTCCGCTCACCACTTGTAGGATTTCTTAAACGTTAAATTTTATAAAGGAATTGTAAAATCTTCAGAAATCACGAAACCAAACTTGAAGTTAAAATTGAACCCTAAAATGTGACAACATTGAAAGCACAAAATAGTGTGTGTGTGTGTGTGTGTACATATATACGTGTATACGTTTCAGTGACAGAGCGGAACCTGGAAAAGGGATGAACGAGGGAGAAGCCAAGAGACGCAATGTAAGTATGGAGAAGGATTAGTAGTGAGTCGACCAGGTCACTGAAACTGAATATAGTTTTGAGTTTTGACCCGAAAAAAAAAAAAAAAAAAAAAAAACAAAAAAAAAAAACAAGAATCATATGTAATGCCCACAAAATAAGGCCCAAAAGCATTTTTGTGATGGCCATGGCAAGTGAAATCACAAGCAGCCCAAGAATCAGGGTCCAATGAAGGTTCTTGAAGACCGAATTGTCAAGCTTATCAACCGAATCATCCGTACATGTGTTCAGATCTAATGAATCAGAAACACTGATTTAAAAAAAAAATACGGTGATATTTTTGTAAATAATTGAACTTTGAAGTGTAAGTAAAATGTATTACAAATGCAAGTAGCGGTTTCATATAGTCAACCTAAGTACAAGTAAATTGTATTACAAGTGCAAATAAATGTCTTACATGTGCAAGTAAAATATACACTGAGCATCAATACCAAGTGCACCTAAAGTTTGTAATTAGTATAATTTTTGTGTTTATGAAAAAGATAGGGGGTTTGAAATATCTAAAAACATAATAGATGTGAATGAAAATTATACCATTCATTTATGTCTGTTTTTTCCGTTATTTTTTATATATATATACATGCTCTAAAAACATAATAAATGTGAATGAATGTTATACTCTTCATTTATATATGTTTTTTTTGTTAAGTTTTTTTATACATTATGCTATAAAAATTGTACTATACAATATTTTGGACAAACATACATCTACCTTTATAACTTCCGTTATCTTTTCTACTATTGTTACTATGCACATGCATCCATCATATATTTTTCTTACCTTCTTCAACAATAATAATAATAACATAGAGTTAATTCCCAAAATGGTCCCCCGACTATGACCTTTTCTTAAATTAGTCCCTTGATTTTTAATTGTACCCAAAGTGGTCCTCCGACTTTTGAATTTTAAGCCAAAATGGTCCTCCGTTAGCTTTGGCGTTAAGTAGGTGTTAAAATGAAGGGTAAAACTGGAAATTTAGGTTTTGCACTCCAATTTAAAGCAATCTATGACTTCTTTTAATAGCATGCATATATATTTCTTCAAATTAGGTTTTTACTCTCCTAAATCTGCAATCAAAATGTGGGATAATCAACTAGAAGGCAAGAAATCTTTGCCTTTAAAAGTTAGTGGATGAAGTTGAAGATGAACTTTTTTGGCCTTCTAGTTAATTATCCCATATTTTGATTGTAGATTTAGGAGAGCAAAAATCCAATTTGAAGAAATAAGTGCGCAACCTGTTGAAAGGAATCATATATTGCTTTAAATTGGAGTACAAAACTTGAATTTCCAATTTTACCCTTCATTTTAACACCTCCTTAACGCCAAAACTAACGGAGGACCATTTTGGCTTAAAATTCAAAAGTCGGAGGACCACTTTGGGTGCAATTAAAAATCAAGGGATCAATTTAAGAAAATGCTATAGTCGGAGGACCATTTTGAGAATTAACTCTAATAACATATAAACATTATATATTGTAGACCTATTTTTTTGCGCATCACGAATAATAAAAAATAGAGCAAATACCAATTTTGGTCCCACGACTATTAGCAAAATGACAATTTTGGTCCACATGTTTCATTTCTACCAATTTTGGTCCCACGACTATTGTTTTAGTACCAATTTTCATCCACGACTATTGTTTTGTGCCAAAATTTATCGCGCTGGTCACCCATTCGTTTAAAACGTGCAAAAACCTATAATTGTTAAGCGTATTTTCATCATTTTCAACTTAATATCTTAATTTGAGTATGAATAAATGAATTTAAGTCCTAAAATCGATCAAAATTCGCAGTTTTCCTCCTCATTTTACCTTAATTTGAGGAGGAGAATTGTGAATTGTGATCGATCTTAGGGCTTAAATCTCTTTATTCATGCTCAAATTGGGATATTGAGTTGAAAATGACGAAAATACTTTCAACAATTTTAGATTTCGGCACGTTTTAAACGGATGGGTGATCGGCGCGATAAATTTTGGCACTAAAACAATAATCGTAGGACCAAAATTGGTACTAAACAATAGTCGTGGGACCAAAATTGGTAGAAATGAAACATGTGGATCAAAATTGTCATTTTGCTAATACTCGTGGGACTAAAATTGGTATTTGCTCTAAAAAATACTAGTAATGATAATAAAGGTAGGGCGCGAGACAAACTTCCGCGAGCTGATTTTTGCTATCCTGCGAGGACATCACTTCGTTAAGAGATAGGCGTGAGGCAAACTTAGTTTTTTGTGATAGGCTTCATGACGGAGCCAATTCCACGGCTATAAATAGGGAAAGTTAGCTTTTTTTTTTTTTTTTTTTTTTTTTTTTTTTTTTTTTTAGGGAGTTAGACATTAGTTTCAAGTTTAATCCTTAAAACCCTAGCTACGAAATTTACAGATGCAAGTCTCATTTTTATTTCAATTTAAATTGCAAGGTTTATTTAGATTCAATTGCTAATTCTAGTTTGGAAGGAAGTGTTGAAGAGATTGATCATCCATTATAATTGATCATAGATAAGTGTTTTTTTTTTTTTTTACATTCATTTGTGATTGCAATGGCTTCCATTTCAATTATTTGTGTTTGAGTTTCAATTCAAAGTATGAGTAGCAAAATTCATTTTTAGGGAATTGGATTAAGTCTTGTTCTTGATGCATTGAATGATTGAATTGCAAATGGGATTATGCTATGACCTAACTAAATTTCTTGTTGGAAGAATTGGTGAATATAATGTGCTTGATGAAATGCCTCGAGTAGATTATTTTGCCCGGAGAATGGGATTCAATCTAAGTGGTTTGCCTTTGTTAATTGTTTTGCTCTTTTGCATTATACTTAGGGGTGGGAATAGGCCAGACCCCTTTATAGGGGCCTACGGCCTGGCCTACTTAGGGCCTAGCTTGGCCTAACCTATTTAATAAAAAGGCTAGGCCTAGGCCTAATTAGAAGCCTATTTAGTTAAATAGGCATAGGCCTATATTTAAAAGTCTAGCCTACAAGCTCGCAGGCTTAGCCTATTTATATATATATATATATATATATATATATATATATATAACCTACAACCCTAATTCCCAAATACAACTTACTAATTAGTAAACAATGTTTTTTTTTTTTGAATACTATTGACCCTGTTACATGTAGTATCTGTCCATATACTTTCTCAACCTACTGAAGCCCAACAAAGTCAACATTGCCCCCACTGAGGCTCGAACCCATGACCTCCCACTAGGGAGAATCACTTCATGCCGATGTTAGATATTACTAGTTACTATTGCTATTAATGCTAAATTGCTAATAATTAGTATTACTAATTACTAGCAATAATTCTGCTAGTCGTTTTGTAGTAATACTAATGTAATATGAGCCTACTAGTATTTTTTTTTTTTTGAGAATGAGCCTACTAGTAATTGATTGCAGGATTTATAGATTTGTAGTAATACTAGTAATTAGTAAACAATACATTGTTGAATTTTGTATTACGAACTTTTACTTATTAAACTTGTGATGTTGGATATTGTATTATGAAATACGGAGTATGAACTTATGATTTTGTCATTCATTATGAAATATGAACTTAGGTATTTTTTGTAAATTTTTTACAGGTATACTTTAAAAGGCTTTAAAATGTAGGCCGTAAATAGGTTCAACGCCTATTTAGGATCTATTTTGAAGCCTTTCTAAAGGCCTATATGTTAAATAGACTTTTAAAAAGGCTTCAGGCCAGGCCAGGCCAACTGTAGGCTCAGGCTTGAGCCTAAAAAAAAACCTACATACAGGCTCAGGCCTAGGCCCAGGCTTTAGATTTCCATAGCAGGTTCAGACCTAATTTTCTAAAGCTCGACTCGGCCTAGCCTATTTCCACCCCTAATTATACTTAGTTGCTCTTGGATGTCTTGTAAATATGTACGTGCGTAAATTAGTTAGTTTTCAAACACTTTAAAATCTTGTGATTAACTATTCATCATCTTACATGCGAAGGCTCGAAGCTGATGTACGTAGGAAAAGAAAGGGAGGAAACCATCAATAAAGAGTGTATAGTACAAAATAGAGCATATAGGAACAAATAAAAATACATTTTTTCTCCAGGAAAAAAAAACTGTTTAATTTTCATGTTTGTATTTAATGTAATTTTTTCGATACTCATAAATTAATTAGACCTAACATAAAGTTAAAATATAAAGTCAAATGGTGTAAGTTCTTAATTTGTTCGCCAAACGCCACATACTAGATGAAAATGAAATTTCCTGCCGTCTTCTGTAAAGATATGCTGTAATCCAGAAGAAAACGAAGCATAAGCTACCAACAGCCAACCTAGCTGACCTCAACATCCTGCCAATTGTAAGAGCATTCTGTTGGCTAATCAAGTTTCAACAAATCTATTCATCAAAATTATAATTTTTTATTCATATTTGTTGCATCGAGAATCTGAATTTCAAATATATACAAACATAATGAAGTTGGAAGAAAACAGTGGTTAGTAACCAACGGTTGGTTTATTAATATATATAAATATATCTTAGCTTTGAAACAATATAACTCTTCGTTAACATGTGTAGTAAGTAGTAACCAATACATACCTTGAATGGACTAAGGTGGCTACTTGATAGGGAATATTCTTCGAGTATACTTCTCTATACGATATCTAATCGAGTCACTGAGAGGAATCATTCCTGACCTTCACTGCGACGACCAACTTGATAAGCCCGACCTAAATGCGGCGACCGAGCTAATGCTTGGTTAATGTTAGACTTCACCCCGTCTTAGTATCAACCCCAACCTATTTAGGTCGGAACGTTCATACCGAGCAAGGTTACTTAAAGACTGAGACCTAGAATCCTGACGTTAAATTGTCCACATCACTCCGCGGATGATCAAGAATATGACAACACATGGCTATCGTGGCACTATTCCCGAGCCAACTGATTGCATTCACTTACTATACTATAGCATTGGCACTCGAGCTTAATAGCTTAAACCAACAAGCACACCAATCAAGGATATGATCTTCCTATGATCCGATCCTAGTACTTGTACATATTTGTGAATACCCCCGTATTTACCACATCAAACTAGTTTTGACTTCTTATACATTTACTCTTCGAATTCGTTTTACTTCCCGATTGTTAAAATTTATTCTTTAAGTTACCGTTCGAAGTCTTACAAGAATAACTGCTCGACTCGAAGCTTAACGAACAAGATCCTAAGGTTACTTCTCGAATTGATTTTACTTTCTGGACATTTACTTTCCGGTGAGTAATGTTACATTCACTAAGTTACCGTTCGGATTCCTAACTCTAAAAATAAAGAAATGATTGGGGACTAAAATTCCCAAACACTACTTGGGTATTATCAAAATCTAAGTTACAGTGTTCCTAACCTAAGCAATGACTTGCCACATCTCATTATGTATGACTGACAAATGAGCGTGCATACATATACGCCAATCCTCAATTTATCTAATGAAAATAATAAATTTTGAGTAAGAGTCACATCTCTCTTCATTTTGAAAGTTGGTTTTGAAAAATGACAAAAAATAATGTTTTTGGAAAATATGAGATATATTTAGCAGTAAAGAGTAGTTCACTCGAATTAGGCAAGTACTATACTTTCATACCACTTGATTGTCCAAGTTTGAATACACAAAAAGATCTAGGGTGAGTGGGTTGAATATATTATATATAATAGAGTTTATAAGATTTTTATAGAAGTTTTAACTTAAAAGAGCTTGTAAGAGTTCGATAATATAAGCTAAACTTCCCAAATGGTTATATTGAACACTTAACTAAATAGTCTAAGAATGTACTTAGATAAAATCAAAGTATGCTTGATGAAATCAAAGTTGCACAATGAAAATAAAGATTTTTCAAAATATTATTTGAGAGGAAGCAAAGATATGGATCAAAAAATATAACCAAATGTGTAAAGTAAAAAAAGAGACAAGTGATTTTTATAAGAGAAAATTGCTATTTTGGTCCAATGACTATTGTAGTAGTGTTAATTGCTATCCGCGACTTTCAAAAATGTTAATTGCGTACTTTGACTATGCATTTTTATCAATTTTGGTCACGTCGATCAAATTGCCGGTTAAAAGTGACCGGAAAAAATTAAATCACATATTATTCTTAATTGGAAGGGGCAAAATAGTCATTGCTTGTTATGTCTGCCGGGTCTACTAGCTCGCCGGAGAAGAGGAGCGACGCCGCTGCTCGCTATCGGTCGCCATTGGTCTGCAGTTCGAGAGGGAGAGACGGGGTCGCTGGTTGGTGCTCACCGCCGGACTGCCACGGCCGCCACTCTGCTTCATCGACGACTCCCCTACTTCTTTCCGTCGCCGTTGCCAGTGAAGACCGAGATACAGAAGTTCGCGGTTGCTGTTTCTTTCTTCGTTCAACCAGCAAGAGAGACGAGGGAGACACGAGTAACAAGCAATGACTATGTGAGACGAGTTGAACGTTGTCGAACCGTTGCTTCAAGTCGACGGTGGCAGTACAAATTGAATGGAGAAGACGACAGAGAAGAAATAAGATAAAGTAAAATGACTAAAATACCCTTATTGTTTGGCCTATTAATTTTTTTCAGGTCACATGTAGCCGACAATTTGGTCGGCGTGACCAAAATTGAAAAAAAAAAATGCATAGTCAAGGTATGCAATTAACATTTTTGAATTGAAAGTCTCGGATTGCAATTAACACTACTACGATAGTCATTGGACTAAAATGACAATTTTCTCTTTTTATAATGCATGGTTCGAAGGTGATGTAAACATTCTATTCCACTCTTCTCCCATCGTTCATGAGAATATATTTTCACTCATAAACTTGTATCAAAACGTAATTTACCGTGGAAGAGCCAAACAAGTACTTTGATCACAAAACCTATACACAAGTTTGCTTTAGATTTTCATAGGACAAACCTTAGCCGACTACTCTACCTCTGTCTACCACAAGGTAGAGATGTACAAATATTCCACACAAAGGTTGAAATATCATACAACTAGAACTTTAAGTTGTTTTACAATGATATCAACACCAAGGTCTTGGTGTATTAAATTTTCTTGAAATCCAACACTTTTGGCAAAATTTTCGCAATGAATAATAATGAACTAATTACTAGATTAAGTGATTAACAAGGTTGGCAGGTCAATAAATATAGCTTAAGTCACAAAACAAATCTGGTCCACGGATTCTAGAAAAGAACAAGAAATATTGGAAAGCAGCCCCTATATATGTAACGTAACATGCAAAAATGATTGGAGCTGCCAGAATATGACCGTACCAAATATGAAGTTTTGCAGTTGTTGTTGTTCAAAGGAGTAGAAGAACCAATCCATTTCACCTAACGTACAAAAACGACATCGCAGCAGAGAGCCCTTCCGCTCTCACCTCTCATCTCCTCTATATATATATCATTTGCTTTGCATTTCCCATGCACCTCATTCGCTCTCAGATCAAACAAAACCATTACTGAACTCAAAAAATAAACTGAAAAGCAAGCAGAGAAATCGTATATTATGGAGTGTTCTTGGTTTCGAATCTTCATCCTAGTGGGCGTGGCTCTTCTGTTTCCGGCAATAGTAGAATGTCGGGTGCGACATTACAAGTTCAATGTAAGTGCCTTTCTAACCACCTCTTCTCCATCTCCTTTATTTTGTGTGTGTATATATATGAACATAACAGAACCTTTGTCTATAGGTGGTGATGAAGAACATGACCCGATTGTGTTCAACTAAGCCTACTGTCACCGTCAATGGCAAGTTTCCAGGACCGACCATCTATGCTAGAGAAGAGGATACGGTGCTTATAAAAGTTGTCAACCATGTCAAATATAATGTCTCCATTCATTGGTAATTATTAAACTTAGTGACATTTAGTACATATAACATATATATTCCTTTCTTTTATATTTATGTTTTTTTTATTACAGGCATGGCATCAGACAACTTCGGACTGGTTGGGCGGATGGACCAGCTTATATTACCCAGTGTCCTATTCAGCCCGGACAGAACTATGTATATAACTTCACCATAACTGGCCAAAGAGGCACTCTTTTTTGGCATGCTCATGTTCTGTGGCTAAGGTCCACTGTCCATGGTGCTTTGGTCATTTTGCCTAAGCTTGGTGTTCCTTATCCCTTCCCAAAACCAGACCACGAAGCTGTTGTCCTATTAGGTAACTAATTAATAAAGCATATATATATATATATATATATATATATATATATATATATATAGGATCTGACCTAAATCTAAATCTAAATAATAATAATAATGAGTTATGTGAAATGGGCGCAGCTGAATGGTGGAAATCTGATACTGAAGCTGTGATCAATGAAGCACTAAAATCAGGTTTGGCACCAAATGTCTCTGATGCTCATACTATCAATGGCCATCCTGGACCGCTCACCAATTGTCCCTCACAAGGTACTTTATTCACTAGAGTCTATTATATATATAGACCAAAATTTGTAAATTTTTTGGAATCATCTCAAGTGGGATTATACTGTGACAGGTGGATATAGATTGGGTGTTGCTCCGGGAAAAACGTACATGTTAAGGGTTATCAACGCTGCACTCAATGAAGAACTGTTTTTCAAGATCGCCGGCCACAAGATGACCGTCGTGGAAGTGGATGCCACGTACGTGAAGCCTTTCAAAACTGACACGATTGTGATCGCCCCCGGCCAGACCACAAACGTAATCATCACCGCAGATCAAGCCTCGGGACAGTACATGGTGGCTGCCTCCCCCTTCATGGATGCTCCCATTGCCGTCGACAACCAAACCGGCACCGCCACGCTCCACTACACGGGCGTACAAACCACTCTCGCCACCACCCTCACTCGCATCCCACCCAAGAACGCCACCCCTGTGGCCAACAATTTTGTTGATTCTCTTAGAAGCCTAAATTCCAAAACATTTCCCGCTAAGGTCCCACAAACGGTTGATCATTCGCTGTTATTCACGGTGGGGCTAGGAATTAATCCTTGCCCCTCTTGCAAACCGGCTAATGGTAGCCGGGTTGTTGCAAGTGTGAATAATGTCACCTTTGTTATGCCAACCACAGCCCTTTTACAAGCTCATTTCTTTGGTATAAAAGGAGTTTTCACCACAGATTTTCCGGGGAACCCGCCGTTTGCTTTCAACTACACCGGCACTCCTCCGGCCAACCTGCAGACCAGTTCGGGGACAAAACTTTACCGGTTGCCATACAATGCGACAGTCCAGTTAGTTTTACAGGATACTGGAATTGTTGCCCCAGAGAACCATCCTATACACTTGCATGGGTTCAATTTCTTCGCGGTTGGACGAGGAATAGGGAACTTTAATCCTAAGACGGATCCTAAGAAGTTCAATCTCGTTGATCCGGTAGAAAGGAACACTATCGGAGTACCGGCGGGTGGATGGGTGGCTATCCGATTCCGTGCAGACAATCCTGGTATGTAATGGCGATCTATAATAAAATAAAATTATTGCTTCACTACTAGCTATAGCCCATTAGTGGTAAGTGTTTGATCTTAAAAAAAAATTTCTATCTCTGGCATGGAATTGCAGGAGTTTGGTTTATGCATTGTCATCTAGAGGTGCACACAACATGGGGATTAAAAATGGCATTCCTGGTGGATAATGGAAAAGGTCCAAATGAATCTCTTCTGCCACCTCCCAAGGATCTTCCAAAGTGCTAAGATCTATCAGAACAACATTCTGAAGATTCATCGCCAGTACACAACCTTGACAGAGCCACGGAGGAATACAATATTGCTGTGGTAGGAACAGAGAACCTTTATGTTGTGCAAGACAACAAAGGTAGAAAAGAGTATAAAGAGCGTATATAGAACAGGAACTTATTTGTTTGTTGAGTGAAAGAATAAGAGAAATTTCTCAATCAAAAACGAATTGATTATATGCATGTTTGTATTTAATGTAATTCTTTTGCAATTAATTACTGAATTTCAAGTTATGTACCAAAAGAAGAAACAAATTAAAGTTTCAAAGGATTGCATGCATTTTACAATTATTTTTATGGGAAATGTTGGAAATTGTTGGGTAGAGATCAGTAAAGACCAAATCTAGTACTCAATGACTGGGGATTGTTGGGTGGAGGCAAGGCCAAAAATCTGTAGCGATATAAAGAAATAATGTTACATTTTTACTACAAGCTCCAACAATAATACTCCCTAATATTTAAGACCAGTTAGTTCAGAGAGGGGGGAATTGTTGAGTATTGTTAGGAGAATGCCGATAAATGCCAAGTCTAGCACCCAGTGACTGGAATTGAAAGGCCAAATCCAGCACCCAGTGTATGAAATAAAGTTTCGTGTAATAGTAAGCGTTTGATCCTAACACAAACCTTTCTTACAAGTTGCAAAGGAAACAAATAAGTATAAAATAGTCTGAATTCTAATGTTAAAGGCATAACTTAGATTTACCAATTCAATCGAATCACTAAGAGGCTAAAACCACAATGGACCTAAAATTCTACAGTACAGTTCACACCAATATAATGGTGCAAGCAATCAGCAATATAATGCAGAAATCTTATAACACACTGGTCTGATAGAGCATAGATTGTTGCTCAACAAGAATCCGAGAAATACATCACCTATATTCAATTTGCGGTGGCTGGAACATTCGCTTAAACACCCATTGGAACGGCCTCAACAACTGGGCTCTCTTCTTCCTCCAAAACCAGATGGCAGCATTGTATTGTTCGTTGCGAATCTTTTTAGTGGCTGCCCTCCAGTCATACTTCTCCATTTCTTGGCGTGCTGCTTTGCCCATTGTTTCTCTCAGTTCTTGATCACGCAAAAGAGGCTCCAGTTTGCTCATGCAGTCATCGAGGTCTCCGGGATTAAACAGGTAGCTAATCTTGCCATCCTGGTCGTCTGGAATGATGTCGGGAATTCCTCCTGCACGAGCAGCCACCACGGGGAGTCCAGAAGACATGGCCTCTAAAACAACGAGGCCAAGTGTCTCGGATTCTGAAGGCATTACAAAAACGTCTCCACTGGCGTATGCTTGAGATAGCTCCTCCCCTTGTAGCGTACCCGTGAACACAGCAGGCATGCCGGAGAACAATTCCTCCAGTTCCTCCCTACCACAATCAAACGACAAAGTGATGTTTTCATGTTGATCAGTTCTACTAGGAGGTTACATTGTTGAAGGTGGATATCAATATATCATAAAGAGCTGTTCACAGCAGTATCAACAAATACACAAAACTTATTTGGTGATTTTCGTGTCAATGCCACTTCTAATCCTTTTTTCCCGAACATCCCCTGTTAGTCCTAGTATTATTGTGGCATGACCATTTTTTGTCCTTTGTCAACAAACTTGTTTAAAATGACATTAAATTCAGTATATTCAATTCTAGAAGTGTTAATTCATTTTTTGGTCATAGATTTATGTGTCATTCCACAGTTGCAGGGGCGCGGATTGCAATTGAAGGCAGGGGACTCTAGACGTGAATTAGGAATTTTTTCAAAAAACAAATATAAACATAAAAATATAGCGGGTCAACCCAGTATGTATAAAAAGACCGAAATGTCATTGTATTTGGCATCATTTAAATAGGTTTGTTTATGGAGGACCAAAATGGTCATGCCACAATAATAATAGGACCAATAGGGGACTAAAAATGGAATTAACTATTCTGAAAAATAAAAGCAAGCTTTCGGATGAGGCCCCTCACCTGTATGGCCCATCTCCTACGAAAGCTATCCGAGCTTCAGGAAGTCTATCCATAACCCTGTTTCAAACATGAATCTCAAGTGTCAAAACCCAGATGCAGAGCGATAATATAAAATTAGAAGTAAAGTTTACATTTGTGAAAGATCCATGAGAAACAAACAAATAGTTAAACTCCTCAACAACGTCAGAGATACTATAGCTTAGATCAGCTACAGAAATTCAAGCATTGACAATTGATGGCATCAAGTCCAAATAACAAGTACTATAAAGAATGGTAATTTACTAATTTTCACAGTAAAGATCCTTATCTTGCCCCATTCCAGAAATGTATATTAAGAAATGGAATGATTCGTTGCTGTGTCATAAACACGCATTTACCTTGGACTGGGAAGAAGGAAATGAACACGCATTCAGTGTAAATAGTGAGAGCAATTATTGCTTCTCCCGTAAGAATAGAAGTCAAGGCATTACCTTTTAAGGAAATCCAAGCTCTTCTCAACCCCAATACGCCCAACATGGACTATCAACGGCTTGTCGGGTTCGTTATTGCTAATCAACAGCAGAAAGAAAAAGGAAACAATGTTTAATCAAGGAATATATTAAACAGAAAGTGTTTAAAATTAAATTGGCTCACAAGGAAAGGCCCTACCTTAGTCTTAATCGCATTTCATGTGAGCGGAATCGAGGGTTAAAGCTCTCAGAATCCACACCCTTATTCCAGAGACGAATTCTGTTAGCTGAAAAGAGGCATAGGTAGAAATTTCGATTTAGTAAACTCAGAAAGATCATGACGGTTAATGGGCTTTGTGATCAAAATAAAGTTCATAAAACCACCACAGACAAGATAATCAAGAAATCTTGACAAGGATAACAAAAAATTAGAAGGAACGGTAATATGAAAAGTAACCAACTCTGATTGAGATAAAAGTTTTCACCTGCTGTTACCCTATAAGCTTCCAGATCTTTTGCTATGGCAGCAGATGGTACAAGCGTAAGATCAGCAGCTCTGTGAAGAAATTCTGGAGGAAAATGAATATTTGCCGATCAGCATTAAAGAAATGAGATGTGAAATGCATAATAAATTATCAAGGCAAGCAGAAATTCACTTACTTAATACTAACCACATAGGTTGGACCAGCCAACTAAAAGTGTATCTTGGAATGTATCTGCAGAAGAATAAGATAAGCTTAGCTTAATGTTCCAACACATGAGAAGCAACAAACTTGTTTGGTTCGTGTTAAGAGTCCCACATTGAAAAATTAAGAGAAAACATATGGGTTTATAAGACCATGGGTTATACTAGTTAATTTTTAGATTTAGTTTTTTAGTGTGGTTCGACCCAGGTGCATTATAGCCCAATTGAGTGACCTTAACCCAATCTGTGATTATAACATCTGGTATCAGAGCTTGTTCGGTTCACTCCTGCGAAAATATCATTGGTGTGATGAGAAGGGGAGCATACACTGGAACATGGGTGTGATAAGACATCACTAAAGGGACACATAGCAGTTTTGCAATAATGAGGGCTCCAAAAACCTACAAAAAGATATTTAAAATGCAATATCAATAATATGAATGAAGAACACCTTCCCCTTAAGCTTTTCAAATGCAAACCCAAAGTCTATACGTCAAATAATAATAGAAGAAAACGAAGCACATGAAAACATACCATTATACCGGGAGATGATGCATGTATTATGTCAGGCTTAAATTGGGCAACTTCTGAGATTATTCTTGGGCTGAGAGCCAATGAAAGGGGCACTTTGCGGTACCAAGGGCAGGGAAAGCTGAAAAAGAAAAACATATTATACATTAGAACTTAGAAGAGTGCAATCTTTTGAAAACCTATTAGAGCAAGGAAAAACATAATATAATAAACAATATAAGGCACATAGTATGATAACGGACCATCTACACATTCTTCAAACCCACTGTAATACGGAGTAATATACTTACATATCAGCACATTCGACACATGTACATAAGTTCGGAAAATAAGAAAGAATGTACAAATCAAACAATTACTACCTCCGAGACCCTATCAATTTTGCTCCATAAAATTCTTGGGGCACCCCTTCATGCGTTGTCACAACCATTACCTACATTACACATTTAACATGTATACTAAGCAGTTGATTAGTTCAATTAAGTTTCCAATTATATATGTTTCAGTCCACAATCTAACTTAAGGAATTAAAATTTGATCAATAAATAGTCATGACATGCCACCATGGAGGAAGATAACAAAGAAATTACAAAACTCAGCCACTCAGGATTGACCATCCTTGATGAACTAATAGCACCGAAACAAGAGAAAGAATATACCTCATCTCCCATTTCCCGCAGATACTTAATGAAATTCTGGAACCGGTTCTTATATCCAGACACATAACTGCATGTTTGCCAAAGAACACACAAGTGGGCAGATATAGTCAATACCCGAACCAAATTTTGGTAAAAAATATAACTGAAAATGAGAAACAACATGATTATATCTTGCTTTCCATTCTTAGCCAAAACATTAGAGATACACAGTACAGAATTACATGTATTCCCGAAATTTCAACCTTTTTCTGCTATACATATCAGAAGCATCCTATAGGATTTTATGCTATTGCCATTGTATAGAAATTCGTATATGTTAGGATTGCATAAATATAGAGGCAAATGTGATTGCAATATACCTACAAGAGATGAATAAAGCGGAACTATGCTAATAGATTCTATTTGAAAGGTAATTCAATCAAACATACAGGGATAATCAGGCAATTCATCACCAATTCCCTTGCCTAATATCCTACTGTGCATATAAAATATGCTCACAACTTGAAGGAGACATCCAAAAGTTGGAAGCCAAACCACAATCACCCACTAAAGTGTTTGAAAAAGAAATCAAGCGAATCATATCACACAGGGATACATCTTAAGCAACAGAATTCAAGTCATAATCAAAGTTAAACTCATCAAACTCACTCATACCCAAACCCAACCAGCATTGCATTTGACCAATTTAGAAAAAAACTAATGTGTAAAAGCAGAATTAAACACTCACGCGAAAGGAGAGGGCTCAACAAAGAGAGCAATGCGTCTAGGTTTTGAAGTCACCTCTGATTCAATCACAGGAGGAGGGCCCTCCTCCTCTTCCTCTCTGTACTCTGTAATGGTCATATTGCTAGAAGCGGCAACAAAGAAGGGTCTTTGCCTACTCTTCAAAGACCCAGACTTTATGCAAAAGGGTTTTGCTCTTGAAGCAGACAAGCAAGATAATTTAAGGGAATGGGTAGGTATAGATAAAGAACATGAAGATGAAGCCGAAGAAGAAGAAGAAGAGGTAGATTGGGAACAGAAAGGGGAAGAGAAAGAAGGATTTACATACAGAGAAGCGGACATGATGGTGGGTTGTCTGAATGGTGTTAAATATAAAGTAGTATATCAACTAGTGAAAAGTTGGAGAAGAGACAGGCTCTGAGGGGCCATGGAAGGGACTCTCCGAAGGGATATTCGCTTACAGAGGGGGTGCAAATAGAGAATCGGACTATTGGAAGGAGTATATGCTTGCACAATGGGGTCTTGGGGTGCACCTCTGCGTATATTCTCATCCATTCATTCGCGGACCTATATGATTCTTGACTATTTGATCATCTATTCGCCCCAATTTATACAAGAAATCTCTTATCCAAATTATATTTTGTCTATTCTTGATATAAGAGGATCACACTGGTATAAGAGGGTCACACTGGCGTGAGACCGTATCACGGATCCTTATTCGTGAGACGGGTCGGATCGGGTCAAAGTCATATGCGGGCCGGGTCGGGTCAAAGTCATAGGCGAGGCGGGGACACTCTTGTGAGAACTGACGCCCAGGAGATAACTAGAAAATCATAGTTGTCCATTTGGACAGATCTAACGGATAAGAAGCAATTATAGAAAAAAAAAATGTGGTAGCATTTTTGTAAATAATTCAAAGAGTTAATACCATCTAGGTTCCTCCAAATATAGTGATTTTGCTACATTTAGTCCTAAACTTTCGAATTGATCACCGTGGTCATTTGACTTTTAAATTGTTACTATACGTGGTCCAAGTTAACCACTTATGCTCCCTCAATTATCAAATGTTAACAACTCATGGTCCTTCCAAGAGGACCACAAATTATTAAATTTTGAAAATTGAAGGACTATGGGTGATTAACTTGGACCATGGGTGGTTAACTTGGACCACGGATGGTAGTAATTGGAAAATAGAAGGACCATCGGTGGTCAACTTGAAAGTTTAAAACTAAAGATGACAAAATCACTATACTCGGAGGGACCCTATATGGCATTAACTCATAATTCAAAATTTAAAGTACAATTAACAGTATTATAGAGTGCAAGTTAGTAAACCTACAAAGTGCTTTGTTGATAAATCCTGCAAACTAAACTAGAAAACTAAATCCAAAGCTAAAGCATAAAATTAAACTCCTAAATAGTAAAAAGTGAACCCTTAAAAAGTTAAACCAAGTAAAAAAAAAAAAAAAAAACTAAACTAAACCATAAAGTTTTAAAGATGAATCCTAAGTGCAATTAACTTTCACATTCAGCGCAATTAATGATAATGTTAGATGCACTTTATATTGTTGGTACGTGTACTCTAAAGGCAAACCATAACTACTAAACTCTAAAGCCAACTACTAAACGAAATCTAAAAAGGTAAACCATTAATTGTATAAGGTAGCTAATTCCATTGTACCTCCATGTCAGTGTATCAAGAAATGCACTCTATGATGTTGTTATGTGCACTCCGAAATATTGTTACTTGCTCTTACTGTCTTTGGTTTTTCCATCTATCCAAAGTGCATTTTTGATAAATATTTCAAACTTTGGAGTGCATCATGCACAAATACAAAGTGCACTCGATGATATGTAGAGGTGCACTGACTTCACATTGGGCACACATTGTTTATTGATCAATGCACTTTATAGTGTTGATCGATGTACTTTAAAGTTTGAATATTTATCCAAATGTTATCGCAGTTTTTATATCGGGTGTGTTGCAATTTGAGAAAAAAATACACTGGTATTTTGGTAATTTTCTTTAACTTTAAAAGGGTAATTTTTAACACTATATAGTTAAATTACTAGCGTTCAAATCTAGATAAGGCTTAAGAACCAAAAAAAATCCTAAAAATAAGCTATAAATACTAAGTTATAATCTAGAATTGACTCTTTGTACTTTAATAGGTTGAGAAAGTATAAATGAACATATAATACAATGTAATAGGGCCAGTAGTATTAAAAATAATAATAATAATAATAATAATAATAATCCTATCTATAATAAAGCAAAATCCTTTGGCCAAAATTTTTGGCTCCAAATCCCGCCCATTCAATACGGTGACGTTTGATAGATTAGCAAATGTATGAAAGCATTTATTATGTTCACATTGGTATTAGGAAACACATTGGTAGAATAAGCATGCCTCTAACTGATTTGGCTTCCCAATGATTTTGGATTTTGCATATCAAGTCACACGCCTAGGGAAGTGTGCTGGAGCCAAAAATCCCGCCTGAGAAAAACGGTGCCGTATTAGTTGATATATACAGAGATGAGGAATCCAACTGTATTCAGCTTTGAAAGTTTAATATGAAATGGTTTTGTTTTAAAAAATAAAATATGAAATGGGTTTAAAGTTCCAATAAAGCTTTTGCGTTTCTCAATAAAGTTGTTTAAGTTTCCAATAAAATATGAAACAACCATTTTCAAATCAGAATTTGGGAGTAGAAATATGCCTATAAATATAAAGGCACGCATATTGGACCAAATCACATTTGTAAACATCTTCAGTTCCAAAGTAATTTACAGTCAAGTATTTCAAAACATCTTCAGTTCAAGCAATTCAACAGATAGAAGGCAGATCAAATTATAGTAAAGAAGCTTAAGGGGAAAATCAATTCCTTTGTGGACCAAGGTATTTATTTTGTTATTCAAAATTGAACATTCACAAATACAGCTTAGTAAATATGGAGTGAAGGCTGATAAATATTATAAATATAAATAGGTGGAGTTCATTCATACACAACCTCTGTTACTGCACACAACCATGGCGACTCTGCTCTGTAAAATCTGCGAATCGGTCAGGCGAAGCCCCTACGGCGGTGACGAACGGCGGCGATCTAGCGACTAGCATCCGCGGCGGCGATACTTTTTGATCGACATGGCAGATTCAAATCTTTGGTAGCAGCCTATGTAAAATCTGGGATTCAGTCTTCCACATGCGAAGCTCCTTCAGCGGTGACGCGATCTAGCGACCAGCATCTGTGGCGAAGCTTTTTGATCGACATTGCAGCTTCAAATCTTTGGTGGTAGCCTCTGTAAAATATGGGTTGCGATCTAGCGACGAGTATACGCGGCGAACCTGCTTGATCAAAATGGTAGCTTCAAATCTTTGGTGGCAGCAGTAATAGCTATCAGATTGGAGCAGATGCGGGCCAACAGATGATAATGGTGAAGTTTGTTAACGAATTTGGTGGTGGCTGAGGCTGAGCAAATTCTCACGATGTCCAGTAATGGGAACAAAGGTGTCCTCACACCCACTGCTAAGTTCAGACAGTTCATTTTCTTTGCTCTGCTCCCAACCTTTCATATTTTACATTTACTTTATTGATTATTAGTATGTGATCTTAGCAGTAACTGGAAAAACTTAGCAGTGGGCATGCATATAATGTAGTAGATGCATTTAAATTTTATGACATTTTAATTTTTATATATGTAAAAAATTGTTATATATTATGCGTAATATTTTATTTAATTTCATCTAAATTATATGAAATTTCGATTACTCACTGTGTACAGTATTGGGTCATTGGGATCTAGCAATGATTTGCTAATATGATGATAATTATAATAATTATTATTTTATTAAAAAGTGGTGGAAAAGGTGACTCCAAATTTTAAAATACACATATTATATTACACCACTACATATATTATATTCAAAGAAAAACACAAAACTCAATGAATTAATTTTGCATAGCCTACTTTGGATTTTTGTGACTTTTATATGCAGATGTTTTCAATAAAATTCTGTTTTGTAAAATGCTGCTTGGCTTCTCAGATTGTAGGAAGGTAAAGAATTTGGTTGGATTTTTGAATGCATTGGGCCTAAGGAGATTTACTGCTGCTACGTGAGGGCTATATAATTATTTAATCCCATGAAATGCCATATTGAGAATTTATTTTTTGGTATTCGTTGCTTGAGGTAAATTATGCTATGAACACAGATTCATGTTCACCATTTTAAAATTCTATATTCACAATTTTAGATCTCAATATACAAAATTACATTACTTAATATTTACAATTTTTGAACTTTATATTCACACTATTTTTTTTTATAAATTCAAACATTGTGTTGTACTATTAAATATAAAGTTATGAAATTGTGAACATGAAACTAAATCCACTTTCTATGGTGAACTTGGATCCATGGCATAACAGCCGATTGCTAGACAACAGTGGGCTAATTTGAAGAAGGGCGGTGAGATCTTATGTTTCAAATTTAATAACATTAATAATTTTTAATAATTAACATAAAATTTATATTTCAAATAATTTATAGTCCGTGCATCGCACGGGTGACATACTAGTGATAATAATAATAATAATAATAAGCCCTAAGCATTAAAATGTGAAACCATAAACGGTCGAATGGGCTTGTTGGGGAAGTGGATTTCTTGTTGAATTATTAATGTGGGCTGGCTGAGACCTTATAAGTATTTAATATGGATGAGGCATGGGCTGGCTTATAAGAAGACAAGAATTAATAATTTGGTCATTATCAATTGTGGCAAATTATTCTGTGGATCATGGTCCATATAATGCTGTGTGCACCATAATAAAAAATACATTTTTAATATATACTAACTGTACATTATTTGTATATTGAATGTGTATTATACAATATAATGTACATTCTCTACACAAATAATGTACATTCTCTAAATACAATGTAAAATTTTAATATACTAAAAGTACATTATTTTTATATTAAATGTATATTATTTGATAGTATGATTCACACAGCTGTGTAGACCATGATTAACACAATAATGATTGCTCTGTTGTGCCATGGGTTTAGAGGAATTTTTGTTCTTTGTTGTTTATCCTCTTTGGGCCTGTTTTGTTTAAGTTTCTATTTTGTTTTGTAGCCCACTTTTGTGCTTGTGGCCTTAGTTTGTGTTTTACTAGGACACTTTTGGGCGTCTTTTGGGTTGTAAGGCTTAGGGCCTCTATCTTTGGTTTTAGATGGTCACTTTTGGGCTATGTTGATGTAAGACTTTGCCTCTTTTTTGGTATGAATAAAATGGTTGTTATTAAAAAAAAAAAAACAAAAAAACAAAAAAGCAAAAAATTAAACCAAACAAAAAAAAAATTACATAAGCTCTAAAATTTTTCCTTAAGTGCACTACAATTTCAAAGTAACTAAAAATGTTATGTATAGTGTTGAAAATTGCACATTTAAAAAGTTGAAGAAATTTACAAAAAATAGCACCATGACTTTTATCCCTCGATGGTCTAGAACTGTTAGACCGGGATAGATGTATGGCTGATCGAGGTTGATTCTTATTTTTTCTCCTAAGAACAAGTGATGATTGATTTAATCCATTCATTTGAAAAATAAGAGGTGAGGTCAGTTTTATAAATATTAAAAACTTAAAATTTTGCAACAATTATAAAATTGATGCCGCGTTTTTTGTTTACTACTAATACCCCCAAGCATTGATAAACTCTAATGGACAGTTGTGATCAGTCCATACTTTTTTTACTGGAAAGTCATGTTCTCATTTGAACTCCTTCGTTATATATACATGAAAAAAACATAGATATTTGATGTGTCATTGGTGTATAAATGCTAAACAAAACGGTGCACCACCATATGCCACATTATTAAAAGAAAAATATCAATATTAATCAAGGTCCTTTTGCCAAAAAAAAAAAAAATCATAAATATTTGATGTGTGGTTGGTGTATAAATGCTATATATGATAAATGCCAAATATGTTTCATTTATAGGGTCTTTTGGAGTCATTTTATGCTTTAATTGTGTCATTTTGAGCGATTATGTGGTCATAATTGCCAAAAAATGCATAAAGTCAAAAGACAATGACTAATTGTGAGTGCATTTGTGTATTTTAAAGAATTGGAGTTGTATTTATAGAAATTTGGTCATTTTTTGAGCTAAAATTGGAGAAGAATCATAATTTCCTTCGGTACGAGCTTAGTACGCTCGTACTCCAGTCATACGAGCACAAGCAGAAAGTTGTATGTTGGAAGTATGGCACGTACTTGTTGAATTATATATAAATTGTTGACTGAAGGAGTTGAGAAGGACATTAGCCACTTTGTATCACTTTAGTCACTTTTTCACTTCTTGTACTTCAACTTTGTAGAGAGAAAAAGTATTTAGGGTTCTAGATTAAATTGTCACCTTATCTTGGAGAATTCTTTCCACCATTGTTGAAGATTGATATATTGTTTGGATTGCAAATCTCAATTGAGCTAAGCTGTCTTCATTCATCAATTCCATTTCAATTAATTTCATTGGTCCATTTCATTTGCTCAATTGTTGTTTGTGTTGAATCTAGAATCATGTGTGACTAATTGATTAAGGAATTGGATTAAGTTTACTCGTAATGGTGCATGCATTATATGAATTGCAATTAGGAAGTAATTATGCATTAATTGGTATGCATTCTTGTGGAAGTGGATTCTTGTATAGACTATTGTGTGGTAAGACCCAACTACACAAGAGGTCTAGGAGGTATGTAGTTGCCAAGAGATTGGAACTACACTATAGCCTCCTCCACTTACAATTCCTACCTTACGTCGAGAAGCGAAGCTTGGAAGGATTGAAGATATGGACACAATGTGTTTGATGAAGTGACTCAAGAAATAGGGTGATTACAAAGGGTAAAGTTCTACTACTTGATAGACCAAGGAGTTTGGTATTCAGCATCGGCAATGGATAACATCACCAAAGAATCACGATTAATGCATAATCTTACTTTCTACCTACATTCCATATTGCACCTAAGCAAGGAAAGCTTAATCCAAGTCCCCTTTCCCCTTTGATTGTTTACTTCTTGTGCTTGCTTGCTTGCCCTTTTTGCATTGCTTCCTACTTTTTGTTGCTATTGCTCTCTACTTCTCTCATGTTCTTTTCCCAAGCTTTGGGATCTAGTATTGTGTGGCCCTTGTACATTTGTGATTAACCACGCATTGTTCAATTTCCACATGTTGTTCTTTGAGAATGACAACCCGATGAAGATTTCATCTTGCTCAACATTCTTTCCCTCCAGTTCCACGGCTAAACTTCAACGTGTCAATACATTAAGCTATTTTTTTTTATGTGAATTTCAGTACAAGTGTCTACATCAAAAATTTTTGTGCGGGAGTAAAAGTTGGAAGTATAAAGTGGGGGTACGCATAGTATTTTTCATTTGGAAGCTTCTACTACATCTAGTCTCAATTTTTTTTTTCTTTTTAATGTGGTGGGTATAATAAATTACTTTTTTTTCTTCATGTGAGTCTCAATAAAAGTGTTTACATCACAAATTTAAGTATTGGAGTAAAAGTTGAAAGTAGAAAATGCAATTATACCTACTTTGTATTTTTTTTATTATCTGAAATTAGTCTTTAAGAAATTTCAATAAATAATGCGCCTAATAAATAAGAAACATTTCCTGACAACTTGATCTGGCAGTTGCACCAATGAACTTGCAACAAAATGCAAGAGCAATTACATATCATTTATGAATGGTTAAATTAAATTATTGTATAGTATAAGACCTTTATATTTTGTCAACCCTCTATTTCACCTGTGGTTGGATTTGCACTTAGATCGAACCAATTCAACAGACAATTCTAATAAAAGAAAAACAAGAAAATAATTTGATAAAAAAATTAACTAAAACCAAATTTATATTTCAATTTAGGTTTGAGTTAATTTGGTTTTAGACTTTTAGTCATAATATTTTGAATTTGATTTTGATTTGTTGAGCCTAGATGTCCACCTATGTATATCAACCATCATTATTGGTCCACACAGCTTTGTAAACTATACTATTAAATAATGTACATTCAGTACACAAATAATGTACTTTTAGTATATTTAAAATGCATATTGTATTATAGAAAAATACATTATTTGAATACTAAAAGTACATTATTTTGTATAATGTATATTCAATACACAATAATATACTTTTAGTACATTAAAATTTATTTTTTGTTATGGTTCACACTCCACATAGTACTATGTGGACCATCCACACAATAATTTGCCGTATATCAATAGTATAATACTTTGGCATAATCTTAAAATATACTACTCGCGTTATATATGTTGATCTTATAGGAGGAAAAACAATCATGAATGAACTAATTAGTATATATAGTAAATTAATAGAGTAAAAAATGAAGTTAAATTAGTATATTGTATAAAAAGACTATTTTGCCCTTGAAAATAATTCATTCGCCGGAAAAATGGTCACTGGTGACCGGAATCTGATCAGAATGACCAAATGTGGTAGAGATTTAAAAGTCATGAGACTAAATCTGGAAATGTTAATAGTCAGAAACCAAAAGTGGAAATGGTCTCATACTCGTGGGACCAAAAGTGAAAATTTCTCATTTCTTATATATAGAAACTACTATTTGTGTTAAAAAAAAAAAAAAAAAAAAAAAAAAAAAAAAAAAAACATCTGACCTTAGCTCTGTTGGTAGATCGGAGGACGGTAGTGGTTAGTTGCCAACTGAAAACCTGCCAAATATATATATATATATATATATATATATATATATATATATATATATATATATATATATATTATTTTATTAGTTTATAGCCCAAAAGAGGTAACCAAGTAAGTGATGTTTAATTTTTGTACTTAAAGGTTATTCTCTTTTCGATTGACTTTGTCGCGCATAGTTTCTTTTTAATGTGATTTATTGTTCAGTGTAATTTGCGTCTTATTATACACAATAAATAAATAAAATATAAAATTAATTATCTCAAAATAAAAGTACACATAAAATGACTTTTTGTACATGAATATGGTGAAACTGTGGAAATAAAGAGTTTTACTACATGAATTTTGAAACGGTGTAAATGACTTACGTGGATCCTAATAAAACAATTTACATCAAATGTTGAAGTTAAAAAGTAAAAGTTGAGTGTAGAATTAGGAATTCTAACTAACAATTTTCGCAAATTATATGGTGGACCATGGTCCACAATGCATTATGGACCGTGGTCATGGTTGATACTGCAGTTGTGTTGAACGGATACTGCAGTTGTGTTGAAAATATACTGCGGTTGTGTTGAAAGGAAACTGCAGTTACGCAGAACAGAGGTCGTTCATCCATTCAACACAATTGCAGTATCCATTCAATACAACTGTAGTATCTGTTCAACACAACTGCAGTATCAGTTCAACACAACTGCATTTACAGACGGATGAAATGACATCTGTTCCGCGCAAGTGCAGTTTCCTTTCAACACAACTGCAGTATCAGTTCAACACAACTACAGTATCAGTCATGACCTATGGTCCACGGTATAACAACTGAACAATTTCGCTTTAAAAAAAAAAAAACTAACAATTTCGAGAAATAAATTAACAAATCCGGACAACACGGGGGAACATTTCCTGACGACTTCAAATGAGTCTTTAAGAAACGTCATAAATAATACTCCGTATGAAACAAAAGCAGTGTAAGTGGTGCCAATCAATAACTATTAACTAGTACCAAAATGCAAGCGAAATTAGGGGTGGGTATTTGATCAAGGATTTTAACGATTTGCCTTGAAATTATCCACGGTTGCAAAAATCCCTGCTTAGGGTTGCTTCCTAGGCGGCTTACCGCCTAAGAGACCACCTAGCGCTTAATTCAGTCAATTGGCTTGAATTTGGCCGAGTTAATGTTAATTTTATTTTTTATGTTTAATATAATTGACTCTATTACATTAGTATTTGTTCATCTATACTTTTCTCAACCTGTTGAAGCACAAAGAGTCAATTTCGAGATCTCCACCACTGAGACTCGAACTCATGACCTCCCATCTGAGAGTGGCCACTACATGCCAATTGAGCACAAGGTGCTTGGCCAACCTTGTTAATTTTATTATTATATTTATATATATTTAAATTTATTTATTTATATAAGTAAGAGAAGTAAGATATATATATATATATATATATATATATATATATATATATATATATATATATATATATATATATATATATATATATATATATAATATGACATACACCCATGCACATGAATATTTTTTTTTTTTGTTTTTATAGGTCGTCGCCTAGGTACCGTTTAGGCGCCGCCTAGGCGCTAGGCGCTAGTCTACCGCCCGACTAACGCCTAGCGCCTACTGCAACCATGAAATTATCCCGATTTGCTTTTATTTTACGCTTCAATATGTCTAGGTCCTGGTTTCCAATCCTTGAACCATAAACACATGAAATAAGTTTCGTTCTTGCACAAATACCTAACATTCACTTAGAAATTAGTACAATGAAAGCATATTTATAGGTTAATTCACGACTTATCAATAGTTTGTCACTTTGTGCATAAATATTTTTAAACATTGGCTACATCTTATATACCAATTATTTTTGTTGTCAAGATTGATGCTCATTTTGCCTTTAATCCAATCAGGTTGAGTGTAGAACATGAAATGAATTGTAAATTTATATTAGTTCTAATATATTTAAAGGATGCACAATAATTATTTTACATACATGATTAATAAATGTTGCAACGATAGTTATTTTTGAACTTTCTTCTTTTTCTGGATATGAAAGATTGATTCCAGCAATGTTGTAGTATCTACATCTTTTCGATGAGTCAAGTGTGTTATAATATTCTATTGTCATAAATTGACATTTTTAATAATGAGTTTTAAATATAGTTAAATAAAATAATGATCTAATTACTATTTTACATATTATTATCATCATAAAAGCTTAGCAGTCCTTTAGGTGTTTTGGTCAAGGTACTTTTGGTTCAACCATTATGGTTCAATGAATTATTGTAGATAGAGAAATTCCTAGTTTATTTAAGGAATAAGATTAGATAAGGTAATAAAAATGTATAGATTCTAAATTATATTAATAAAGAAATTCCATTTACCTTTAAAATGAACAACTGTGATGTAGTCCAAATATATTACAAAATAGTTTTCCTGCTTTAATTTATTGATTATTTGAATGTCTTCTTTGTTAACAAATCATTCTCAAATAGTTAATATAATTCGCTTCAAATTGTTTTTTATTTTTTATTTTTTCAATGTTATTAATAGAAACACTACCCTTATACTATAAATATATAACTACCCCATTCGAATCACAATTCAACTAACTTAAAATAAATTCATAAGCTTTGATTTATATATTTGCCTTTGTTGTAAAAATTAATGTGTGTGTATAGCATGTAAGCTAATTGAAACAAATCTCACCATATATTTTAGAATTGGAACATATAAATATATTGCCAGCTAAGTGTTTTAATATAATGCCAACCACGTGATGTTAGGTGCCGGCATCACGCATTTGATGGTTAAATCCCTTGCAGATCGGCAATTGTCCATTTCAACTCGAAAAATACTTGATGTACTCTCAATTTTTACTCTTACTTGTGTTCAAATTTGATTGGATGACGAAAAAATGAATGGATAAATATCATAGGCCCTACTAAATTGAGCAATCAAAACATGCCAAATCATAAGAAGTATAAAATGGGAGTACTTCATGTAGAACTACATACTTAACAACCCCATTGTCATCATCATGTACTTAAACAATTAAAAAAATGCAAACTTTTGTAAGAATATACACTTTTTTTTTGTCACACTTGTATGAGACTATCTTACGGACAAACATCTGTGAGACGGGCTGGGCCAGGTTAATATTGAAATATAATATTTATACTGAAAAATGTAATAATACTAATTAATAAGGAATAAAGTGTTTGTTATATATAATTTATAAGGGAAAGTGTAATACTTTTGAGAAAAAATGTAAGAGTTAATTAATTCCATTTTTTGTCATAGATTTAAAGGTGATAATTCACTTTTAGTTTTTTTTTTCCCTCCAGAACATCCTCTTTGGTCCTATTATTATTGTGCCATGACCATCTTTAATCCTCCATCAACAAAATCATTTAAATCCCATAAAATATACAAGGCCATTTAGGTCTTCAATTATGATTTTTTTTTTCAAAAAAAAATAGAAATAGAAATATAGTGGTCAACCTACTTTGTATAAAAAAGATCAAAATGCCTTTGTATTTAACGACATTCAACAATTTTGTTGGCAGAGTACTAAAAATGATCATGCCATGATAATACATACTAAGACCAAATTGGGATGTTCTGAAAAAGATAAAAAAAAAAAAAAAAAAAACTAAACTAAAAGTAGATTGCCACTTATAAATCAAGACAATTTCATGATCTAACTAGTTCAAGCAAACCAATTTGGAGGATCCAAGATGGAAGATCCGAATGCTTTTATAACACATTTTGTTAGGATATGCCAAACACTCAAGATGAATGGAGTAACAACTGACGCGATCAAGCATCGTTTATTTCTATTCTCACTTAGAAATCAAGCGCTTAGTTGGCTAAATTCATTTGGGCCGAATCATTTCAACAACTGGAAGCAGTTGTACCAAGCTTTTATGCAAGAATACTGTCCACCCTCTAGAGCTGCTAAGCTTAAAAAGCAAATACAGAATTTTCAACAATTTGGAAATGAGAGTTTATATGAGGTCTGGAAGAGATTCAAGGAATTTATAAGGCAATGTCCTAGAAATTTGTTGACTTCTGGTGATTTCATTTCATCGTTCTATGAAGGATTGTTAGACTAAGCGAAGGAACTTTTGGATACATCCTCATGGACCTTCAACTATCAAATTTTAACCACCCATGGTCCTTCTAGGAGGACTGCGACTGGTTAAATTTTGAAAGTTGAAGGATTATAAATGGTTAACTCGGACCACGAATGGTAATATTTCGAAAGCCGAAGGATCACTGGTGACCAATTTGAAAGTTTAATTTAGAACTAAACGTGTCAAAACCACTATTTAATAATAATAATAATAATAATAATAATAATAATAATAATAATAATAATAATAATTATTATTATTATTATTATTATTATTATTATTATTATTATTATTATTATATTTTGCATGTATAGAGATATTTATGTCTTTTAAAAGCATATTTCATTTGTATTCCTTAACCGCATGTTTGGTTCGCGAAATAGGTCTGGAATGGCATAGCATTCCCGGGAATAGGCTTATTCTTTTGTTTAGTAATGCTTTTTATTCCCGGGAATAGGCCTATTTAGAACACTTTTTACTCTTTTTTTTTTACGTTTAATTTGTAGTTTTTACTTAGCAAGTCACTTTTATGTTTTACATTTTACCTTCACTTTCACTCAATAAATGCTGAAGGGTGATAAAAAAAAAATACTAATTGCTGTATTTTTCACCATTGCATTTTCTATCTAGCCTCCACCAAAGCCAAATGTATAGGTGTGAATCATTAAATACTCCTTTAATTTATTGCATCCCACCACTGACAACTCCCTCTTCAGAAACTTCTTCATTCTTTACTCGATTTGTCGGACAATAATTTTTGTTCCTACTATACCTGTACGTGTGTCACACATACACAGCTGGATGAAATTGACCTTAAATCTATGGCACATTCACAATTAGTTCTTTCTCATATATATGAAAACAAAACAACTGTCATTGCGTCACAGCTCCATTTATTTACCCTAACCCAACGATCTCCACGCCCCGACCTTACAGAGCATCTGGCTGAGATGATGTAAATCATGGTGAGTTGGTAACTCAGCTAAACACAGAGGTTAGATCTTTACTTATTGCGCACAAAGAGTCCCCTTCATTTTGAAAGGATGGTAACTCAGCTGAACACTCCCACAGGTGAGACGCGATCTCGAGTCTTTCTTCTCAAACTTCACCTTGTGACCAATTGAGCTGTCCATGTGGACAACAACACCATTTATTATCAAGTAAGAAGGATAGGAATTTTTCATAAAAACTCGACTCCATAAACATGTTCTGATACCGCTTAGTGGTCATGGTTTAGTATATACGGAGTATAAGTTTAGAGGGGGATGGGAATAGACTTATACATGATTTTGAATTTCAATTTGTTCACAACTTTATAGAAAACCTTCAAGAGTACCAAAGAGAGTTAATCTTTCGACAATACCTTGAGGTTGGTTATGTTGAAATCATAACCATAAAGTCAAGAATTACTTAAAAGAGTTTTAATTTAATTTGTGTAGCAAAAAAAATAATTTAGTAGACATGCATAATTGTAAGTGTAAAAATGTTGTTAGTTAGGAATAAACTAAGTATGAAAATAAACTGTGATAATGTAAATTGAGAGAAACATTTATAACACTTATGGCATGTTTGGTTCATGGAATTGGTTAGGAATGGAATAGCATTCCTTGGAATGACCTATTCCATTGTTTGTTTTGTTCATTTAATCATGGGAATGGCATTCCAAGGAATGAGCTATTACCTTTGCAAAGGGAATAGCCATTCCTTGGGGGGACTATGGTATTAGCTATTCCCATGCTCTTGGGAATAGCTTTTACATGATAAATACCAAAAATACCCTTTGTACATTATTTAATATTTATATTTAATAAATATAATGTATTATATAAATGTATATATTTAATTAATTATAATTTTTACATATCAATAAATAAATAAATAAATAAATAAATAAATAAATAAATAAATATATATATATATATATATATATATAAACACACAAAATAATAATAACCAATATAAAAATAATCTCCTTGTAGTTTTACTGGAAGGCGTGAGAGTGAAACCCAATTTCATCACTTTATATAGCCTCTTCAAATAACCATTCTGTCTAAATATATGCTGATGCTTTCCCATAAATTAATCCTGACCATGTGTTCAAAAAGCAGCCTACAAACTTGCTCAACCAACTTGAAAAATTGCTAATAAACACGGTCCAAGCTAGACTAAAAAAAAAAATAGTACTACGTTGTAATAATAATAATAATAATAATAATAATAATAATAATAATAATAATAGTAATAATAATAATGAGAATAATAATGAGAATAATAATAATAATAATAATAATAATAATAATAATAATAATAATAAATTTTGTACAAGGGCATTTATGTCTTTTACATATATATTCCATTTCTATTCCGTTAACCAACCAAACGCTGGAATACAATTCCTAAGTCTATTCCTTCCGCGAACCAAACGCTGAAATACAATTCATATTCTATTCCTTACCTATTCCATTCCTTATGGAATAGCATTCCTATTCCCTTAAAATTCATTCCGTGAACCAAACGTGCTGTTAGTGCATAAATGATCAAAGGACTATAAAAATAGAAGACAATTCATGTCTACTCTACGTGCTACATACGGCCATACGGGTATGATGCAGACACGGAAAGTATCAACTAAACACGATTGTATTTAACATGCGCCTAAAATATTTTTAAAAAGAAAAATTTCACTTTTCGTCCTTAAGTTATAAGGTAATGGTAGAATTCGACCCTAAGTATTGTACGTACCCACTTTTCGTCCCTATCTTATAAATTATTTTGCAATTTTCCTCCTTTTATAAAAGAGGGTGGTTGTTTAATATAAGGGCAATTTTGTCCAAACACATTTAGTCCTTCTATTTCAAAATTAAATGCAAAATTTACGCTTTGTGATGATACTGCTTTGTGGTTGAAAATGATGTTAAAAATTTTGATTTTGAGATGCTCTTGCTTGTAAGTACACAAAAATTTTTAAAACAACAACATTCAAGACTTTCAATAACTATAATATTGATTTCATTCAATATATTGAAATGTTGGTAGTTTCAACACAAAAGGCTTTCAAAACTAAATTGCTTCACAAAAACCATTCCAAATCTTACATATTGTATTAAACATTGGTTGCATTACCAAAAAAAAAAAAAAAAAAAAATTGATGATCTAACTAGCATTACCAAGGGCCTTGTGGTCCAGTGGTATCAAACCCTTCCCTGTATAAGGGAAGTGGTGGGTTCGAGCCTCAGTGGAGGCATTGCTGTCTCTTTGTTCTTCAGTAGGTTGAGAAAGTAGTTTATGAACAGATACTACACTGTAATAGAGTCAGTAGCTTTCAAAAAAAACTAGCATTCAAAAAGCCTTCTAAACCTACATACTAATTGACGCTATAAAGCATCATCTTCGTTTATGTTGTTTGGTGTTCCTTGGTGCACAATCTTGACTCAATTTTCTTTTTCTTGGTGCCTTTCCAACTATCTATGATGGAGTTTTTTCTCTATATATCTGTGTGCATTGGGTTTGTGATGACCAAGGGGTTATGTTCTACAAACAAGGTGTTCAACTTCAACTTCAACTTCAGTAGCAGCACGAAAAGTGGGCATGTACAACACTTGGGTAAAATAGCTCAATTGATTAACTGACTCAAAAAAAATTGATAGCTTTGTTTTGGGGAGCAGTGGGGTCTCTTGGAATTGGGGTCCAATCCTTTAATAATAATTTGAGTTGATTTTGACACTCCTTAACATTTAATTTGTATAGTAATATATTATGGTCCACATATCAATAAATGTGGCAGTCATATATATATATATATATTCAATCATAATCTGGATACTGATTGGTTGAATAATTCAACTAAACATGCAATAAATATATAATATCATAATTTAAAAAAAAAATAATTAAAGTGGTACATCGAAAACGCTTAGCTTGATAAGTTCGATCTGTTTTGCTTGTTTACAGTACACTGCATAAGCATTGTGTGGATGTCCAGTTGTGTATACTGCCATGCCAACCCGCAATTGAATGCTGTCTTTAATGTTTTCGTTATGGTGCGTTGTTGCTTTGATTGCTGGGACGTTGCAACTTACATTTTTTTTAGTACGACTGACTCTATTACAATGTAGTATCTGTTCATAGCTACTTTCTCAATCTACTAAAGCACAAAGAGTCAACAGTTGCCTCTACTGAGGCTCGAACCTACTCCCATCATCCATGTGGGAGTGTAAACCGGGACACCGGATGCAACTTATATTTTTCTTCTCTCAAAAAGTTAAATCTCCAACCCCAAGCGTCCCCACACCTCGACTTGACAGAGCATTCGGAATGATGTAAATCACACTCAATGGTTCAGTAGACATGACTAAATGTTGGTGCGCATAAGAGATCTGCCCACTTTGAACATAATCCCACACTGCTGTTGCCAAAGTTCGAACCTTGGTCTCTTCTCCCAAATACTGTCGCCTAAATCCATGCTCGCTGCAATTTACATTCCTCGCCAATGGGAGTGATAGATGTTCATTTTGATTGAAAAATTAAACTAAACAGGATGTACAATTTTGAGAAATGAAACCCAATTAGAATGTTATGAAATCATGGATGTGTCACCAAACCATTATAACACTTATAAGATTTTGTAAAGGGTGAATATGTTTGGTGAGCTAAACTCATTATATTGTTTCAATGCTCATCACCCTTTTGTCGTAAATCTCAGTATGCTTTTGCTGTGAATACTTTTTGCATCTATTCCGACCAAAATCGAGAAACTTGCAATGTTAGTTGTTCAAACCTTTTCCGATCCCTTTGATCAATCTTTTTATATACTTTGCTTGCTGCGAGCATGCAAAATTTAGAGCGATCCCACTAAAGTAATTCATATTAAATATTAAATAAATATTATATATATATACCTACTGGGATTTGGTTGCAGAGATTTCTTATAATTGTATTATAATCTTACTTTTCAAGAAACAGATTTTTTTTTTCACCTACATATTCACAGACAAAGCCCAACTAACAACAAACCAGAATAATTGTTTTTAGTGATACGTACTGTTCTGCATTTTGCTAGAGTTTTGTCATTTGTGACTTCTTCTTTTTTTTTTTTTTTTTTTTTTTAATAATGCTAATTTTTCATTTTAACTTAACCTTTTAATATGTAACTTTTAATATATATATATGGGCATGCTCTAACGACGCGGTGACATTTTCGTAAATAACTCAAGCAAGTAAATGTGTTATAAGTGCAAGTAGCTAGTGCACATTTACAAGTGAAAAAGTGCAAGTAAAATCACTTACAAGTACACCTAATTACATTTATAAGTGCAAGTAATTTACCTCATTAACATTCGTGCACCTAGGTGCAACTAATTATAACGTTAGGTGCACTTAGTATTGATGCTCAGTGTACATTTTACTTGCACTTAGGTGCATTACTTAAAACTACTACTTGCACATGTAATACATTTTGCTTGCACTTCGATGTTCAATTATTTATGAAAATGTCACCGTCTTTTAAAAAAAAAATCAGAGATTATATACGTTAGATTTGGACACGTGGACGGATGTCTTGTGTTCTGAGTTCTCTCCTGAGCGCACCATTCTTATTTGAACACGATCATATATATATATATATATATATATGGAAAATTATAATTTATGTCCTTCCATAAATCATAATATGTCAATTATCAATGTGACTCCTAAATTATTAGTGGTATAAATATTGTTCCTCAATAATCTTCAATATTACCAAGATTTGTTTTCTAGTTTTGCATTGTATTAATTTTTTTCTAGAAGATAAATGTATTAAAAATACATGAGAAATTACGATAAAAAGAAAAAAATAGTTCATTATAGAAAATATTATTTGTACTTCCAAATTCTACTCACAACTTTTATTCTCTCTCACAAATTTAAAATATAGATAACTTTTTCTATGAAAATATTTTATCAATATTTGTCAAATCAGAGAGTATAATTAATGGAGTAGAATTTGGGAGTTACAATAGTTCATTGAATTATATCATATTGTATCAATTCTTCTATTTATCCTTGTTGTCCATGGTGTGAACACGCCCATCGGTCCCGGCCATCATCGCATACTTGTCCTTCCTAGTCAAATTAGTACCCTCGAAACCCAGGGTTCCGGCGAGAACTTTCTGAATATAATTAGCAACCTCAATCGCCGACTTCCCACCGCCTCTGCAAGTGAGCTCCGGCGGGATTTGGTCCAAGAACGTGATCTCATAGGTCGGCCTAGGATTCATGAACACAAAATATGGGTCCAACACCTTGTGACCTCGTACCGTCGTCCCGTAAAACACGCTTTGCTTGGTATTAACGGCCACCGGCACAATCCTATCCGTTAGCTCCGCAAAAAGCGCGCTAAACCTCAACAAAAACGGTTCCCGGCAAGTCGTCCCCTCGGGGCATATGACTAAGTCCCCTTCTTCGAGTAATTGTTTAATGTGGGCCGCGTCTTTCTCCCTCTCCCGGGACAGCGCCACGGCCTTGATCGGAGAAATTAGCTCCGAGAATTTGCTGATGCTGTAGGTGACGCAGCTGATTTTCCGGCCGAGGGCGACGGCGGTGACGACGGGGTCCAGGACGGTGCGGTGGTTGCAGACGAAGAGGACGCCGCGCTGGCCCGCCCGTGGGGGAGGCGGAGGGGTGCCTTTGACGATGAGTTTGATCCCGAGGATCATGTATGTGTACCGGACCACTTTTTCCGGCAAGGGGATATTTAAGTAGACCCGGATTAGGGACAAAATTATGCCTATAGGCATCCACAAGAAAGTTAAGAGTGCCATAAATGGTGTAGGCCTTTGTACCAAACGACCTTCATGGAAAATGATAGGACTCAGGAGCTGTTTTCTTGGTAAGGCTTCGCACTTGCTCCTTGGGACCATGTACCCTTCCTGCATTTAAAAGGACAAAATTATATTTATACAAATATGCACCACTCAATGTTAGAAAATACACAACACAAATATACATCATTAGGTACGGATCACTAAAAAACACACCACTAGATATGCAAATATACACCACACTGCCCGAAAATGCTTATTTTGGATGTGTTGTGGGTTTTTTAGTATTTCTGGGTATTTTCATTGTTGTGCATTTTCTAAGGGTGTATATTTGTATACATACTGGTGTATACTGCACCGACCGCACGAGAAAGCGCGGTTACATTTGAGCATATGATACAATATTATTGTATGATGGTATACATATAATGATTTAAAGGAGAAGTTTTCCTTGAATTGAGTATTATATAGTATTGTGTGATACTATGTAGGCATGTAGCACATCTTTATATTTTAAATTATAAATAATTGTTATGTGATGACAATTAGCTGCAAGAAACCCAAAAGTAAGGTTATTATATTAAATTTAAGGGAATTTTAGGGTGCTGTGTGTAGCAATCATGTATCTTTGTTCAATAATAAAATAGGGTTGTATACTTTGTTAATCCTATAAATTGATGACAAGAATATAACCTTATAAAAAACAACAGATCAGAACATTCATGATGCCATAAAATTCTTTAAAATTTAACGAAAACATATTTAGATAAAAAGAAAAAGAATAGTCCACCTACTCCACCTATCCTATGTTGTGAGATAGTTATGTCATGTTTGGTATGGCTTTTAATAATATAAATGAGTTGTTATATCTTTTCTAAATTTGTCCACTTAAAAAATTGGTTATTTGGGCTCCAGCCACCTAAAAAAATTTTAAGTACAATAAATAGTAAATTTATAAAATGAAAAAAAAAACTTATAAAGTTAGTGGTACTTAAATAAGTAAAATAAACTTTATAAATTGAAATTCTCAGTAACTTTATTTCATATCTAAGAAGCACTATAATTGAAATAATATTACTGAAAATTTAGGTAGATAGAAATAAAATTATTCGGAATTATCAATTATAGCCTTTCTTAGATATGGGGATTGAAAGGAGATAAGTGACTGAAAGAAATAAGTAGTATAAATACTAAAATGCCCATATATTGCAATTGCTAAAGAAAAATGTAAGATTATTAGGGAGGGCAAACTGGTCTCCACATTCTAAAATTTCTTCCATGTATTATGGATTGTAATTTCTAGGAGAATGTGAGATTTGCAATCCCATAAACTATGAAAGTTTTCACAATTTTTTTCAATTATGCTCTGAAATTTTTCATTTCTTGAAATTAGTTAAGTGAAAAAAGATTTATAATTCATCTCTACCAAACATGTCATAAGAGTATGTGACATAGTTTGGCTGGATTCCTGGGTGATTCCGTGATGAAACCACAAAATTGCATCTCGATCTGCTCATACTTTTACTTTTGATGATCAATTTTGCTACTGACAAAAAGTTTGGTATTTAACTAACTTCATCTACTGACAAACTATATCTGACCTATCAAAGTGTGGAAGAAAATCCCCTTCTCTAGCTAGTATTCCGGTTTTATGTTGAATTTAAATATACTATCTTCCTGTCATACATTTATGTGAAACCCAGCAACCACTATCAAAAAGTACACCCCGAGCTTAACTACTTAAACCGCACTCTGCGATTAATTGGTTTAAATAAAGAAAGTCAATAAATTATTTTTTCTTTTTGTAGAGTTGAGCTCAATAAACATTATAATTGCCAAGCTAATTACCCCACCAACTTAACTACGGTTACCCAGAAAACTACACTATATATCTTCCAACATGCATGTGATTTGCAAGAATTTAACTCTAGAAACCCAAAAAAAAAAAAAATATATATATATATATATATATATATATATATATATATATATACACACGAAAAGGTATAAGTTATACGGAATAGTAAAGATGCTACTTTATTTTCTTATACCAACATAAATTTTTAAGAGTGAGAATGCTGGACTTGATTTTTATCTCCTTTGCCCAATAAATATAAATGCTAATAAAAATTTATCCGTGCATTGCATAGGTAATTTAGTATAGGTGGAATTATGTTACCTTGCAAATGGACATGAAGTCATGATCAGTCTCCCTATCACCCAGGCCTAAATCCGGCACATTCGACCCAACCTCCTTCAAAAGCGCAGCCCTTTTAAGTTCCCCGACCAGAACGCCCGGAGGTTTCACAAACCCGGTGGCGCGTCCCGTTCTGGAAACCTCCAGCTCCGTCCCGACCACCTTATCAGCCCCTAAGAAGTTTATAGCGAAGTGCTCCACCATGATCCTCGGATTCGCGGTGACGATGTACCGCTTCCCGAACGAACTAAACACTTTCCACGCATCCGACCGGACATCCTCGGAGTAGAACCGGGGCAGCACGGCCCGAGACACCATCTCGATGTCTTTGACCTTGAGCCCGGCGAAGGAGAGGAAAATGAAGGCTTTGATGGCTAAAGGCTCTGATACAAAGTGGTAGAAGAAGTAGACGAAGGGAACGGAGATAAGGAGAAGGAGAGCCCGGAGGAGGCTGCCGGCTTCCATGGCGACGAGGAGGAAGTAGGGGAACGCGCTGGCGGAGAGCAAGAGGGTGCCGTCTAAATCCGCCGCCACGGTTTGGTTTGAGCGCCCCTCTGGGCTGCATTTTGAGATTGGTTCGAAATGGCGATGAGGAGCCCCCATGTGTTGGAGTGATGGTTTATTTGTTGGGTTAATTGGTTTAACGTGTTTGTGTGAGTTTTGTGTGTGGTGCATGTGTTGAGAAGAGGGGTTTAAAAAGAGATGGGAAAGATGGGCATTTTGAGTTGTACGTGACCATCGCTAGCTAGCTGCTATTATGTCTTATTAATTGCAGTCAAACCAACATGTGGTTGAGAGGATGCGGGTGGTTCTTCTCCTTTTTTTTTTTTTTTTTTTTTTTTTATTTGTATTTTTATTATTTTCCAGTTAATTTCAGTTGTAATATTCAATTATTCCACCCCAAATGCTCTTTCCCAACTTTGTCTCATTTCTCAAATACCACATACTAAACCACTGAACTAAATCCGTGCAAGCAAACCACTGAACTAAATTCGTCCAACTGTGGCAATTATTGTATGGACCATAACAAAAAATGCATTTTAATATATTAAAAGTACATTATTCGTGTACTGAATGTACATTATACGTACTACAAAATAATATACTTTCAGTATTCAAATAATGTATTTTTCCTTGAAAATAATGCATATTTTGAATATACTAAATGTACATTATTTTGTAGTAAGGTTCATACAGTTGTGTGGATCATAGTCCACACAATAATGATTGTAAAATTGTTACTTTCAATTTTAATGTAGCAAATTTTAATAGATTGAGATTTGAAATAAAAGAAGAAAAGAAAAAAAAAAAACTTATTATAACTTGTCACATCAATAGATGGCAAGTTTGTGATTGGAGTATGTAAGGGCAAGTAGTTTTCATATATAAAATACTAATTCTAGTTAATATAAGAACACAATTTTAATCAATAGTAATATACATTAAAATATCCATTAATAGGTCAAGTTCGAAAACAAACTATCAAAATTGATACCATGTGAAACGAATACTTTTTAATGGATCATCAGGGTTTAATCATGTAACAAAATGGTAACAGAAGTGTTATTACACTACATAGTAATTGGCATTTAAATTTGATTTTTAAAAAATGTTAAAATCAGTATATAGTAATTAGATCAAATTAATTCCTCTAACAAAAAAAAAAAAATAGATCAAATTAAAAGAGTAGGACGCTATCATATTTGGAATTATCTCCTCTTTTTTTTTTTTTTTCTTTTTTTCTTTTTGACTTTTTTTTTTCAAATTAAGAGGGTGGGAAGGTGGAGGATGGGGGGTGTGGTTGGAAGTTAGAACTATTGGTTTAAATTTAATCTACAAGAAAATTAATTTATTGTTCAATTTCTTTTTTATTTTTTATTTTTTTTTATTTTCTCGATGACTAAGAAAATACACAACCATTATTTGAGGGTATATACAATAGATAAGCCTCACTGGTGTAAAATAGCCTACAAACTACATAGAATAAGTAAATCGAACTAAAAAGATTTTTGTATGACAGATCTCAATCAAGAAGGTGTTAGCAATATATGTTTTTTTAATTTTTTTATATAGCTTTGACAACATGTGATATTAAATTATCAAATGAATCCATTTACAAAATCGTCTTGGATGTGGTTGAACGCACCATATCTAAAGGTAGCATTTGTTGATGGCTAATATAAGTGATGACAGTTGTGGAAGAGGGTCCAAGTAGTTGAAAGGTCCATGGCGATGGTTATGTTGCCATTCAATTAGCCTACTTTATAGTTCTCAGATGCCGTCCATGATGCATCATAATAATTTCACGTACCCCTTTTAATTTGGATTTGACCGCAAGTTGTCTTACCTAATATCAGAAAATTATATCGTGAATAGGTTCATCTTTTATAGTGAATTTTGATCCAAAATGACACTGCTTTATATTAAACATCAAATAGTATATATGTTTAATAAAATTATCCTATATTATATTCATAACATTTCTTTTATATATTCATAAACATAAACTTCAATGTATATATATAACCTTCTAATTTTGAAACAGTTTAAGCAAGTATGATAATCTTTTAAGAGTTTTTTTTTTTTAATAGTAGGATTACCCATGTATATCTTGTATAGTCATTTACTATAACAAGAGTATGTTTTTTTTGAGCAAATACCAATTTTGGTCCCACGACTATTAGAAAAATGACAATTTTGGTCCACATGTTTAATTTCTACCAATTTTGGTCGCACGACTATTGTTTTAGTACCAATTTTGGCCCCGCGACTACTGTTTTAGTGTCAAAATTCATCGTGTCGGTCACTCATCCGTTTAAAACATGTCAAAATCTAAAATTATTAAAGGTATTTTCATCCTTTAATTTCCAACTCAATATCCCAATTTGAGCATGAATAAAGATATTTAAGCTCTAAAATCGATCACAATTCACTGTTTCCTCCTCAACTTAAGTTAAAATGAGGAGGAAAACTATGAATTTTGATCGATCTTAGGACTTAAATCCATTTATTCATGTTCAAATTAGGATATTAAGTTGAAAATGATAAAAATACCCTTAACAATTTTAGATTTCGGCACGTTTTAAACGGATGGGTGACCGGCACGATGAATTTTGACACTAAAACAATAATCGTGGATGAAAACTGGTACTAAAATAATAGTCGTGGGACCAAAATTAGTATAAACTAAACATGTGGACCAAAATTGTCATGTTGCTAATAGTCGTGGGACCAAAATTGATATCTACTCTTTTTTTTTTTTTTTTTTTTAAAAAACTTATGTTTGGTGGATCAACATGTCCAAATATATCCATATGTAGTAAGCTTAGAGACCTGGTTGATGAGGGATGAGGCTTAACCTGAATAATGATATGATTTGCTTTCACATTAGTATGCATTGCATAACCCTTTGTCCCTTTCTACTCAAAGATCAGATCTGGCAAATAAGCCGCCATATCTTTCCAAACTTATAATGTTTTTCTTATATGTTATTAAAAACAAAGCTTAATGTTTATACGAATTACAATATATACATATCATGCATGTTTAATAACATTCATCATATATTATGTTTATAAAATTTGTTATGTATGATCATAAATCTAAACATTATTAATATACATAAAAGTAAATTATAGGTACATCATAGATTTTTCCATTCATTCTATAGTGGTTCATAGTATTCCTTCTATATGTTGATAAAAATAAAGTTTAATACACATAAAATTACATTACATATGCATATGTTTAATAACATTCATTTTATATTAAGTTCTTAATATTTGTTTTTCAAAAAAAGTTCTTAATATTTGTTCTATGTGAGCATAAACCTAAAACTCACTAGACCTAAACATTAAACTATGAAAAAGGGCCGTGAGTCTTGAATGCAAGAGATTCTTATATTTTTACTTAATTTTTAGTTCAATTACTTATCTTAATTTAAGAGTGAATTACACACAATGAAAGATAGTAAAATAAAAAATAAGTAAAGAAAAAGAACCAGGGACAAAGTAATTGGTAACGCAGTTCGGAGCAAAATCTCTTACGACGTCTACGAGACAACTCAAATTAGCCAAATTCACTAGATGATCACCTAAGTTTACAGGGGTTGGTAATAATTCATAACCATAAAACGTATGGCATTAACCAATTACTCCAACACAATCTTCATCATCTACGTTGTTGGGTACATGCATGCCGAGTTTTTCAAGCAACCAAATACCAAGGAAACATCCAACAAAGTCTGAATCACTGTTAAACCCACTCATATATAATCAATAATAATATAGAAGTCTTGAGGTGATAATGAATATAGTATTTTGTATTAAGCCTTCATCCAACTTGTCTGAATAATTGCGGCTTAATGTTCTCAAAATAAGCTGCTCCAATCAGTTCAAAATTCGCCCTGAAAAGTGGGTCTAAAACCAGAATTCTGTTAGAGAAATATGCACACATTGGATTACACTCTGACTGAGATCCAGACTGCTTTTGAATAAAATCTTGACTTAATTCAATAACTTAATCTATACTATTAATAATAATAATATCCTCAACTTTAACTTCCCGCCCAAAACACTCCTATACTATTAGGATTTGCGCAATATTGTAAAATATGGTAATACAATTCCTATTCGTAATACAATTGTACATTAAAATATTACCGGTAATACAATTCCTAATAAAATATATTATTCCCTACGTTCCTATTTGTAATACAATTCTAGATTAAAATTACTAATCGTAATAATACAGTACATATATTTGGTTTTACATTTTTGCTCTCAATTTTAACACCTATTTAACATAGATTAAACAGAAGGACCAAAATTGGTACAAAATCAATAGTTAAGGGACCAACTTTAATAAAATTAAAAATCGAGAATAAAAATTGATAAAAGTCAATAGTCAAATGACTATTTCTGGAATTAACTCTTTTCCGGTACATAGTTTTATACTTTTATATATTTTACTCAAATCTATTTTGAGGTAACAATCGATCATTCATGCTATGAGGTAGTCCACTTCTTCATTATTTATATTTTTTTAATAAAAATAAAATCTTTCTATTCTATCTAATTAGTAAGGAAAACAAACAAGAATATATAATACGATTCTGAACATAACAAATCTGAACATTTTTTTAAAAGATTATTGATATAATAGAGAGCTCATATTTTTTAATTTTTGTAAACTCTAATATTTTGATGACATGCGTTGTCAAATATATCTTATTTGAAATACGGTATTGTGTTTTCTATTTTAATTTCAAATTATAGCCCATACTATAAGTCCTCTCATATTTTGAAATCTCTAAAGTGAGGAATATTTATGGGGTAATACTTGTGTGAGACTGTCTCACGGGTCTCAATCCGTGAGCTGTAATCGGATATTTGATTAATGAGGTCAAAGACATTTGATATACAATGGACCATGGTCCATAATCGCTGTGTGGACCATGATTGTCGAATGGAACTGTAATAGTCTAATAGAATTGAAATGATACTTTAGTGTTACTATAATTAAACTCGTGTGTGTGGAAAATGAAACTAAAAAAATAAAGCATATTATTGTCAAATGAAATTGTAGTATAATTAATTAAAATTGCTACTTTACAATTGCTATCATGAAACTTGTGTGAGTAGAAAATGAAACTAAAATCTAGAGCCATACAATAACATATTATTGTCAAATGAAAGTATAATAGAATTAAAATGATACTTTAGTATTACTATAATGAAACTAGTGTGGAGAGAAAATGAAACTAAAAACATAGCAATATTGTCAAATGAAACTGAATGGTTAAAGTTTCATTCATATCTGATCTCATCTCTATATGTGAACATCATTTTTAATTGTGAATATTAATTTAAATGATAAAAGAACCTTATATGTTAATAGAGTTCGACAATTATATAAGGGCAAATATCATTTTTAGTCCCTTAACTATAATATATGTATCAATTTTGATCCTTGACTATTAAAAATTTCAAATTAGGTGCATAACTATTCAATTAGTATCACATTTGGTCCTTGACTATTAACATTTTCAAATTAGGTGCATGACTATTCATTTTGTATCACATTTGGTCCTGCTGTTAAATTTTCCGGCCAAATTTCCGGCGAAGTCACCGGTGACCGACTAATTTATTTAATTTTTATTTTAAAAATTATTTTAATACTCTGTAACTTTTAACTAAAAAAAACTTAAAATAAAAAATAATAATAATAAAATAGAAAACGCCGGTCAACCCCGATGACTTCGCCGGAAATTTGATCGGAAAATTTAACGGTAGGACCAAATGTGATACAAAATGAATAGTTATGCACCTAATTTGAAAATTTTAATAGTCAAGGACCAAAAGTGATACAAATTAAATAGTCATGGACCTAATTTGAAATTTTTAATAGTCAAGGACCAAAATTGATACATGTATTATAGTTGAGGGACTAAAAATGATATTTTCTCATTATATAACACTAGAGACTAAAAGTGTAACATTATGAACAATTAAGGTAGTAAATTTGTTTAAATTAATTAATAGGGACAAAAAAAATTTAAAATATAAAATTTAAAGGTCAAACATATTTTTTTTAAAACCTTAGGTGATCTAGCTAGCAAATTTTAGTGTCATTTCTTTTAATGAAAAGAAACGGCACCCGTTCAGCCGTTCCATCCAACTAATTATTTTTTATGGTATATTCAATTTCATTTTACATACACTGTAATTTTATTAAAGCATAGTTAAAATATCATTTTGATTTAACTACAGTTTCATTTGACATTATACACTCAATATGTGAGACCTGTTATTGAATTTCATTTTATACACATTGTAGTTTTATTACAACACAACTAAAGTATAATTCTAATTCAATTACGGTTTTATTGGAATATATACACTCAAATGTATGAAATATGTTATTCAGTTTCATTTAATATACACTATAGTTTCATTACAACATTAAAGTATCATTTTGATATAACTACAGTTTCATTTGACAATATACACTCATGTGAGGCTTGTTATTCAGTTTCATTTTATACATACTGTAGTTTCATTACAGCACAACTAAAGTATTATTTTAATTCAACTACAGTTTCATTTGGCAATATACACTCAATATATTAGACGACATGTTATTTAGTTTTATTTTAGATACATTGTTTTCTTACAGCATAACTAAAGTATCATTTTGATATAACTACATTTTTATTTAACAATATACACTCAATATGTGAGATCTATTATTCAATTTAATTTTATACACACAGTAGTTTCATTACAATACAACTAAAGTATCATTTTAATTCAACTATAGTTTTATTTGACAATGTACACTCAATATATGAGACATGTTACTCAGCTTCATTTTAGATACACTATAGTTTCATTACATCACAACTAAAGTATCATTCTAATTCAACCATAGTTTCATTTGAAAATGTACCCTCAATATATGAAACATGTTATTCGATTTCATTTTAGATACACTGTAGTTTCATTTTATTTTGAACACATTTTAAATACTAGATTAGTAACGAACATCGTTTCTGTTTCTTTCCACTTAAAAAATGATGACATTTTTGGACCATGATCCACTGTATAACAATTGATCCCAGCTTCGCCGGCCTAATCCTATACCCATAGGACCTTGCTCTTAGAGCCATTGCAGAGGTAAATCGTGAAAAGCGCAATTATCACACCAACCAGATCCTAATCCTAAGCCCATAGAACCTTGCCCCTAGAGCAACTATAGAGGTAAATTGTGAAAAGCGCAATTAGCGTACCAGTCATCAGATCCTAGTCTTCAGGTAAGCACAAGGGATCCCATCCAGGCCTTCCAACATTCTTGGACCTTTTTCCTATACATGTTTTCAATGGAATTTGAAGTTCCACATTGCCGCCTCCATTCATGACTTTTAAGTCAAGCGACAAACAAACTACGCTAAGTTCCAGTGGCGAAAAGAAAAGGACAGAAAGAGGATGGTATGAAATCCGCATAAGCGATAAGCTAGTTGCTAGGTCAGAGTTTATGTTTGCTTTTATTATTATTTCAAGAAAGAAGTTTGAGTGATCCAGGCTTAATGTAGTGGTTCGGCTTTTGACTTGATGTGATGATTGAATGCGATAGTGTGGGGGTTTGAATTCTATTAGAAATATGAATAGGAAAAATATTTAAAATGATGGAAGGTGTAGTTTAAATCCCTTCTTTTGAAGGCATGAAAATTGGTGTCTGAGTCAACAATTGACTCCACTACGGCTTGAACCCACTCCCATTATCCATATGGGAGTGTAAATCAAGACACCGAGTGCCACTAGACCACAAGGTCTTTGGTGGTTAAATCTATTTATTCATGTTCGTATTGAGATCTTAATTATGAAAGGATGAAAATACCTTTAATAATTTTAAATTTCGTCATGTAGACTAGGGGTGATCGGCGTGATTAATTTTGCCACTAAAACAATAGGCGTTGATGAAATTTGGTAGGGATTAAACATATGGACCAAAACTGTCGTTTTACTAATACTCGTCGGTCCACAATTGATATTTGCTCTTACTAATAGAGTTAATTTCGTTTTTGGTCTAATATTTATTGGTGACAATCTACTTTTAGTCAAACCATTTTGTATTAAAAAATTAAAATGTTATGGTTTCAATGATTTTGTTGAGCGAGGACAAAAAATGGTTATATCATAATAATACTATGACCAAAGAGGGATGCTCTGATGAAGGAGTAGAATGACACCTATAAATCTATGATAAAAAATGGAATTAACTCTTACTAATATTACATTTAGTGCAATAGTTTAGTAGATGCTGAGTCTAAAACCTTTGTGCAACCAAATACATTGTTTGTTGTGCTAACTACATTTATTCAAAATTTCTGTCTACCAATGTCACTTTGTACTCTAACTTTTGGGTGTTCCTTACCTATAAATATACACAAATTGGGTTTAGTCTTTGTGCCTTTTTGATATGACTCTTTGTATTACCATGATATTATTTTTTAAGTCTGACAAGTGATGTGCCTATAGTTTATTTTATTTTATTATCCCTGCATCACACGAGTCACATAGTTTTTATCATAAAAAACTCCTTCCTTCATTTTCCTCCAACATGGACATGTTATCTTTCTTTCAAGTGAGAAAAAAAGGCCCCAAAAGGACATGTCTCATCGTGTAAAACAAAACCCTAATGCTGCATTCCTTTTCTCTTTAAAACCAAACACCTTTCTCTACTGTTCAACTTCGGCTTCCACCGCCGGCCTCCGGCCGGAGCTCTAATGGAGCTTTGAGCCGGCGGTTTTGGTCACCTTGTATGTTTGCTCTCGCTCTTCTTCTGCCCCGACCATCGTGGCAGCTCCGTCCGCCTCCGACCACTGCCACAGATCTTCTTCTTCCGTTTTCTTTCCCTTTGAATAAAATAATAGTAGGTATGTATTAGGGTTTGTGTTGGTAGTCTTGAACTCCCAACCCTACTTTGACTTTACCCACTTTTTATTTTCTCTATTATTGTGTTTTCCTCTCGTTAGTTTCACGAACATTTTTCCTCTCGTTACTTTCACGAGCTTTTCATTTTCATTAGCGTAAATCGTTTAACTTGGTTCCGACAAGTGTTGATCTTATCCTGGGTGAGCAAAAAAGAATGATGACGAAGACCCAGATCTTTGATGAAGCTTTAAGCTCCCTGAAGGAACATAGTTTCGTAGTTATGAAACAGTCTGCGATTCAAGTTTTCTATAGCATAGTTAGAAAAGTTGTTTCTATGTCTGACGGTAAGGAATGGTTTACCATTTCATTGATCATTGATGTAAACGTTTTATGTTATGAATTAATGGAATAGCTACGTTTACCTTAAAAAAAAAAAAAAAAAAAAAAGCTCCAAAAACCTCCATGGGAGGTGCTCGAAAAGTTATTTGTCCCTTGATTTTCATGTTTTAATTCGTTGCAACGCATCGAGAGGGTTATGCTTGTCGATGACAAATACTATTGAGATCATTAGGCCCAAGTTTATGTATATATTGAGAAATATTCCTCCTTAGCATTAAAAAATAGAAAAGAAGATAAAATAATAATGCTGCATTCTCCTAATTTCACATCTCAAATCAAAATGTTTGATGCCTATCTTTTTTATATCTGATAAATAAGTAAATTTCTAATATTGTTAGACAATTTCTAATATTGTTAGATGGCTGACGGTAAGTATGGTTACAGGTATGTATTATTAATTTGAGTATAGTCAATAGTACAATAGTATTGTATCTAGTAATGTTGCGTGTGTCAGAAAAGTGTTCTCCTCTCTTGTTACATGGAGTCAGCTTTTATACTGTATATCTGTAATGGTTACAATAATGATAGCAACGGTCTCCTAATAAGTACAACGACTCATCTCCATAAGTGTCAGACTCCTTAATAATTGCTTTGCGCTCCTTTGTAACGGTTTTCTGATGAGGCGGATCTTAAGGACCGTTACCTCCATGCCTGCTTTAATAGGTTAAACGTACCAGGACGGAGTAATATAATTCACGTTTTAAAAATTAAGAAGCAATATTTACACCACAAATAATTCATAGGTAATATTGATAATTGACATATTTATAAAATTAAAAATTACGATTTTCCCTTACACGAATGCAAATAGTCACAAACGACAAAACTCTAGCAAAACGCAGAATAGTATCATTAAAAAAAAAAGCATATTCTGTTTTCTTGGTAGTTGTGCTTTGTCTGTGGAATGTAGGTGAAATCAGTTTCTAGAAAAGTAATAAGATTATAATACAATTAAAAAATACTTGGTAGACCTCCATTTTATACTTCCTCTCACAAGTTTTTTATGTAGACATTTTTTTGAATATACATGATGAAAATACTCAATCCTTATTTGTTATATTAGGGAGTGAAATTTAAGAGTTTGTATAGTAGAACTCAATACAATATAAGAAAAATCCACAACCAAATCCCAGTAGGTATATATAAATTATTTAATATATACATTTCTTTACTTGCATGGCTCTAAATATTGCATGCCTGCAGCAAGCAAAGGTATGCAAAAAGATTTGATTAAAGACAAAAAGATTTGAACAACTAACATTATATATATATATATATATATAGCAAGTTTCTCGATTTTGGT
>CP025655.1:7653440-7866273 GCA_003576665.1 Ipomoea trifida
ATATATATATATATATATATATATATATATATATATATATATATATATATATATATATATATATATATATATATATATATATATATATATATATATATATATATATATAGCAAGTTTCTCGATTTTGGTGGGAAAAGATGCAAAAGTATTCACAGCAAAAGCATGCTGAAATTTAGGACGCAACAAGCTAGGTTGAGCCTTGAAACAATGACATTATTATTAGCTCACCAAACAAATTCACCGTTTACAAAATAATCTTAATTTATTGCCAGTAATTAAAATACCAAAAACACATCTAACGGTAATAATGTGTTACCGGGTATGTAATCTGAGCATTATTGAGTGTTATCAAGTATTTGAATACAGTATTGAGAGCAGGGCTCCGTATACAAGATGAGTTCAGTATCTATTGTCTGAGTTCAATTGTCGTCCCTCACTACGTGGTTGTGAGTCTTTTTATTCCTTTCAACTAAGTAACGGAGCATTGATGAGGAGTTGAACGTTGGACATCAATGCTTGAGGAGTTGAATGTTGGGCATCAATGACTGAGGTGCTGAATGCTGAGGAGCTAAACGTTGGTCATCAATGCTGAGGAGCTGAACGTTGGCCATCAATGCTGAGGAGTTGGATCGTTGCGCATTGATGCTGAGGAGTGAGGTGTCTTGGGTTCCGGGTCGGGTACTGCTAGCCTGATTACTCTGTCACCAGTCCCCCCACTCCCTAGCCAACGAGAGTGGTTGAGGTGGTTTGGGAGTAATGACCAGCCTAAAAATTGTTTTTGTTTGTATTTTTTTTTTTCGTTGCATCCTCACCTCGGCACCGTGCAGGGGTCACGTAGCTGTGACTTCGGCACGGGGTCGAGGTCACGTCGCGGTGTGACCTCGGCCCTGGCCGAGGTCACGCACGGTACGTGACCTCGGCCAGCGCCGAGGTCACGTCGCGGTACGTGACCTCGGCGCTGGGCCAAGGTCACGGCGCGGTGTGACCTTGGCCAGTGCCGAGGTCACGTCGCGGTACGTGACCTCGGCCCAGGGCCGAGGTCACGGGCGTGAGTCACGCCGCGGTGTGACCTCGGCCAGTGCCGAGGTCACGCACGGTACGTGACCTCGGCCAGCGCCGAGGTCACGTCGCGGTACGTGACCTCGGCCCAGGGCCGAGGTCACGGGCGTGAGTCACGCCGCGGTGTGACCTTGGCCAGTGCCGAGGTCACGCACGGTACGTGACCTCGGCCAGCGCCGAGGTCACGTCGCGGTACGTGACCTCGGTCCAGGGCCAAGGTCACGGGCGTGAGTCACGCCGCGGTGTGACCTCGGCCAGTGCCGAGGTCACGCACGGTACGTGACCTCGGCCAACGCCGAGGTCACGTCGCGGTACGTGACCTCGGCGCTGGGCCGAGGTCACGTCGCGGTACGTGACCTCGGCCCAGGGCCGAGGTCACGGGCGTGAGTCACGCCGCGGTGTGACCTCGGCCAGTGCCGAGGTCACGCACGGTACGTGACCTCGGCGCCAGGCCGGGTCACGGTACGTGACCGTACCTCGGCGCTGGGGCGAGGTCACGCCGTTGATTTTTTTATTTTTTATTTTTATTTTTTTTGTTTTGCTCAGGGCTCTTGCGTGAGTTCACTTCGACCATTCGTAGGTTCGGTCAAAGGTCAGCTCTCCCGTCAGGTAGCTAGCGAGATCGGATCTCGTGCCGGCCCTAAGGGATTAGAGCTTAGATTTTTTATTATTATTTTGTTTTTTAACCAAATTGATCAGGGCAGACCATGACCAACTACTGAGTCCTTTTGCTTATGGAGGTGAACGCACAAGTAAAGGAGGCAAATGTACAAGTGGAGGCGATATACGCACTTGAGGAGATGAACGCACCAGTAGAGGATGCGAGTGCACAAGTGCAGGAGGCGTGCGAGTGCACAAGTGCAGGAGGCGGATGCACAAGTGGAGGAAGCAAAAACACTTGAGGAGGAAGCAAACGCACTTGAGGAGCAGCGCCACTTGATGAGGTGACGCTGCTTGAGGTGGTGACTCATTGATCAGGGCAGACCATGACCAACTACTGAGTCCTTTTGCTTATGGAGGTGAACGCACAAGCGAAGGAGGCAAATGTACAAGTGGAGGCGATATACGCACTTGAGGAGATGAACGCACCAGTAGAGGATGCGAGTGCACAAGTGCAGGAGGCGTGCGAGTGCACAAGTGCAGGAGGCGGATGCACAAGTGGAGGAAGCAAAAGCACTTGAGGAGGAAGCAAACGCACTTGAGGAGCAGCGCTACTTGATGAGGTGACGCTGCTTGAGGTGGTGACTCTGCTCGAGCAGGTGACGCTGCTCGAGGTGGTGATACTGTTCGAGGTGGTGATGCAGCTCGAGGTGGTGGCACTGCTCATGGAGGTGACGCCACTTGAGGAGGTGATACCACTTGATGAGGTGACGCTGCGTGAGGAGCAGCGCCACTTGATGAGGTAACACCAGTTTGATGAGGTGACACCCGCTTGATGAGGTGACACACCAGCTTAATGAGGTGACACCCGCTTGATGAGGTGACACCCGCTTGATGAGGTGACGCACCAGCTTGATGAGGTGACACCCGCTTGGTGAGGTGACACCCGCTTGATGAGGTGACACCAGCTTGATGAGGTGACACCAGCTTGATGAGGTGACACCCGCTTGATGAGGTGACGGACCAGCTTGATGAGGTGACACCCGCTTGATGAGATGACACCCGCTTGATGAGGTGACGCACCAGCTCAATACTGTATTCAAATACTTGATAACACTCAATAATACTCAGATTACATACCTGGTAACACATTATTACCGTCATTGGTGCTTTCATTGAGAGCCGAGATCAGATCTCAGGCTAAAATCACAAAATCAAAAAACCACTCAGTTCATCTCATCACTATCAATGGTCATCCCGGATCCAGTAGCTCTCATGGTTCTCATCGAGTGAACAATGGTCACCCCTCGGGTGATCTTCGTGGGCAACTCAATGGTCAACCCTCGGGTGATCTTTGTAAATAGCTCAACAGTAACCACGTGGGAGATCGCCGCAGTGGTGATCTCCGTAGCCAACTCAACAACAACCACGAGCACTTCCTCCTCAAGTGCATTCGTCTCCTTCACTTGTGTGTTCACCTCTTGTAAGCAGTGGCGTTACCCAGTGAACGCTGCTCCCATCCAAGTAGTGGACTTACAAGCAGTAGCATTATCAAGTGAACACTACTCCCATCCAAGCCGTGGACTTCCAAGTAGTAGCGCTTCTTCCTCAAGCGTGTCCGCCTCCTTCACTTGTGCGTTCACCTCTTGTGAGCAGTGGCGTTACCTAGTGAACGCTGCTCCCATCCAAGTAGTGGACTTACAAGCAGTGGCGTTACCGAGTGAACGCGGCTCCCATCCAAGCCGTGGACTTCCTCAAGCGATGAGTGGCGTCACCTCATCAAGTAGCGCTGCTCCTCAAGCAGCGTCACCTCATCAAGTGACGCTCCTCCTCAAGCGGGTGTCACCTCATCAAGCTGGTCCGTCACCTCATCAAGCGGGTGTCACCTCATCAAGCTGGTGTCACCTCATCAAGCTGGTGTCACCTCATCAAGCGGGTGTCACCTCACCAAGCGGGTGTCACCTCATCAAGCTGGTGCGTCACCTCATCAAGCGGGTGTCACCTCATCAAGCGGGTGTCACCTCATTAAGCTGGTGTGTCACCTCATCAAGCGGGTGTCACCTCATCAAACTGGTGTTACCTCATCAAGTGGCGCTGCTCCTCACGCAGCGTCACCTCATCAAGTGGTATCACCTCCTCAAGTGGCGTCACCTCCATGAGCAGTGCCACCACCTCGAGCTGCATCACCACCTCGANTCGAGGTGGTGATGCAGCTCGAGGTGGTGGCACTGCTCATGGAGGTGACGCCACTTGAGGAGGTGATACCACTTGATGAGGTGACGCTGCGTGAGGAGCAGCGCCACTTGATGAGGTAACACCAGTTTGATGAGGTGACACCCGCTTGATGAGGTGACACACCAGCTTAATGAGGTGACACCCGCTTGATGAGGTGACACCCGCTTGATGAGGTGACGCACCAGCTTGATGAGGTGACACCCGCTTGGTGAGGTGACACCCGCTTGATGAGGTGACACCAGCTTGATGAGGTGACACCAGCTTGATGAGGTGACACCCGCTTGATGAGGTGACGGACCAGCTTGATGAGGTGACACCCGCTTGAGGAGGAGCGTCACTTGATGAGGTGACGCTGCTTGAGGAGCAGCGCTACTTGATGAGGTGACGCCACTCATCGCTTGAGGAAGTCCACGGCTTGGATGGGAGCCGCGTTCACTCGGTAACGCCACTGCTTGTAAGTCCACTACTTGGATGGGAGCAGCGTTCACTAGGTAACGCCACTGCTCACAAGAGGTGAACGCACAAGTGAAGGAGGCGGACACGCTTGAGGAAGAAGCGCTACTACTTGGAAGTCCACGGCTTGGATGGGAGTAGTGTTCACTTGATAATGCTACTGCTTGTAAGTCCACTACTTGGATGGGAGCAGCGTTCACTGGGTAACGCCACTGCTTACAAGAGGTGAACACACAAGTGAAGGAGACGAATGCACTTGAGGAGGAAGTGCTCGTGGTTGTTGTTGAGTTGGCTACGGAGATCACCACTGCGGCGATCTCCCACGTGGTTACTGTTGAGCTATTTACAAAGATCACCCGAGGGTTGACCATTGAGTTGCCCACGAAGATCACCCGAGGGGTGACCATTGTTCACTCGATGAGAACCATGAGAGCTACTGGATCCGGGATGACCATTGATAGTGATGAGATGAACTGAGTGGTTTTTTGATTTTGTGATTTTAGCCTGAGATCTGATCTCGGCTCTCAATGAAAGCACCAATGACGGTAATAATGTGTTACCAGGTATGTAATCTGAGTATTATTGAGTGTTATCAAGTATTTGAATACAGTATTGAGCTGGTGCGTCACCTCATCAAGCGGGTGTCATCTCATCAAGCGGGTGTCACCTCATCAAGCTGGTCCGTCACCTCATCAAGCGGGTGTCACCTCATCAAGCTGGTGTCACCTCATCAAGCTGGTGTCACCTCATCAAGCGGGTGTCACCTCACCAAGCGGGTGTCACCTCATCAAGCTGGTGCGTCACCTCATCAAGCGGGTGTCACCTCATCAAGCGGGTGTCACCTCATCAAGCTGGTGTGTCACCTCATCAAGCGGGTGTCACCTCATCAAACTGGTGTCGCCTCATCAAGTGGCGCTGCTCCTCACGCAGCGTCACCTCATCAAGTGGTATCACCTCTTCAAGTGGCGTCAACTCCATGAGCAGTGCCACCACCTCGAGCTGCATCACCACCTCGAGCAGCGTCACCTGCTCGAGCAGAGTCACCACCTCAAGCAGCGTCACCTCATCAAGTGGCGCTGCTCCTCAAGTGCGTTTGCTTCCTCCTCAAGTGCTTTTGCTTCCTCCACTTGTGCATCCGCCTCCTGCACTTGTGCACTCGCACGCCTCCTGCACTTGTGCACTCGCATCCTCTACTGGTGCATTCATATCCTCAAGTGCGTATATCGCCTCCACTTGTACATTTGCCTCCTTCACTTGTGCGTTCACCTCCATAAGCAAAAGGACTCAGTAGTTGGTCATGGTCTGCCCTAATCAATTTGGTTAAAAAACAAAATAATAATAAAACATCTAAGCTCTAATCCCTTAGGGCCGGCACGAGATCCGATCTCGCTAGCTACCTAACGGGAGAGTGTTTTTCTAAGCCCAGCCAAGGGCTTGGATTCAAAAAATACCACACTCTAATCCCTTAAGGCCAGCACGAGATCTGATCTCGCTAGCTACCTGACGGGAGAGCTGACCTCGGAGGGTGTTTTCTGGGTAAAGCTTAAGGCTTTGATACGAAAACACCACACTCTAGTCCCTTAGGGCCGGCACGAGATCCGATCTCGCTAGCTACCTGACGGGAGAGCTGACCTTTGACCGAACCTACGAATGGTCGAAGTGAACTCACGCAAGAGCCCTGAGCAAAACAAAAAAAATAAAAAATAAAAAAATCAACGGCGTGACCTCGCCCCAGCGCCGAGGTACGGTCACGTACCGTGACCCGGCCTGGCGCCGAGGTCACGTACCGTGCGTGACCTCGGCACTGGCCGAGGTCACACGCGGCGTGACTCACGCCCGTGACCTCGGCCCTGGGCTGAGGTCACGTACCGCGACGTGACCTCGGCACTGGCCGAGGTCACACCGCGCCGTGACCTCGGCCCAGCGCCGAGGTCACGTACCGCGACGTGACCTCGGCGTTGGCCGAGGTCACGTACCGTGCGTGACCTCGGCACTGGCCGAGGTCACACCGCGGCGTGACTCACGCCCGTGACCTCGGCGCTGGCCGAGGTCACGTACCGTGCGTGACCTCGGCACTGGCCGAGGTCACACCGCGGCGTGACTCACGCTCGTGACCTCGGCCCTGGGCCGAGGTCACGTACCGCGACGTGACCTCGGCGCTGGCCGAGGTCACGTACCGTGCGTGACCTCGGCACTGGCCGAGGTCACACCGCGGCGTGACTCACGCCCGTGACCTCGGCCTTGGGCCGAGGTCACGTACCGCGACGTGACCTCGGCACTGGCCAAGGTCACACCGCGCCGTGACCACGGCCCAGCGCCGAGGTCACGTACCGCGACGTGACCTCGGCGCTGGCCGAGGTCACGTACCGTGCGTGACCTTGGCCAGGGCCGAGGTCACACCGCGACGTGACCTCGGCCCCGTGCCGAAGTCACAGCTACGTGACCCCTGCACGGTGCCGAGGTGAGGATGCAACGAAAAAAAAAAAAAATACAAACAAAAACAATTTTTAGGCTGGTCATTACTCCCAAACCACCTCAACCACTCTCGTTGGCTAGGGAGTGGGGGGACTGGTGACAGAGTAATCAGGCTAGCAGTACCCGACCCGGAACCCAAGACACCTCACTCCTCAGCATCAATGCGCAACGGTCCAACTCCTCAGCATTGATGGCCAACGTTCAGCTCCTCAGCATTGATGACCAACGTTTAGCTCCTCAGCATTCAGCACCTCAGTCATTGATGCCCAACATTCAACTCCTCAAGCATTGATGTCCAACGTTCAACTCCTCATCAATGCTCCGTTACTTAGTTGAAAGGAAGAAAAAGACTCACAACCACGTAGTGAGGGACGACACTTGAACTCAGACAATAGATACTGAACTCATCTTGTACACGGAGCCCTGCTCTCAATACTGTATTCAAATACTTGATAACACTCAATAATACTCAGATTACATACCCGGTAACACATTATTACGGTCAACATCCATCCATCATATCATAACATTCTAATTGGGTTTAATTTTTCAAAATAACTTCTACATCCTGTTTAGTTTAATTTTCCAATCAAAATGAACATCACTCCCATTGACCAAAAATCTACATTGACTGACTTGATGTCAGGCGAGGACAATGTGGTGTTCATATCCCACTGAAAATATGAATAGAAAAAGAATTCAGGACGATGAAAGGTGTGGAATATTAGATTCATTGTGCGCGCTTAAAGACTATGATCCTATGTGTGGACTAATTATGGGACTCACGATTTACCTCTACGTTGGCTCTATGGGTGGGGTTATGCGGGCTTAGGATTAGTTGGCAAAACTTGGATTACCTAAGTATAAAAAACATAATAATAATAATAATAATAATAATAATAATAATAATAATAATAATAATAATAATAATGAAAAAAAGGTTCAAGATGATAGAAAGTGTGAATTGAATCCTTTGTGCGCACATATAGACTATAATATAATTGGTCAACTAATTACACGACTCGTGATTTACCTCTATAGTGACTCTACAGGAAGGATCCTATGAACTTAGAGTTAGTCTGGCGAAACTCGAATTACCTAAGTATAAAAATAAAAATTATAATAATAATAATAAAATGTAAGTCGCAACATCCAAGCATTCAAAGCAACAATACACCATAACGAAAACATTAAAGACGGCATTCAATATAATTGCCGGTTGGCATGGCAAGATGCACAACTGGACATCCGCACAATGCTTATGCAATACGTAGTTATACGAGTTTCACTTTAGTTTAACAAATTTTTATGATATTTAATTAGTTATAAATATGCACAACACACAATTATAAAGTGTCCAATGAATATAATAGATTAAAAATGAAGGTAAATATATTTGATAGAAATAAAGGTAAAATTATACGCATAAATAGATCTTATATAATAAAGCAATTATTATCTAATGCAACTCGTCATTATATTCACATATAAACCTTCAAAAAATACATTGAACTTCATTGACCAATGACGATTTTTTATGTACTATACGGGAAATTTTCTTTGATATACTAATATTTTTAATTAGTGTACAGCAATGATATGATACATAATGACTCAGTTATATAATATAAGTCTGTGTTATGGTAATTGACAAATTAACACTAATTTTATTTTATTTTTACTTTAATATAAACCCATAAAATTACAAAATATTTAGAGAATATAATTGCCAAAGACTTTTTGGTCAAGCGGCATAGCTGTGATCCTTCCAAGTGAGAGGTCACAAGTTTGTGTTCATACAGAGATGAGGAGAAAAAGTATGTATGAACAGAAGATGCATGGGCTCTATGAAGTATGTATGAACAGATGTAAAGTATGTATGAACAGAAGATGCATGGGCTCTATGGAGTATGTATGAACAGATGTGTGGGCTCTATGAACAGATTTGTCATTGTGCTTAAGACTCTATGTATTTGAGTTAGATTATGACTCATTCAATACAATTCATACAATTCTCATCTGGTATCAACTAAATTCTCTGCACACTGTCACAACTTTATCAGCATCAAATTAACTCACAAAAATTTTCTATTTTTGAGAACTCAAGTTATATACAATTCATACAGTTCTCATCTGGTATCAGCTAAATTCTCTATACACTGTCACAACTTTATCAGCATCAAATTAACTCACAAAAATTTTCTATTTTTGAGAACTCAAGTTGTGCCAATTTTACGGGGACAATTCATACAGTTTTCATCATAGTATTAACAAGTTTGATGAGAAATTGAGAAAAAAAAGTTAAAAAGAATAAGAGTAAAATTAAAAAGATATTATGATTGTACATAAAATTAAATAGAAAGTACAATTCACAACACATAATTATACCTACATATTTTTATTGGAGTTAGTTCCTTGACATTATTGATGTTTATATAATTTAGTAGATATTCATGTTTAGTTGAATTATTCATCCAATCAATCTTGAGTTTATGATTGAACGTATTAACCACGTTTATTGATATTTGGAGCATAATATATACTACACACGTTAAGGAGTGTCAAACTTAAGAAAAATTATTATTAAAGGTTTAATTCCATCCTAATTTCAAGAGTCTTCACCACACTTAGATTGAAAATTTGATGGAGAAGGTTAATCACGAGATATGTCTTAACTGGTTAATAAACATTCAAATAATTAAATATTGATTAACAATTGCTAGCAAAATAAAACTATCAACTTATTTTATGTCAATTAATCAATTGAGCTATGCCCCAGAACATATCAGGTTACTATTAAGTATTAACATAATAATAACAAAGTATAGTAAATGATTAATTAACTATAACATTAGTTCTTTCATTAATCAATACAGAGTAATAATTATTGTAGAATAAAACAACTCTCTATGATTGAAATACATGACCTCCCATTTAAGAAAGTCACACTTATGTTACTCAACCATAAGGTCTTTAGCATTTTTACTAGAATATATATTAATCAGATCGAATTAATACTTTTAATGAAACAATATTTACATCTTTTTCCAGTGAGCTGACTTTTGTCTTGACTGAAGAATTGAAGAGTCATACTCATACTTATTTAATATTTATGATGCCCAACGTGCATAGTTAGTACTAGTCAATTGGTATACGTATAATGACCATTTAGATGTTAAGACGAAATTTGAAAAACCAAACGAAATGACGTCCAATATAATTGAAAAAAAATTAATTCATTTAAATAAAGTTTTGTGTTCTAACTTCTTGAATTGAGCAACCAATCCCTCTTCATATCTTGTTTGATAAGAAACCTTTTACTTGAGAGCAAACAAAACCAAATATTCTGTCTGCCATAGCCCTTAAGTTAAAGATTGGAAGATACAAGAATGTTTCCCTTACATCACAAGTTAGGTGCAATTTGTTAAAATACAATAATCAATGCTAGAAATAATTTTGTTTAAATTTTGACGATGTTAACTCTGGTAAAGTTAAGGATTTTAAAGTCTCCAAAATTTTTATGTGTAATTCGCTTTTGTTTGGACTTCTATATATAAACGTCAAAATAGGATTGAGCTTATAGTTGTTCTATGTTTTTTCAGTAGATCTAGACGAAAATATCTCATGTTTTGAGGATCATTAAGAGTTCATCTTTGATAGAAGGCATTCGACATATCTTACCATAATTGTTTTCAACAGATCCTGACTGATCATCCAGTAAATCTTTTCAACACACTTAATACACAGATCTATTAACGACACAACTGTTGAGGTGTTCTAGTAAATGTTTTATTAATATTGTCTAACAAGTTGAAAACAAATTAGAAAAACTATCTAAGTTAGGTACTATAGATCCTCTCATGATAGCAAATTTGAGATCTATGGGCACATGCCATTATGCAAAATGAGGAATTCATTTATGGAAAAAATAGACGTTGAACACACTTCTCAATGACTTCTAACTTCAAGATATGTTCAGAAAGATTGTAGAGTTACATTTACAGACAATATGATGCTTTTGACCTCTAAGGCATTAGGTGAAGTTCAAAAGTCAAAGTAGGCAATACGAAAGGAGGAGATGACCGTTTTTGGACACTTACCATCTCAGATAGCTAGTGCGTCAATGGACAAATTCAAGGCCATTTGAATTTTTGGCACCTCAACTCTATAAATAGCTAGAGCCCGCACCTCTTGAAGCTTATTTGATGTTGAGTTTTTATTTTATTTTATTTTATTTTATTTTTTAATAAATAAAGTTGACAAGCTATCAAGTGTTAAACACAATATTCTAAACAATCTAAATTTCAAAGAATCATCTAGATTTTGTCTAACAATTTGTAAAAGACATGATCGACCACCCTTTTGTATTCAAATATAACAATGAACATCTTCTCTCAATATCACTTGGCGGACAACATTTCTCCCTCTAGACTTTTGCTTGCCCAACACCAAAATAAATGTGCATGGGCCCAACAAATGTGTAGGATTGATATGTTAACAAACTTCTGTCTTTTAAATAAGGTGTAAAATTAAAACTTTTATCAATAAAACAACATGCGCCAAGAGAAATGAACTTCTTCAAATGAGTATGCAGCATCATGCAATTAACTACCTATACCTCTACAATAATGCACATGGAAACTTTCATTAGATTGACCAGTAGTTATGCCGTGGACCCAGACCTGGGTCCAAAAACGACGCCATTTTTTTTTTTTTTTTTTTTTTTACATATTGACCTAAAATGTGGAACACTATACTCTACATTCACAATTTGTAAACTCCACATTCACACATTACAAAATTATATGTTTAGTAAATATATTAGCACTGTTATGCATTCACACATTCAAAATTCTATATTCACATACAGATCCTATACTCCATATTCACAACTTGAGAACTCTACATTCACACATTACAGGGCTACAAGTTGCTAGAAATTCTTAACTCTATTACATATTCACACATGCATAACTCTACATTCACGATTTCTATACTCCATATTCACAATTTGAAACCTCCACATTCACACATTTATGGGCAACTCTACATTCACACAATCATAAGTCTACATTCACGATTTCTATACTCTACATTCACACTTTGAAACCTCTACATTCACACATTTTTTGACAACTCTATATTCAACAATATGTTTACTAATTAAAAAAAAAAAGAAAAAAAAGAGACAAAACGACGTAGTTTTGGAACCTTGCAAGGTGGACCTGGGTCCACAGCATAAGTTGCGTTAGACAGACCTAGCCGGCCATCACCGACAAATTATTGTATGGACCATGGGCCAACCTTCATTTTATTTTGCTGTGTGGACCATAATAAAATGTACATTTTTAATGTACTAAATGTACATTATTTTTGTACTGAATGTACATTATTTTTATATTATAAAAATAATGTACATTCAGTACACAAATAATGTATATTCTCTGAATACAATGTACATTATTTTTATATTAAATGTACATTATTTTTATATTGAATATACATTATTTGATAGTATAGTCCACACAGCTGTTAATGATTGGCCATCACCTGCGTGCAAGACTCATGCACGCCAAACACACATGCAATGCGTATATTGACCCAAGCCCAATGCAATAATCTATTTAACTATTTTCCTTCATGTCTTGTACCTGAATTGCTACGTACCATTCTCGTGCAAGACACATTTCTCTAGCTAGCTAGCTATCTATACGCACACGGCACAGCCATTGATTAGGCATCAAACCAGCTGTCCAAGTTCATGCATGAAAAAGGAAATGCAATGTCACATGACCGTCCCAATAAAAATCGAGGCCCTGTGCGATTTTTGAATTTGGGCCCCTTTTTATAGGAATATTTATTAATTTAGAATCAAGAGCATCCTAATTTCTTAGATCATATATGTCAAATAAAAACGAATCATTTGGTTTATCATTGTAACCAACATCATCTAAACAATCATCAACATTCCTATATCATTTTATTGTCACCGTGATACTTATCATTGTTGTCCACACTATCATTTGAATTTTTTCAAGCCTCACAATCACCTTGATCTTTTTGGCAAATTATTGTGTGGACCATGGTCCACATAGCTGTGTGGATCATGACCATAAGGTACATTATTTTTGTACTGAAGGTACATTATTTTTGTACTGAAGATACATTATTTTATAGTACTATAAAATAATATACCTTGAAATAATGCACCTTCAGTACAAAAATAATGTACCTTCAATACAAAAATAATGTATCTTATGTTCATGGTCCACACAACTGTATGGACCATGGTCCATGCAATAATGATTGGATCTTTTTTATGAAGATTAATTATTAGCATCTAACAAATTTTCATTGGCATTATCTTTTTGCTCATCTATTTGAATTTTTTTTGTAATGATTTTTTTCAAAAGCTCCCTTTTGTGATTGAGTTATTTGCTCAATTCTTCTTTTATTTTAATGCTTCTCAAACCCAGATGAATATTTTTTTAGAAAACATAATTACAAAATTCTAGAAAAAAATTATTTAGAATCTTTATCAATAAATAATTTATCAAGAAACAAACTCTTGAATATATTATTCAATATTTAAAATTATTAAGCCAATAAGCCATACAAATAAATAATAATTGTGAAATAAATTAAATAATATGTACAATTAAGTATATAAATTTTAATTAATAATTACTAGATGTCTGATGGTGAAAGTACATTATTTATGCATGTAAAGTACATTATTTGAATATTAAAAATATATTATTTTATATACTTTCAAATAATGTACCTTCATTATACAAATAATGTACTTTTAGTATATTACAAATGTACATTATATTCATGGTATATACAATAATTTACCCATAATAATTTTATATTATATTGTATATAATTTTTTTAAAAAACAAATTTGGGACCAATTGTAAAAAAGAAAATAAAAAAAAAATTATATGTATATATACTATACAGCAGGCAGTAGCCTGCTGTATAGTATATATACATATGATGTATTATACTATTATGGCCTATGGGGCCCCCAAAAATTGGGGGCCCTGTGCAATGGCCCTGGGCAAACATGCCCAGGGCCGGCCCTGCAATGTCAAGTGCAGGTAGGACTTAATTAATAGCTTGCCACCTCTACCCTATATATCCATGTGCACCTCTTAAATGCCTCAATAAACCTAAATAACTCAACAAAGAAACTATTGGGGTTTCACCATTGTACTGTCCAATATTATAGGGCAAAATCAAAAATATTTATTAGTTGGAATTATTATTCATGGTTATTAGTGATAGGCTAAAGTTATGCGTTTACTTTTAATAAGGTTAAGTTATTTTTTTTTGAATAAATTAATTGTAGTTTTGCATGAATTTTATTAGAAATTCTATTATTTTATATTATGAGTTTGTCGCTTCATTAATCAATGAGTGATAGTAATATTTCAATTCTGTTTTAGTAAGTCTATCATAAGGTCTTACATATTTTACTACTATTGTTGCTACTGATGTTGATAGTCATGTCGTGATCGACCATCAGCGTTACGGCCTAACCATCCGAAAGTGGCCTAGCTTGTCACGGTGAAGGTCACAATGTGACGTCCATCATGACCTACTAGGCCACCTTACGGGTCTTGAGCGTCACACTGGCAGTCACGCTGTGACCACCAGCGTGACGCCCTAGGACTTGTGAGGTCTGGGCCTGGTCACGATGGGTCCTAACCTCCATCGTGACCAGACACTCTGGAAGCAGTTTAGTGGCACGGTTTTCGAAGGTATAAATAACGAGAGGCGTTATTTTCAAGTTATCTTTGAATTTTCTAAGTCTCCATTTACTTCCTCTCTCCGAAAACCCATCTTAGAACAGATATCCATTGTAAATCCATCAATTCTAGGAAGATTTAGGGGAAGATTATTTCTTGTAATTACATTGTAGTATTTATTCATCTATACTTTCTCAACCTTTTGAAACACAAAGAGTCACTACCACAAGGTGCTTGGCAATGTAAATATGTAATGATATATTTGCATTAGCATTGTGAAAATCAACCTAAAATCAACCTACAGTTTTTTGAAAAATAAACTATAGTATATTGAAAATGAACTTCAATAGTGACTCAATGTAATTGTATGCTAATTTAATACATTAAAAAAAGTATATCAATATGGATGTCATTTAAAATATATCAATTAGAGTTTTTTTATTATATTTGTATACATTAATTTTTTTTTATAGGAAGAAAAGAAAAATAAATAAATTTAAGTGGGATTTTTTTTTTAGTACTACTGACTCTGTTACAATGTAGCATCTGTTCATAGCTACTTTCTCAACCTACTGAAGCACAAAGAGAAGAGTCAACAGTTGCCTTCACTGAGGCTCGAACCCACTCTCATCATTCATGTGGGAGTGTAAATCGGGAGTCAACAGTTGCCTTCACTGAGGCTCGAACCCACTCTCATCATTCATGTGGGAGGGTAAACTGGGACACCGGGTGCCACTAGACCCATCATCCACAATGAGTTGACATGGAGCAATGGTTAAAGTGGAAAATTTTTTAAAAACTTAGTTTTTCTTGCATGGTGAACCTAGTCGATGATATAATAATAGTAATACAGAAGCTCTAATGGTAGTTTAACATTTGTGGGTATTTATATTTGGATAAAGCCCATTTGCAACGACTTACATTAAACTCATTGAGTACCCCATATGACATTACGAGCATGCATAGCCCACTATAGCCAGTTGTGGGCTCCCATTTACAAATTGCAAGCTAACAACCATTTAAAAGCAGGATAGCAATTTTCATGAGGTTCAGAGAAGTCATAATCAAGCCCCAATAAAATTACATGAAAATTATGGGCAACTCATTTTGACTCAAATATCATTTTATAATTGAAGAATGTTTTTAGTGCATTTGTTATACTATGATCTATCATTAATTTTGGATCTTAGTCTAAAATAATATTAAAATATGTATCTGTAGTTAACATATATAATATGTGTCTTCAAGCTTTAGTTGTTAAATTATATATGTACTTATTACAATTAACATCTTATGTATATGCACTTAATATACTATGTGCTTGTAGTTAATAAATTATATACTTGTAATTAACATATTATATATGCAGCTTCAATTTATTTATATGTTCATAATATGTTAACTGGACCCTAGTCTATGGTATAATTTGCAAGGTGGACCCTAGTCTATGGTATAATTTGCCTTGTTTAATGTGCAACATAATGTTTTTATTTAGTAATAATGGAAGATACATGGATTGCACATTTATTATTTATACTTTATATTCAACACGTCTCGCTAAGGCTCCAAATAACACGCAAACATGATTCTTTTGCCTATATCTTATTTTGATATGAAATTGAAAGCAAATCACACACCTCAAGAAGTAAAACAACGCATTTAAAATTTTAGACCACCACATCTAAAGTTTCAACAAAAAACGCACCTTAAGTTATCAATTGAAGAACTGATGCACCTTATGCACATAAACCACACACATAAGAAGTAAAGCAACGCACCTTAAGCACAAAACATACGCACCTTAAGTTCTCAACTACATAAGTGACACACCTTAAGCACAGAAACCACACACCTAAAGAAGGAACACGACTCACCTTAAGTACAAGACCTACGCACCTTAAGCACAAACTCGACGCACCTTAAGTTTGACTAATATTAATAGAATACAAGTGAAAGTTAGCCTTTCATACTAGTTGCAAACCAAGCCAACTAGATTACTTGCTAAACCCATTTTCTCTTGGCAATCATAGGAACAGTTTCTACACCTTGCTACACGTTCTTCATTACCAATCTCTTTCATCAATGGTCATCCACCAAGTTGCCTTGAGAGAAGACTGATCAAGTCCTTAGAATAAGAATGTGGTTAGTCATAGAGACTACTTGATGACAGAATCATGAAGATTTTTTGCATCTTTGAGAGGTCTTGAAAATGACTATTATACTCAGAAATTTTGTTTAATAAATTGTTGTTCAACAACCAAGTTTTGATTAGCAACATTCAAAGCTTTAGGAGCGATATATAAAGTATATTTAGACGTTTAAAAATTTTCTATTGGTGTTGTTAGTATTTAGTGTCTAAGCCCCAGTTATGCAATTTCCTAATTATTATGGCAAGATTAGATTAGGACTTAGCATAGCAGGTTCATAACTAATCAAAGATATGATGGAACGGAACCTACGACAACCATGTCAAGATTTTATTCAATGAGTATTGTACAGTTAGCTAAAGAGTTAACTGCTATTGAAGCTAATTACAAGAATATCCAAGTTAGTTGAAAGATCCAAGGTTAAGGAATAATCTCTCAATTAAAGCCTCAAGGGTGAAATAATTTGGATTTACAAGGGAAATATCTTGGAAATTATTCTCACAAAAATAAGTGTATTTTTATTCTAGAGAGAAGTTAGTTTTAGAGAGAAGTTAGTTTTAGAGAGAAGAGAATTTTTAATTTAAGAACTATTTCTCTACAAGTTCTACAATAAATACTCTAAAATCTTCTGTCAAGATATTCATCTAAAATATAGCTTAGCTTGTATTTCTTGGTTTTGTTGTATCGTATTCTATTATGACAAGATGGAGTATAATATGCATCCCCCGAAATGAATGGCACCAATTATGCCTTCTAGAAATCAAGAATTAAAGTCTCTTTACCGGCACAAGGATCTCGTGTATGGAGTGATGTTGTTATAGGCTAGTCACAACTTACAAAAGATTGTCCAAATAATACAACTATTCTGAAACCTGAGGAAGAGCGGACTGAACCAGAACAGGCAGCCAATGATTTCAACAACGTTGATTTTTGTTATGGGATCTCTTAACGAATCTATATATGCTTATACTTGTTGTTGGTGTTTCCGAAGCAAAAAGAGCGTGGGAATTGAAATTCTCCAAACCCAATTTAAAGGCACGAAAAATATAAAACAATCCAGGTTGCAAATGATCCTTTCTCGAATTCGGGTGATTGAGGATGAATGAGGACTAAACCATCACCAAATTTCATAGTCGTGTTCAAGATCTTACCAATCGAGCTAGTATTCTTGGTGAACCATTCCGCTCACTTCCGAAAAGATTCTGAATGAAGATAGCCACTATATTAGAAAATCATGGATGAGTGAAAAAAAATATGTAAGAGAGCTTATGAATAGTCTTCAGACTTACGAATTACAAGTTCTTGATGATGATCATCTTGGTTCTTTAAAGAAAGGTAAGTCTATTGCATGTATTCTAGACCGAAACATAAGCTTTTGAGTCAGATACTACATAAGAAATAGAATGTGGCAACAATGGAATGGTGATATAGTTGTCATGACAAGTCGTTAGTTAATTGATGGATTCAATCAATTGATATATGACCTAATTAAACATGCAATTGAATTGATAAACAGCCCAATTAAATATGTGATTTACTTTATGTAATGACATTTAATTATTAGACTTTAATTCCCATCAATTCAAATTAGAATTCATTAATTAATAGGAAGTATCATCAACTCATCATATTCCAGAAAAAGCAAAAAAAAAAAAAAAAAAAAAAGGAAAAAAATTGAATAAATGAAAGAATGAAAACATAGGCTTAGCTAGGGTGATGGATTAACGTTGTATTCTTGTTTTTGTTGATGATGGGACATTACAAAAGATTTTCTGGGGGAAATCACAAAGCCAAAAGGAGTCTACAATGTATAATGAATTGAACTGAAAGCTAGGCAAGAAGTACTATTGCACGTGTAAAGAGAGAGATGCAACTTTATTTTATGCATCTAATCCCACTCTTTCCACTTTTCACCTTCTTAATTATTAAAGTCACCAATTTTTTTGGGCTTGTCGATTCAAAATTATACCTTAAAATAATAATAATAATAATAATAATAATAATAATAATAATAATAATAATAATAATAATAATAATATGGAAATGGAAAGTTTGATATATACAAAGCTCAACAAATATTCAAGTGTCACACCAATCAATTCTCTTTTTTTTTTCTTTTTTTTTTTGCATTTTTTATTTAAAAGAATAAAAAAGGAATTACTATCATCAGGCCGGCCTTAGGTAAATTATTATGTGGACGAAAGTACATTTTTAATATACTAAAAGTATATTATTTTTATTATCGAAATGGTCGCTCGACTATTGCGAAATTACTAATTTAGGCATTGACAATTTTTCTTGCCTAATTAAGTCCTCGACTTTGAAAATTTTAATAAATTTGGTCATCCGTTTATTTTAGTGTTAAACATCCGTTAAATCATGGCCAAATTGGTAATTTTTCTATAGTCAATTGACCATTTTGGTAATTAATTTTTGACTGAAATGGTCCCTTAACTATAGTGAAATTACCAATTTGATCCTGATTTAACGGATATCAAACGGTAAAATAAACGAAGGACCAAAATGGTTAAAATTTTCAAATTGAAGACTTAATTGGGCAAAAAAAAATTGTCGATGATCAAATTGGTAATTTCGCAATAGTCGAGGGTCCATTTCGATAATAAACTCTAATGTATATTATTTGATAGTGTATAAAATAATATATACTTTCAATACTCAAATAATGTATTTTTTTTTTATTTATGATCCACACAATAATGATTGGTCCCACCTCACCCCCTTTATATATATATTTATATATAGTGTGGACGCCCCTTAACATGCGGTCAGTGCGACTGCACCACTATGTATACAAATATACACCACTCAATATTACAAAATGCACCAAACAAATATGCATCATTAAGTACGCATCACCAAAAAACACACCACTAAGTATGCAAGTATACACCACATAGTGTTAGCAAATGCACCATTAGGAACATGTGAGTTATGGTGCATTATTTTGGGTGTGTGGTGTGTTTTTTGGTGTTTTTGTGTATTTTCATTGTGGTGCGTTTTCTAATATTGAGTGGTGCATTTTCTAACATTAAGTGGTGCATTTTCTAATATTGAGTGGTGCGAACCGCACCGACCGCACGGGAAGGTGCGACCACATTTTAACAGATTTATATATATATATATATATATATATATATATATATATATATATATATATATATATATTGGTTTAAGTAAATAGTAATATATACTATACACACATTTCAAATAAAGATGAAGTAGCTTTGTAGGTAGGTCACATGGTTTTTGTTTAAGAGGTCAAGGGATCAAAGCTCTTTATTACATAAACTTTCTTAAATAAATTCCCTCTACATTCTAGAAAATAAATTTTGATTTGTGAAATTTATTTATAATTTTATATCAAACCCTCTTGATTACACTTTTTTTTAATAAATTTCTTCCTACATTCCACTAAAATAAATTTTGATTTTTAAAATTTATTTATAATTTAAGTGTGAAATTTTTAAATCTATTTATAGAATAGTAACTTAATATTTAAATTTATAACATGTATTATTTTGTGAGCTTTTATAATGACTTATGAATTGTAAAACTTATTTAACTTGATTAATTACTTTATGTGAAATATATATTGTAATTCAATTAGGAGAAAAAATTACAAGATAATTTACTTTTTTATGAATCTAGTCAATGTAATATAGAACTTTATTTATATTATGCATGTGTCAACATACTCAAATTATTCTTAAAAAAAAACTTGAAATTAATCTATTTAAAAGAAAAAAAAATATTTATAAACATCATATCAATATAGAATATGTGTGATTTGTAATTTGTTTTGTATTCAAATTAAACTATTTTATCTAATTAATTATGTTTCATATTTTGTTATGAATATTTTTTTTTATCACAATTTGAAGTATTTTGATTTCTCATCCCAATCAAAAAGATTTTTAGCTTCATCCCTATTTGTAAGTTTTGTTTTATAAATTTTTATTAATAATTAAATTATTATTTATTATGAGAATAATATTATTGTTTGTAAGCTTATTTGATTTTAAATTGTTTATTCATTTTTATAAATTATAATTATTTATTTATGAAAGCACTGACACGGTTAGTGATTATTTTGAATTTATTAATGATTATTATTGTGTATTTAAATTGTTAAAAAAAATTTGAATCTTATTTCAAGATATTTGACATTGGTATTTTTTTTACTTTTGTAATTTAAATTTTAGGTATGAAAATATATGTTAACTTAAGGTAAGTGCCTTTTTTTTTTTTTTTTTCGTATCCCGGACCTATAAAATGATCGGATCAAGCCTGACTATCATGCTATAAAAACATAACAATTTACAATTCTTTAAAACAACAATAAAAATTATTACCTTTTAAGTAATTAAACAGGTGAACATAGATTTAATAATTAAAAAAAAAAAAAAAAAGGAACTAAATGTGCCTATTTGTGATTGCTCTCAATGTAAGTTGAATCTACGAGCGTATAGTTTCAAATATACTATCCAAAGACTTACTTTTTTTTTAATAAAAATGCACTTTTATGTCAATAATATTATAAAAATAAAATAATACTGCCATCCACCGATAGCATAACAATTTATAATTTCTAAAACACCAAAAATAATTGCAATATAATGAGGACTAAATATCTTCTTTTTTTGAGTTGTTTAAACATTAAACATGATTTGTTCTCAATATGATTTGAATCTCAATCTAATCTAAAAGGAGACACAAATATAACTATTAGGATATGAACCTGTCTTGAGACCATCTCATCGTGAAACATGTAATACTTTTTCAAATATATCGAAAAGTATTACATCTTTTTTATTTTTTAAAGTATTACTTACATCTTAGTTAAAAAGTATTATTACATGTTTTATATAAGACAGTCTCACACAAGACTTACTCATAATTTATTGGTCATTCAAGATTTTAATGATGAGTCTTAAATTAGATTTTAATAGCACAATTTAAGTATAAGTCTTAAAAGCAATAAAGTATAAACGTGCTAGCAAAGTAAAAGTGAATATTTCTAAAATTCCTATTGTGATGTGGTTTTCATATAATGTTTATCAGCATGCTTATATGAAAGCCATTGTGCCACACTATCATGTTGTTTCACTAAATTAAAAGTGAATATGTCTAAATTCATTGCTATTTTGTTTAAAACTCACTAGGTGTACTTACAAGTTTCACCGTCGTGTCACACCATCCTGTTGTTTCAAAATTTTTTCTCAAATTGTAACTGTGCACTATTAGCTACTTCAAACCTGATTTTGAGCTAGATAAAATATAAATCTTGAAAAACTCAAAACATAAAGTTGTTGAGGATCCTCTTAACATTTCTAAGTCTTAAATTACATAAATTTTACTTCATATATGAGAGATATATGACTAAAATATTGAAGTTGAATTGTGCCAAACTGTCTACTTCTAGCGGGATTGCAGGACAAGTTCCACCACCTTGCTACTTTAGTTTTCCATTCCACTCCACATTCTACCAAGAAGTGGCGAGTTACACTCACAATACTTGGAAAATCCATCACTAAGTCCCGTTTATCTTCTAGGCCAAGTATATATTCTACTACAACTCTGCGTGCTTGATTGAGTGGGAAGGTTATTGGTTGTGTCATTAAGTTCCTTTTGAAATAGATTCGACTACGAATCTCTACCACAATTAAATGGGAAGGGGAATTTGTCCAACACAAAAAGACTCTTAAACATGTTAAATTGAAACACTCACAAACACATATGTACATATATATCATCCTTGCAAGGTAGGATGAGGAGGAGAACTATGAATCGGGGTCGATTTTAGGGCTGAAATGCCTTTATTCATGCTCAGATCAAATATGGATCGTATGTTGAAAAGGACGAAAATACTCTTTAAAATTGTAGATTTCGACATGTCTTAAACGGAGGGGCGGGTGACCGGCGTGATAAATTTTGGCTCTAAAACAATAGTCATGGATGAAAATTGGTAGAAATTAAACATGTGGACCAAAATTTTCGTTTTTGTTAATACTCGTGAGAGCAAAATTGATATTTTCTCTAAAACTAAATCATGTATCATCCTTTAAACAATCGTTGACACAAGAAATTGTGGAAGTATCTTATTAATGATTTCGGCATTGTCTTGTCCCACGACAAAACATTTTTGTGTCAACACATCTTTGAAGAAAATTAGAAAAATAATAGGGGTGGTTAGTTGAGAGTATTGACCCCTTAGCACAATAATGCCACGTGATCTAGCCCTTGCATGGCAATTGCTCATTGGACCAAGTATGGTTTTGTATAGTTAGGCAAGAGGGGTATTAAGGTGAGAGGGAAGAAGTGCAGGTGACATGTAGGAGGTCATTCAAGCTTCAATCCACCCTCATTTTCAATGATGATCTCCATTATCAGACCTCATTTTGTCAACATTTATTTTTGACAAGCTATGATGTTACTTCATATATTACTTATCATCATTTGAAATTAAATACCCCCTCTTCGGCAAATTATTTTACACGCGCTACTGTGTGGACCATAACAAAAAGTATATTTTAATATACTAAAAGTACATTATTCGTGTACTAAATATACATTATACAAAATAGTATATTTTCAGTACTCAAATAATATACTTTTTATGAATAATGTACATTTTTAATATACTAAAAATATATTATTTGTGTACCGAATATACATTATTTGATAGTATGGTTTACACAGCTGTGCGGACCATGGTCCACACAATAATGATTGCCCTTCTTCCAATTAAATTACAAAGTTTGTCGGTTTAAAAAATATCAATTTTTTATGAGTCATTTATATCCCTACTATAATTTTATTTGAAAACCCTAATTGAAAAGTTGATAGTTAAAATCTGAAAGTTTTTTTTTTTTTTTGAATACTACTAATTCTATTACAATGCAGTATCTGTTCATAACTACTTTCTCAACCTATTGAAGCACAAAAGTCAGCATTGCCTCCACTAAGGTTCGAACCCACCACCTCCCATATAAAGGGAAGGGTTTGATGCCACTGGACTACAAGGTCCTTGGCAAATCTGAAAGTTGAAAGTGGATAAGCTAGTTTATTAGAATTAAAAAAGTATTTTACTAAAATTAATTGTTAACAAGATGATAAAAGACATAAATCGGCGCCGGTAATATCAAGGCGATTATTTAATGCTAGATTGCATGCATGGACGATGGACCATATGTTCAAATATAATTTTACTAGGAATATTTCCAGTGTACTAATTAGCAAAAAAAAAAATTATAAAAAGTGAGCTAAGTGAACTGGAGATTGATCCATTATACCTAAACGTAGGGTAATGCTAGCTGCTAGGCTGCTGGGGCTTTCACAGCTTGTACCAGGTGGGGTGCTACGGAAATTAATCCAAAAGTGGGACCTTATCTTGCAAATCCGAATGGGTCCCACGGGCAGTAACCTCTCTGAATAACGTGGGCCCTTCTCAATTTGTGGTCCATATACAAGTCCTTTAATGGGCCCCATGACCTTTTGACCATTAAATTCCAATATGGGCCTCCGGATAACACCAATTTCCCATGGACCCAAAAGTGGCTAGGTTTTAGGATTTTACCTTCAATACAAAATTTCATACCCATTCTTTAACAGCTCCGATCTATACCCCCACAACCTCAATAGCTCGGACCTACCCCATTCTACGGTCCCTGCATTTAAAAGAAAAATACATTAGATTATACTAAATTAATCTTAAATCCTCATAACTCAATAATTAGAGGAGATAAATGGTCAGACGCACCATCATTCCCTATGTTCTCACCCCAGCTTGTACACTTTATGCCCAACGAATCTTCATTTTCTCTGATTCGTCAAACTCTTTCTAATGACCATCAAGTTCCACTAATGATCGGATGAACCAACTGAGCTAACTATAATACGATCCGTGCTTTTATTCAGGGCATCTCCAGTGGTAAAGATTAGAATGGAAAAAATTAAATAAATGGAGGGGAGAAAATATTATCCTCTGGAAAGAACGGTCTCTCTGGAAGAAAATATGATTGGTGTGTGGCGTTAGCGGGTTGCGTGGCGCCCATGATACGGGACAGCCTGTTGGAATGAACCAGCGATTTAGAGTGGCATTGGTGATTAGTAGCAACGATGGCAGTAGCGGAGATGGCTACGGGTATGTAGAGCGAATGCAGCATAACCAACATTGAAGGGTATTGATGAATTAGTGAGAGATGGTGGGTAGCTCAATAGGGTAGCTCAAATGGCAAGTACTCTCTTTGTGGGGAAGAATTTTGGGAGAATTCGGATTTTATAAGTAATGATTCCCGGAGCGAACGCACGTGGACCTGGACTGTAAAATGGATGTAATTAGCAATTTTAGCGGTGGAAGAGAAAAGGTTACGTAAAGTAGTACGTGCACATGCATCTTATGTATGATTCTTTGGGCTATACATTTTCTTATGTGAGCTTGCATTAGAATTGGGTATTTGGGTATTTAAGTTGAGCTTTTTATGTATATATGATATGATTTGATATAATTGATTTATCAGAAATTATTTTATGTGGTGGTGGTGGGTGTTTTATTTTTCTTGTTTAGAAAAATATCTTTGGATTATGTGTATCATTTGTAACGTGTATTGTATATACTTGTGCCCTAATAAAAATTATTTTATAATTTCAACTAAAGAAATCTCAAATGTTAATAATTTGTGGTGTTTCATAATTAGATGGTAGCAGATTGCATTAGCAGATAGTTGAAAGTTCGTTGTATTAGATGTTTTGATCAATTACTAGTATTAGCGATTGTTGAAAGTGTTTTGTAAATTAACTATTTATTGTTGACAGGTAACATGTAAAATGACTTTAAAGAGTATGAATATATTATTTTATTTATTGAATTATCTTCAATTATTTTTAGTTTTAGGTATAAATTTTAAAATAAGTTATTATTATTATTATTATTATTATTATTATTATTATTATTATTATTATTATTATTATTATTATTACTAGTATTTTCGCCCGTGCGTTGCACGGAATGGATTTGCTATAATATTTCAAGAATATTTGGATCGATATACAATTATATAAATTATAGCCTGATTTAAGGTTGTAATTTCTTTATATTAATAGCATATAACTTTTGTGTATTAGTATAATACATTAATATTTTTAAATTGGGAGGCAAAATCAAACTTCACACCTTACTACTATTATGAATTGGACAACCAAACAATCACAGTCAAAATTAAAGTTTGATAACGATGTCGTACAGGACCAGGGTCTACAGTACATTGTGGACCCTGGTCCACGGTATAAGGATTGCCCTCACCTCCACTAAAAAATAAAAAAATAAAAAAAAAGTTTAGGTTACAATGTAATTATCAACTTGGTGAGGTTTTCAATTGACATTGCATTTTAATTAGGTGATAGAATATTCACTAGCAATGCCTATATAATTACACCTCTTGAAATTTTCATCCCATATTTCGCTCTTGTTCATATTGCGCCAGGACCAGTTGAGACAATTCAGTGTTCATCATGTCGGCCAAATCCAACTCCAATGCCGTGAATGCATTATTTCACAGGGACATTTCATGATAACGTAGATAGGATGCCGTTGCGTTTTAAATTTTAAATTTGGAAGAAAAAAAAAAATACAACTAAATAGGTCAAGAATTTTGTTAGTATAAAAAATGTATATGTTCATTTTAGATTAGCCCTTAATATATTTAATCATGAAAAAACTCAAAAAAATAAACGTTCAAAACTAAAAACCTTTTAAGGGACGAAAAGTGAGCATGACCAATACTCATTGACAAATTCTACAATTACCCTATAACTTAGGGTGAAAAATGCAATTATCTTTAATTTTAATTACACTTCAATTTAATTTGATAATATACGTTATTGTATGAGCTCTAGCTTTAGTTTCATTTTTCATACTCACGAATTTCATTATAGTAATGTTGAAATATCATTTTAATTATACTTTAGATTTATTTGACGATATGGTGTATGTCACAAGTTCGATTCTTGTTAATACACTCTCAGTCATTTTTCATACACACATAAGAGTTAAATTGTACTAGGATCGATGACCATATGCCACAAGGTTGAATGAGAGTGTATTAACAAGAATCGAACTTGTGACATACACCAGAAACTATTGATCTCTATTTTTTCATTTAGGAAATGTTTTAATTTAAAAAAAAATATTTTTGAGAAAATGACCATTTTGAGAATATAACATTGGTTCACTCTTATATGTTTGTTTTTTATTTATTTATATTTTAGATAATTATGTAGTAGTAGCAGTAGCAGTAGTAGTAGTAGTAGAAATAACTAACTAATCCTTAATTAGTAATTAAAATCTAAATGAAATCAAATTTATGTATTATATTTCCTCAATATATAATGTCTACATATATTATTATTAATGAAGAATATAAGAAAAGATATAATAGATGCATGTGCATGATAACAATAATAGGAAAAATAACAGTAGCTAGGGGTATTTTTATTAAAAAAATTGTATAGTATAACTTTTATAGCATAATGTATGAAAAAAATAACCGGAAGATGAGCATAAATAAAGGATACCAACCTTCATTAACTCTTATTAGTTCACTCTTATAAATATCTAAAATTTTAAATTCCATTAAGAAACATCCCTAGCTTTTAAATAATATTTGACATAGAAGTCACTATTACAATGTTGTGTTAATATTCTCATATTTTGTCCACAATGAAATAGATGAAGTAGAAAGAGATAATAAGGTTTGGTCAGCACCACTACTTTGTTTTGTTTCTCCAGTCGTATGGACAGTGATAGGCAATGAATTTTCTTCCCTAAGGAGACAGGCAAAGAACACACTCAAGCTGTTGCCATTGCTAGTATTCACTATAGGCTGTATCTTTCACCAGCTTCCACTACCACATACTACATGGATGGGACTACACTTTATTCAATTTTATTTATACAAACCCACCAATCCTAGGATAGGATTTTTTTATGTTGATTTTGCAGGGCTAAATTAAAATCTGGTTATATGGTTTTTAACTAGTGTGAGAAGAAGAAAGAAAAAAAAAAAGAGACAAGGGAGCGGATTGCGAGCAAACAATCAATACACTAAGTGGCAGGGGACTGATCAAATGGTTTGCTCCATTCACATGGTTGGGGAACGAACCCCCAACTCCATGCTTAAGGGACGGGGTGCTGAAGAATCATCATGCAAACCATGTTAGTTAATTACATCATGAGACGATTATAATAACACAAAGAATAATTAATAAGTATATATGACAATTATGTTGCAATTAGTAACACTAATGATAGTAAGCTAGCTAGCTCAGCTCATTATTATTATTTCAAGTTAGCAATAATTTAATATATAATAATACATCTGACACTACTTATCATTAATGAAAATAATATAATATCACGCATAAAAATTTCTTTCGTTAATTTAAAATGTTACGCCTTTATTTAGTAAAGCTCTTCAAATTACAAGATTACTTCTGCTAGTTTTTATTGCTACGTTAGTACGTGTCATTTTTATTTTTATTTTTGAGTACAGTACGTGTCATTTTTAGTTGTGGCATTGTTTTAAAGGAATTCTATGCTTTTCACATTTCATTTTTAATTTTTTGACTATTATGCTAATTTTACATTGAGCAAATTGCCATTTTAGTCCACTGACTATAGGGGTCCTGTTAATTGCAGTCCACGACTTTCAAAACTGTTAATTGCATACCATGACTATTCAATCTTTATCAATTTTGGTCACTCCGGTCAAATTGCCGGCCAAATGTCGCCGGAAAATTCTAAACCCTAAAATAATGAGGGTATTTTAGTCATTTCACACCCCTTCTTCTTCTCCGGTGAGCTACCCTATTTTCTTGCACTTTTCCCGCGACGGCGAAGGACTTGGAAAGCTCGGTTCTTTTGGTTCTTCTGCCACCACAGCTTCATCTGCTACTACAGGTTCTACTTTACCATTTGGATCTGGCGCGTTTACCACTTCAAATGCATTTGGAACTTCTTTGGGTTCTGGGTATTCAACAAATTTATTTCCATGTGGACTTCATTAATGGCTTCTTGGTGGCCTGATCTTGGCGGGATGAAGTGCAGACCTGACGACAAGTAAGTCTGCTCACTTAAACCAGAGAGATTCATGATTTTTTCCATGAAAGCTACGCTCTTGCTGTTAAAGGAGTCCCCCATCATTTGGGTATGCTCCAGGAAGGAGGAGAAGGGGATTTTGCAAAAGTTTGGAGGCTTGAAACAAACGTAGTCGACCACGTACACCGGAGAAGGTAGCTCGCCGGAAAAGTGAAAGAAAATAGGTAGCTCGCCGAAGAAGAAGAAAGAGGTGTGAAATGACTAAAATACCCTCATTATTTTAGAGTTTAGGATTTTCCGGCGACATTTGACTGGCAATTTGGCCGGAGTGACCAAAATTGATAAAAATTGAATAGTCATGGTATGCAATTAACAGTTTTGAAAGTCGTGGACTGCAATTAACAGGACCCTATAGTCAGTGGACCAAAATGGCAATTTGCTCTTTTACATTTAATCAGTCTTTTAAATTCGTTACATTAATTTAGTCTTATGCATGCTTTCTATTTTAATTTAGTCCTTTGTTTACATCCTGTGAACTTTTAAGTATAGAGATAAACATGTAATTTCCGTCAGAACTAATTCTATTTTTAATCCTTGACTATTGCACTAAGGGTGTGTTTGAAAATCCAGAAAATAATTTCTGACAAAAATCATTTTTCGAATTTTCAGTGTTTGGATGTGTCTTGAAAATCTAGTCAACGGAAAATGTTTTCCGTTGACTGGGGAAAATATGACTGTTTTGGCGGAAGTCATTTTCCATAGCACCACGAACAACACCACGGACAACACCGCAACCTTGGTTTCTGCCGGAAATCAGAGGAATTTTTTAATAAATAATATTATTTTTAATATTATTATAAATATTTTTATATTCTAAATAAAATAATTAAAATATTTAATTATATAATTCTACTCATTTTTCAAAAAATGAACCAAACACATAAAGATAGTTTTTCAAAATGCAACCAAACACTGAAATTGGAACTATTTTCTAAAAAATAACTCATTTTTCAGAAAATATTTTTCATAAATCATTTTATTGGTCTCCAAACACACCCTAATTTCACATTTAGTTTTAATCTTTAAAATTGTCGCATTAACTTTTATGTTTTTTTTCAATCCTCAATTTTCATCTTGTAAACTCACTGTCATATCACCGGCATGAATATCCAATAATTCATTTCATTCCCTAAATTTTATCAAACAACTTACTACAATTTGATAGAAAATTTTTTGTTTATTACAAATATAATATAAGGAAAAGAAATCGATCACCTTTTTGCCTCTACTATATTCCTAATACCCATTATCACTAGATTATTTTATTTACTTTTTTCTCGGTTAGTTATATTTTTCATAACAAAATAAAGATTTTAGCGGTGAGTATATATTATTTTCACATCAAATGAAAGAAGATGGAATCTTCATATTTGAGTTAAATGGCTTGAGAGATGAAAATTACAAGTTGATCCTTGTAATTGATTATAATTTACATGATGTAAATAGAGGATTAAAAATGAAAATAGTAGGCTAAATAATGCAACAAATTTAAAAGAGTATGACTAAATGTGAAGACGTAATAGTTAAGGACTAAAAATGCAATTTGTTTCAACGGAAATTACAAGTTTATCATTATAGTTCATGGTGAATTTACATATGCAAACAGATGATTAAAAATGAAATATATAAAAGACTAAATATGACAATTTTAAAAGACTGAAACTAAATATGAAATTGACGCAATAGTCAAGGGTTAATAATAGAATTTGCTCTTTTTTTTAGTAGTAGTGACTCAGTGACTCTGTTATAATGTAGTATATGTCCATACATACTTTTTAATGTAGTATCTGTTTATACATACTTTTTCAACTTATTGAAACACAATGAGTATATATATGCCCCGACTGGGGTTCATACCTGTGATGACATCTCATTTGGAAGAGTCACAATTATATCGTTTGACCACAGGGTCTTAATTATATGTGAATGTATGTATGTGTTTTGTGGTAATTAATTAATATGCGTAATATTAGAGGTTCAAAATATAATTACAAACCAATTAGGGGTTTAAAATCCAAATGACAATTAAAGAAGAAAATCATGTTGAAAGTCACAGTTCATACATAACAAGCCAGACATTCGCTGACCAAAATCCCTCCTCAGCTCTAAAGTCCACACGTAATTGCACCCACCACCCACCATTCTTCATATGATAATGTGCTCCACAGGAAATAACGCAATATAATAGAGGCAAGAATTGTGCAAATTAAAAACAAAAGAAAAAGAAAAACATCCTGGGCTTACAAAGGAAGAGAAATACAATATTCAATTATATATTTGAAATACCTTACACCATGTTAAAGTGTTTTAAATCAAACCAAGGCCGAATTTTAGGGCGTGTAAAATGTGCAACAACACAGGCCCCAAAATTTTGGGGACCCCTAGTCCAGTCCAGCCCTGACTCAATAGTTAGTATATGTATTTGTGATTATATTGGCTCAAAATTAGGTTTTTATGACTGATCTAAATTTTACTACGTATTATTCAAAAAAAAATTTCTACTCCGTAATATTCACGCGAATCACTTTTCTTCAATTCGCATTTTATTTATACTTTGATAGAGCCTCATTTATTTATCAGCACAGGGCCACGCAAATCAAAAAATCGGCGTTGAATCAGACTTTTCCTTAAGTAAGTTGTTGGGCGTTAGCTTGGAGGGTTGAGTCCAATCCAACATTGCACAATGATACTAGCTGTTACGTAAGTATAAGAAAATAAAGTTGTGTCTTCTCTACTAACTATAGTCATGGTTGAAAAAATTGCTAGGTGTCAATTAATCGGTGCCTAGGCACTCGTCTATTTTTTTATTTTTCTAAATATTTGTTTGAATTTTTTTTTAAATTTTTTTTTTTGAATGCTACTGACTCTATTACAGTGTAGTATCTGTTCATAAACTACTTTCTCAACCTACTGAAGCACAAAGAGACAGCAACGATTTAGAATTATAATATTTTAATATTTAATATTTTAATTAAATATTAAAATATTAAATATTAACATAAAAACACTTAGGGTTTTGAACGATTTAGAATTATTTCACTCAAAACAATGTCTTTGGAAAAAAATATCTAATCGGCTGACTAGGCGGCTTAGACAACACCTAGGCGGCCTAGTCGACCGGCTGCCTAGACCACCGATTATGGTGATGCGCTAGGCGGCCGGCCGACGCAATTTTCGCAACACTGACTATAGTTTTTTGACATAATGATAAACGTTTGATCTTAATTGTCAAGATAAAACACTTATCACTATGCCAAAACCTATAACTTATAGCAAAGACGCACCTTTATTTTCTTATACTTATGTAACAGTCAGTATCACATTTTGATGGCAAGATGTTGGACTCGACTCTCCATGTCGTAGTCTAATATTAACAATTGGTATTAGATCTCGTCATTGCCTCAAATCAAAGGACTAGAGAATTACGCATGCCATATGTACCTTACACCACCCCAAGTCATTTGCCCGGAAACTTTAATTTTGATCACAACACTCCACTACTGCCACCACTACTACTACCTAGTATTATTATTATTATTATTATTGTTATTATTATTATTATTATTATTATTAGACGTAACTAATGTCATTGATTAGTAAAAATGAAAGGTAGTGATACTAATTTAACAGGCCGGCCATAGACAAACCTTTTGACAGTGCATATATGTATTTAATGAGGCATGAGTGTAAACTGTAAAGCATATATATATTCTACTTTTGATCCCATAATATATTTCGTTAGTGTTTTGTCCATTAGATGGACATGTTTAGACATTATAAAATGAGCTTTTGCAATGTAAGGCAACAACGAGTACAGGGATCATTATATTGCCATTTATTGTGTGCGTTAGTTCATGCTACTTTTTTTTTACACCATTGAAGAGATTATTAGGGTTCACTTATTATTATGTGTGTCTGAAAATGGCAAAAAATGCCACGCTCTACCTCAACATATTTCACATGCCACTGTATCCCAAAAGCTAGGCATCTGACATCATATCCATTGAATTAAACCCTAATACATATATTTCCTGCTACCTCCTCATTACAATCTTATTATATAAATATTTTTTTTGTTTCATACTCCATAGTAAATATATTGAGTTAAAAGCCATATGAGTCCTCAATTATAATAGTTTTGTTACGTTTAGTCTTAAACTTTCAAATTGGCTACCCGTGGTCCTTCGACTTTCAAATTATTACCATCCATGATCCAATTTAACCACCGATGACCCTTCAACTTTCAAAATTTAACCAGTCGTGGTCCTCTTGGAAGGACCATGGGTGATTAACTTGGACCAAATATGATAACAATTTGAAAGTCGAAGGACCACGGATGATCAATTTGAAAATTTAAGATTAAACGAGATAAAATCACTATACTTTGAAAACCCTAGATAGTATTAACTCTAAATATATTTGTCATCCTCATAATTAAAAGAAAGTATTTTTTTTAAAGATGAATTGAATGAGAGGATTACATATTGATAGTCCCAAGCTTGAGGGAGCAAACTAGCTAAATTGTAGATCAAGGTGACCTAGCTAGCTAGTGTGGATAATTCCTTGAAAATGGGCAATATTCATACTACCAATTGAAGCTTAGCTCTCTGATATCAAATTGAAAAATATGTTACATCTCAACTAAAAATTTAAGTCGATAGTTGGATTATACACAATAATACTGGCACCTGAATTGGACAAATATAATTTAGCAACTGTTTAATTCTATTTAAAAAATTACAAAACCATATTTAATATATCTAGCTAGCACCAATTAAGTTAAACATTGTTGACTGAATATAATCTAGGTAGCCAGCAAAAGTTGGGACAAGAAAAACCACCACTAAACACTTGTTGCCAAGTAGTGGCGTAAGCTAATTAAGCAGATAATGGAAACATTAAACACAATTATATGGTGCAATTATTAAACAGGCGGTTCAAAAGTTCGGAGACAGTAAATCCGGGTTACCCACGTTTTGTCGGGTGCAAAATGTTGGCCCACCAATCAAAATGCATGAATGATGATTTATGTATATATGTATGTATATAACTCTATCTATCATCACTTATTTACATACAATGCTGACTAGTTTGAATAGCAACACCAAAAGCCCTATCCAGACCACCAACATGCGTTTCCACAATTTTCTTTGAAATCCTTATCTTTGTTTTCTAATTTCACAACAATTTAGTACAGTGCCCACTCGTGTTTGGTTCCCTATGTTTGGTTCTTTGTAAGTTTAGCACAATACCATATATAACATTTGCAATGTCAACTTGATTATATAATTGGTGTTTTTCCTGTAATATATAATTGTTACTCTAATGACATTTACTTGAGGAGGTGACGTTCACACATGTGATAAGATCAGAGAAGGCAATAAATGTACTGATCTTTTGCAAATCTTGGTCAGGCAAAAGATTCAGGCCGGTACAACAGTCTTAAAGGCCCCACCTGAAGACATTTTGGGGCTCCTTTTGGCCGATGTTAGGTTCAGAAGGGTCATTTAATGCCCACCATGAGAGGAGGGTCTCACCAAAAAAAAAAAAATCATAATGACATTTATACTCATGATTAAACTTAATTTTCAAATTTTTTCTTAGATTAAATATCAACTTGATCACATGAATATTCCCATGCAAAGTATATATATATAGTTGTTACTAATTGCTCAATTTGACCAAGAAAGGAAGGAATAGAGGAATGTGAAGCTAGATATCCTAGGGTTTATCCATGCAACTTAGTACGACTGGCTTGACTATTCGTGCTCGGCTCACTACAAGACAAAGGAAATAATTGTGACAATTCAAGAATGAAAATTTTAAAATGTGCATAAATGACAACCAATCACAAAACAACAACTAAATATTAGAAGTAAAAGGCCAAAGATAAATACACACAAATAATTTGGATTCATTTTGTCTAGTATGCAATAAATAGTTCTACCCCTCCAATATAATCCATTCTTTGAACTAAACAAAATACAATTATCATTCCTTGTAAATCATTATAAACCAATTTAATAATCCATCAAAAATTTAAAATAAATAATTTACTATACTTTTAACTAATTAAAATTCCTTTTGGAATACAATTGGTTGATGGGATTAAACCATGTCCTATTCTTCCTCCTATCCCCACCAACCAAAAAAGAGATTGCAAAGAAGTGAGGTAAAGAAAAGAAAAAGAAGCCTAATTAAAAAAACTTCACTTTTTATTTTATTTTATTTTTTTATTTGTTAAATATGTGTGAAAGGGCACAACTTTCACCTTTTTATTCCATTGATCACTTTATTCTTTCTTCTCATCCAATTCATATTAAACCCTACTTTCTGCGTCTGACTATATTTAATTCCCTACTAATTAATTATAGAATCCAAAAGGTTAAAAAAGGATTTCTTCATTTTAACGTCACGCTGATGATAGCATTATATATGATGAGTCTCAGAATTGATATATCGTCCTTCACAATTAAGCACGGCGCATCAAGTGTATCCAACATCATATTCCTAATCATATGAGAATCAATAAAAATTTAGTGTACTGTTAATTTAGAAATCACAAAATTTTAAATTCAATTCTCAGTAAAAACGGCATACTATACGGGGGTCCTGTGCATGCCCTCAAGTAATAACTTTAACTATTGTAATTATTAACTTGAAACTGATCAATACCTAATCTCCCTTATCCAAATGGCCGGGTAGCAATCAAGGAATTGAAACAATTTAGGAAAGGGGGAAAAAAGATTTTGACTAAGTTGTATAAAGATGGAAGCCTAGAAAGAAAGCCCCAAACTTGGGTATCAATAGTTTGAAAGGATATATATGCGGTAGCTTGGGTATGAAAGTGAAAATATATAATTAAGAAGAGGAATCCATTATATTGAACAAGTTGGTGTGATACAATTTAATGCTTGATGGTATGAGTCTTGGAGTGGGGACCCGTTTGGAGCTTGGAAGTGACTGCTTAGTACAAAATAATATTCGGACTTCATGGTCGGGTCGATTTCATGGGTCCGGATAAGGAAACCACCACTACTATATACTTCTTCCTCTACCCATTTCACTTTATCCCTCATGTCCATTCTCACCATTTTTTTTTTCAGTACTACTCACTTTGTTCGTTACAATTAGAGCCGTCAAAACGGGTTTAGCCCGCCGGGCCGGGCCGCCCCGCCCCCTACTTAGGTAGGGGGCGGGTTTCGCAAATTAAAGCCCGCCAAAGAGCGGGCTTTTTTGGCCCGCCCACCCCCGCCAGCCCGTATTGACAGCTCTAGTTACAATGTAGTATCTATTTATACATGCTTTCTCAATCTACTGAAGCCCAAAGAAGTCCAAAGAGTCAATGCCAGGCAAATTATTGTGTGGACCACGGTCCAAAACGACGTTGTGAATTTTATGAGTTAAAATAATGTACTTTATGTGTTAGAACAATGTACATTATGTGTTAGAATAATTAAATTTTGGGATAAGATAATGCATTTTATGAGTTAGAATTATGTATTTTATGAGTTAGAATAATATATATAATGGTTTAGAATAATGTACATTGTGAATAAAAATGCATGTAATGGCAGGTCGCGTGAAAAAATGCGCAAAACAACATTATTTTTAGACCACGGTTCACGCAATAACTGTTGTTCAACACCCCACTAGAGTTCAAACATCTAACCTATTATTTGGAAGAGTCACAATTATGTCACTCGACCACAATTTCTTTACCATTTTCTCACCATTTATAATCTCATTAGCGTTGTCGTTTTGCTTTGTTTAATTTAACAACTATCTATCTCTTTTTTTAGTATGGTATAAGAGTTCGGATACCAGTGCAATAATATAGAATGATATTTTAAAGTTCAAAAAGTATTTATAAAATGTTGAATTTATAGCTAGCAAGATTGGAATATATATGGGTCGTGCGTCCCAAATCATATATATGTTCATCCTTTTATGAGAGCCATCACATGCCAATCTATATATGGCATGACTACCATCATTCCCTAGTCCATCTTGTTCTGAAGACTACGAACCTTACAAATTTGTCATTCCAATTTGATATGAATGAGATCCGTGGAGTTTTTTAAAACCGAGACCCCACTTAATGTAAGTTAAAATTTTATTTGTTTTTTCAGTACTACTGACTTTATTCTAATGTACTATTTGTTCATAATTATTTTATCAACGTATTGAAGCACAAATAGTCAATAGCGCCCCACATGACAAATTAAACTGAATGAATTTTATTTTTCGATTAAAGAATCTCTCAACAAGAGTATGAAACCTATAAAAAATAGCATAGAGATCAGATTTAAGTTTCATGGGAAAGAACCAAGTGTAGCGAGAGTAATCATCAACAAAAATCTCAAAATAACAATAGCCATTTGTAGGCAATAGAGGAGCTGGACCCCAAATATCAGTGTATACTAAATAAAGAATATTCAATTGAGCACTTGTGCATGAAGGTTCGCACACCGACGGGAGTCGGCGTAGTGCGATGTGACCAGAAGATGACTAGGAGTAGTTATATACAAGTCTGTCGGCGAGTGGGGAGAAGGATTTGCGAATAAACATCATCGCTCATCAAGCGAACTAGAAGCCGGTTGACCGGTTGGAGCCGGCGATCGAGTTGGAAGAAGTTGCTCTAGACTTAGACCGGCTAGAGCGGAAGGTGAGAATTGGGGTAGGGCTACCCGAGGAGATCAAGAGGGCAGTTATTCAAGTATCTAGGGACTTCAAGGAAATATTCGCTTGGGGACTTGAAGACATGCCGGGAGTCGATCGAGCTATCATTACTCACAAATTGACTATAGACCCGAGTTTAAAGTCCGTGGCTCAAAAGAGACGTTACCTATCAAATGACCGTTGAGACTTCGTGAAAAAGGAGGTTGACATGTTGCTAGCAGCTGGTCATATACGAGAGGTCAAGTACCCTGGCTGGTTGGCCAACGTAGTATTGGTACCTAAAACACCAGCCTAGCAGATGTGTGTTGATTACACGAATCTATACGGGAAGTCAAGTACCCTGACTAATTGCTTTAGCATAATGAGAAGATATAACCTGAGTGTAAACACGAAGAAGTGTACTTTTGCAGTCAAAGGAGGGAAGTTCAATTCTTGGGATACATGGTCACTAGGCACAGGATTGAGCCTAATCCCGAGAAGGTCAATGCAATCCTAGATATGCAACCCCCAAAGAACTTGAAGGAGATGCTATGAAGAAGCGAGAAGGGTTCTAGTGGACGGAAGAGTGTTAGATTGTTTATGAGGAATTGAAGAAATATTTGTTGACCCTTCACCTACTATCTAAGCCCAAGGAGGGAGAAACATTGTTCCTGTACTTGTCCTTTTCTTAGAAAGCGGTCTGGTCGATTTTACTGTGCAAGAAGAGAAAGCGCAACACCCGGTCTATTATGTTGGGTGAACGTTCAAAGGCGCAAAAATCAGGTACATACACGCCATTAGAGAAAGTGATCTTCGCATTGATCATGACCATCCGATAGTTAGTGCCCTACTTCCAAGCGTATTATGTCAGAGTTCTAACTGATTGGCCGCTTGCTAGCATTTTGAGGAGTCCAAACTCATCCGGTACGATCAAGTGGGCAGTCATTGGCGGTAGGGGTGGAAATAGGCTAGGCCGAGTCGGGCTTTAGAAAACTAGGTTTGTGCCTGCTATGGAAATCTAAAGCCTGAGCCTGGGCCTGGGCCTATATGCAGACTTTTTTTTAGGCTCAAGTCTGAGCTTACATTTGGCCTGACCTGACCTGAAACATTTTTAAAAGCCTAAGTTCATATTTCATAATGAATGATAAAATAAGTTCATATTTCATAATACAATATCCAACACCACAAGTTTAATACGTAAAAGTTCGTAATGCAAAATTCAACAATACAAGTTTCGTAACAATGCTCGTTAACTTGTTTAGAAATAAATTTAATTATATTATTATTTGTTATCCTATATAATCTCATAAATAATAAATTATCAACTCACATAATTAAGTTTCGACATTTCATTAAATATTATGACAGTAAGAGCAGTTAATAAAAAAAATTAAACAATAAGAACACTTACAGCAGGATTAAGAGCAATGTTTATAGTTGAATCATAATTTATAATGTGATTTTGGAGGTGGAGGGTTAGAGTTTGGTAATTATATATACTTAGGGTTATATTGTAAATATTATATAAATGTGTATATATATATATATATATATATATATATATATATATATATATATATATATATATATATATATATATATATATATATATATATATATATATATATATATATATATATATGTCTGGCTTGTTTAGTTTAATAGGCTTTTGAAATTGATTTAAGTCTGGCCTTTTTATTAAACGAGCTAAGCCTAACTAAGCCTTAATTAGGCCCGGACATAGGCCCAGAATTGGCGGCCTGCGCCTGGTCCAAGCCTTAATGGCTGCGCGAGTAAGGATCAAAACCGACTCTCGATTAGTGGTTGGCCAGTTGACTAATGAATGTGAGACTCGCGAAGAAAGACTGGAAATGTATAAAGATGTGACTGAGGGACTTTTAGGAAAACTGATCGCTTATAAAGTAATCCATGTCCCGAGAGCTAAGAATGTGGAGACCGACATTCTGTCGAAGTTGGCAGTTAGCAAATTGCCCGATCACTTGTCGCAAGTTTGCCGGACTGAGATTGTAGAAATACTAAGCACTGAGAGCTTGCTGGTCTGCCCCATCACTGAGATGCCTTCCCCGTACCCTGATCTGGTCACACAGCCCGAATGGTTTTGGATAGCTGAAATCATGAGATATAAGGAGAAGTGCGAGCTACCTGATGATAAGGCAGAGTCTGACCCGACCCGGGAAGACCGGTATCTAGAGCCCGCCTACTGCCTAGCCTCGACGGAATGTAGCACAGGTCTTGTGACTTGTGAGGCTAAGTTCTTTTAGGCAGTTAGGAGGTGGCACTTTACCGAGTGCGCCCTAAAATGCGACTACTGTACTAAGTTAGGAAACCTGGGCGAAGTTCGGGAATATTCTCTAATAAAAGGATTTGGTAACTTCCATATCAGATGGGCAACCCTAAATTGCCTTCCTAAATCATATTTGTTAAGAATTTTACTTATTTCCTTGTGTAGGCTTATTATTCTTGTATAAATACCCCCTTGGGGTCACATTGTAAAGGAGGATCTCTCTCTCTCAATTTTGAATACAAGTACAACAATTATTCTCTTATTGTGTTCGAATGTTCTCTCTAAAAGTTCTACGGTAGTGTTGGCCAGACGAAACGGTTGTCTCGCAGCCGTAAAACCAACAAGTGGTTTTACTAAATTTAGTCATTGGTTATAGTGAATTTTCTTAATTTAGTGTTTGATTATAATAGCTAATGACTCAATTTGGTAAAACCATCAAAATTGAGGACTTAATTAAGCACAAAAAGTAGTTTAGAACTAAATCGAGAAAAATCACTGTAGTCGATAACTAAATTGGTTATTAACTAATTCATTCAAGATATACATAATGCCATAATAAATAGTAAAGTATAAAAAAAAATTCAATTAAAACACATTATTTATTTAGACAAGCATCAAAATAGGTAAATAAATCAAAGTAAAAAGACTGTTGATTTACATGTTTAACATTTTTTTTAGAAAAAAATTTATTGAGAATAGTAATATTTTCAAAATTAGTCATAAATTTTATAAGCGCTTTAACTTGAAAACTTTTTGGTCAATTAGGAATGTGATTCATTTTCTTTGAAAGGAGGAATGTGATTCATTAAAACCAAAGAAAATAAATACATCCTAGGGGGATGAATTCTTTTTCTCAAATAGGTAGGAATGTGTAAAAATGACCTAATTATATACTCCGTATTTACCTTTCTTGATGTCAAAAATGTACAGTAAGCAAAGGTCTAGCCTCTGTGTTCAACTGAGTTACCATAATTTACCTCCTCCCATATGCTCTATCGGGTCGGGGCGTGGGGATCATTGGGGTTGAAGCTTCAATATTTTGAGAAGAAAAAAACATACCTTATAAATAAAGCTCTATCTCCACCGACCGTGCAAGAAGAAATTAAAGATAGTTGTTCAATTGGAAGAGAAGCTCTTGAATATAGGAAATACGTAAATTTTTTTTTTAAATATGACTCTTATAGTCCTTGAATTATAGAAAATAACATTTTTTATTTTTCTATAACTCAAAGACAATAAGTGTTATTTTCTTCATGTAATTTTAAACGAATTAAACGATTCAAAACTAGTTCTCGAGTCCATGACTTGACTCCGATACCACTTATTAGAATTAAGCGCTTACCACTATGTCAAAAGTTATAACTCACAACGAAGACACAACTTTATTTCCTTATATACAGTCACATTTTCAAGAAGTATGGTGCTCGACTTAGCCCTTCACCAGCCTCTGCCCAACAAAAATAATGTGTGTATTACTTTTCATAACAAAATTGTGCATGACAAAAACATTTCCTAAAATTATTTCATTTTAAAGAAATTTAATTAGCTATAAAGTAACAAATAATGTCATTTAGGATAAGTAATACGGAGTATAAATTACCACATGGAATTAAAGCTACCTTACCCTCCAATTAATGCCAATAAAAAGTGATTTTTTTTTCTCTTAAAAAAGTGCTTTTTCCAAGAGATACTATATATATTGTGGAAAGGAAATCGAAAAGACATTCTTCAACTATAAAAGGGAAAATGGCACTTTTTCTCCCTATGTTATGTGCATATAGCACTTTTTCCCCCTATGTTATTAAAGTGGCTATTTTTCCCCCTGAAATGTTAAATTGGCATTTTTACCCTTGAAAATAATTATTTCATTTATTTTTCTTCTCCAACAAATTATTACTTATATGTATGGATGATCACGATTCGGTTCGAACCTAACCAAACACTGTAGCAATCATACCGAAATAGTATGGTCGGTTTTGGTTACGATTCAGAACCGAAAAAAATAAAATTAAATAATTGTTGAACCGTGAACTGGAACTGAACCACAGTCATATATAGTGAAAATGATCAAACACTTATTTTGATAAATCGGTACGGTTCAATTCCAATTTCGATTTTGAACTGCCAATCAAAACTTATTTATTTATTTATTTATTAATTTTATTTCTTATTTAAAAATAGTCTAAATTCAACAATTATTTTATTTTATTTTTTCGGTTCTGCATCGTAACCGTAACCGTCCATACTATTTAAGTTCAATTGCTACAGTGTTCGATTAGGTTCGTATCGAACCATGATCTTCCATACATATTAGTAATACTAGGTTGGAGAATAAAAATAAATGAAATAATTATTTTAAGAGTAAACATGTCAATTTAACATTACAGGGGGAAAAGCTATCACTTTTAAAATAACTGAGGGGGGAAAACTGCCACTTTAATAACACAGGGGGGAAAAGTGCTATATGCACATAACATAGGGGGGAAAAGTGCCATTTTCCCACTATAAAATGTATGCCCTTTAACTCATGACATGCACTAACCCAAAAAATGAGAAAGCCATTTCCTTCTTTGGAGTGACTTTTTGGCCCTACCTGCACTCTAATTATATATACCTAAGATTCCTTAAATCATTTTTTATTGTACACGTTGATGCACTAACCCATGTTCTATAATTATATTAAACACCTTTTGACATGTCTTCAAGTGGAAAAAGCTTAATTTGTTCATTAACGTTTGTAAACTAACTATTTTTATTGTACTTCTAAACCAAAATTTTATGCTATTTATCAATAATCGTGCAGTGTAATTATTGAATAAATACTATTAATATGTTTTAGAATATATATAAAAAAATTCACTGAAATTGCACTTTAAATATGTAACATAAAGAGTTAATTCTAATTTTAGTCATTCGATTATTGTGTTTTAACTTTTTAATTTGAACTTTAAAATCAAACAATTTTTATAAATGACTTTTAGAAAATCACGTTTTTTTTTGTCGTAATTAAGTACTAAATTTAGTTCACTGCCACTTTTTTAAAATTAAGTATTAAATATGATCGATTTTGAAATTAAGAATTAAAAATGAAAAACTTAATAATTGAGAGACTAAAATCAAAATCAAATTTGCACGCACACACATACATACGGACAAGTTCTGGTGCGGAGATGGCTTCCCATGTGGTTGTGCGGTTGACGCACTTTAAGTACACAAATCACACACCTTAAACACACAAACAAATTAAAGCACCTTAAGAACACAAACCACACGCACCTAAAGGTTTAGGCCGACGTACCTTAAGTACACAAACTACGGACCTTAAGAACACAAACCACGCAACTAAGGTTTTAAAATGGCGCACCTTAAGTTTCACACGACTGACGCATCTTATGCATACAAATCACGCACCTTAAGAAAAAAAAAAACAAACTACCTTAAGAAGTAAAACCACGCATCTTAAGATTTAGTTTGACGCACCTTAAGCACACAAACCACACACCTTAAGAAGGAAAATCACACATTTTAACAACTGCACAATCGCACCTGAGAAGATCAATCGCACGAGAACCCATATATATATATATATATATATATATATATATATATATATATATATATATTGCCATATTGGTATCTTGTTTTGCTTCTATTATGAGATTTTATACCTCCAATTAGGATTGAAAATAAAGAATATGGAAAATGTCTTTCGACTAAAAAATTAAGAAGACATTTTCGGTCAAATTAAGTTATTTTTTCTGTCGACGAGAAAGAATTTTTTTTATTTCTTTAAGTACCCAAATATTGAAAAATTCAGAAAATGACTTTCGAACTCGTTTTTTGGTTTTCAAACGGATCCTTAGTTTCTTTTGTCACAAAATAACAAATAAAAAATAAAGAGATGGTTAACAATTAAAGGTTCCCTTAAACATAATAAAGTGGCATAAAAAGCGTGAATATGCATACCCAGAATGAAAATTGCAACCTATGAAATGGTGTTCATTTGTTGTACGGCCAGCAATATAAAAGTAACATAAAAAATAAATAAATAAACGAAATTGATTTGTGATGAAAGTTTACCAATTGATTAAATACAATAAGATGAGAACAGGAATTAGTTCGGACCGTTACAGCAGGAATTTGTCATTTTCTTAAGATGCCCGAAAAATCAAACACAATCAGTACTAATCATCGGACTGTTCATAATCTCTATCGAACCTAACATGAGAGATTTAGTCATATGAAGTTGGTGAAAATGCAATCTTTCTCGTTGATTTAAAATGTTGCCAACCCTATATTTGAATCCAATCGTATCTACCTAGCTATTCCATCAATACCTCAAACTTCACTTGACTTGAGAATCCAATTAATCAATACCCAATGTCTTATTTTCTTTCTAAATAAACTATAATCGCATCTATCAAATACCATGTAGTGTGGTTTCATCCCGATTATCATTCCAAATGAGTAGTCATAGGTTCGAAACCCAGTGATGGGAATTTAAATTCTTCGGGCTGAAAATATTTGAGGAAGTATATATAGAAGAAATACTACTATATATACCTTGTAAAGAATCATTAGTATTTAAAAAAAAAAACTATAATCAAATCTAAATAACTAATCTTTTTTTACTGTATTTCAGACCATGGTTAAAAAAAATTACTAGGCACTCATCGAACATCCAAAGGATGCCTAGCGCCTAGACATTGATTAATCGGCGCCTAGGCGCCCGTGTATTTTTTTTAAAAAAATATTTGTTTCAATTTTTTTTTTAATTTTTTAAGACTTATAATTATACTATTTAATACTTCAATAGTTAATACTAAAATATTAAATATTATATTAACTTAAAAATATAAAATTTAAAAATTTTAGGGTTATTTTGCTCAAAACGATGTCGTTTTGAGTGAAATTGCCCTATAAAAAAAAAAAGAACAATAGCTAATCGGCCGACTAAGAGGCCTAGTCGGTACCTAGAAGGTCTAGGCAGTTAGCGCTTAAGCAACCTAGTCGGCCTCCTAACCGGCGGGCTGCCTAGACCACCGATTATAGTGATACACAAGACAGCCGGTCGACGCCTAAACGAGATTTTTACAACACTGTTTTAAACCGGCGATCTTCTCACAATAAGTTGAGAACCGATTATATTTTGTACTGATACAATAATTATAAAATATATCAAACTCGTACGATTATTAAAATACACACAATATTAAATTAAAACCTAGAATAACGAACAATAAATAAATAAATGAAACACCTCACACATAAAAATTATTTGAGGTGGGACTGGAATCAACGTCACGACTTCCCCTTTGGCGAAGAGGTGATTGGCAAAAGGAGGGCATATTCGTTGCCCAAAAAAAAGAAAGGAAAATGAATAGAAAACCTCACATGCGAATGTCTGGTTTTTCAACCATGTGGAAATTCGGCAACCCATTATTGCTTTTTTTTTTTTTTGGCATCAATAATTTAAAATCTAAATTATTCAATCCTTTATATATGTATATTTTTATTTGTTGAGATGAACAATGCATGTATGAGTGATGAAATGTTAACAGCGGTGAAACCGTGAGAGTGGAAGAGGTAATTAGGGGACCCATGTGGATGGCAACTATGGAACATATATTCCCCAATTTGTCTTTCCTCGTGCCCTAAAATCCCTTCCTTAATTAATCATTGTTTCTCCCACTAACGTTGTTGTTGATGACCATAAGTTCTTTTCACATTTTTTTCTCTCTCTTTTGTTTTAACGATTAAAAAGCATAAAAATTTCCGGTCAGTTATCCAGATGTCAAGGGTTCGATCATTGGCTTTGAGTATAAAATAACCTTAAGTTTTCAGGTCAATTGTCTTACACAATAAAACGTATCTACAATTCAACGAAGGGGTTAGTCACTGTGTGCGACGGTAAAAATCCTGAGTACAAAAAAAAATAAAAAAAAAAATTAAAAGAAAGAATAAAAATCACTAAAATAAACAAGAAAATCGTTTGACAACATTTTAACGTCTCTATGTTGCTTGTCTATTGGTGGACACCCCATCACGCCTTCACTTTATTAGTGTACATGCGAGTGGAAATAATCCTATTGACGATAGAAAATTCAATGAAAACGGAAAGAGGAGATTTTCCCACGAATAAATATAGATACAATCTACATAGAAACATACAAATTTATGAAAGAATCTTCTGAGAATGAATAATGATGTCTGTTTAAAACATGAAAACTTTTATTAACTATTCCTCGATTAATCAACTGATCACATCTTTAAGTTAATAGAGAATCTATTTAATACTCTCATTGTGTCTCATATTACATGTCTAGTTTACTATTTATTAGTCAAATCAATTAATTATTTTTTTACTTATTTTCTTTTTTAGTTTTTAATTATTTTTATATTTAATTTTTATATTTTATAGTACTTCTAATGCAGTTTCTAAATATATAAAGTTTATATATTTCGAGTGGACGCTAGTAAAAGGGTCAAGTATATCAATTGGTGGCTAGGGAGATTGTTGGATGGAGGTTGGCCAAGGGTTAAGTGCAGCACACTGCTTCTCGAAAATGTGATGGCGATCTATAATGAAATAATGTTGTGCCTTCGCTACTAGCTATAACTTTTATGAGTTCGAGGAAGGGCCAAGTCCAGCAGACTATAGTTTTTGGCATAGTGGTCAGCGTTTGATCCACCAAACTACACATAAAATGGGATGGAAGGAGCAGTGGTCAGCGTTTGATCCACCAAACTAGACACATAAAATGGGATGGAAGGAGTAGTGGTAAGCGCTTGATCCACCGAACCAGACACATAAAATGGGATGGAGCTGAGGGAGTAGTGGTAAGCGCTTGATTCACCGAACCAGCCACATAAAATGGGATGGAGCTGAGTGAGTAGTGGTAAGCGCTTGATCCACCGAACCAGACACATAAAATGAGACAGAGTGAGTAATTATATATATAAAAAATAGTCATTAAAATAATGGAATATAGTGTAGTGATTAATAAGAAGTGACTTACATAGGGAGTAATGGTAAGCGCTTGATCCACTGAACCAGATACATAAAAAAGGAACAGAGGGAGTAATTAAATAAAAAAAATGTTCAATAAAATAATGGCATGTAGTGTAGTGATTAATAAGAAGTGACTTATGTAGATATGTTTAAAATTGCTTAAACTATAGCGGTTGGGACAAAAGATCAGTTCACTCACAATATTGTGAAACAAGTGCTTGCAGAATGGTGGAAGCGGTCCACTGCTTCAATTACTACTCTTCCCAACATAACTTTTCAAATATTCAGCAAAAGAAATACAAATTAAAGAAAGCTAGTGATATGATAAAGCATGTCACACAAATGTACACTTGATTACGTCTAGTACAAGTAGAAGGATGCAAATTGTAAAAAATAACAACCTAGTATTATTATGATATGATGATCTTTGCCTAGATTCATGATGCCGGCCGGCCAAGATGGAGTGCTTCCTTCTTCTTTTCACATCCCTTTAATTTGCATGCTTGCTTTAACAAACCTTTCATGTTAAATTATTTAGTCAACAAATTATGCTAGTCTGCACTATCTTTTCCACGTTGTTTTAATTATATTATTGTCAAAGTATTTAATTTATAAAACTATAGAATTCAAATTTAATTTGTAAAGTTATAAACCAATAAATGCATGCGTCGATATGCCATTGGTTGGAACTTCATACCTTTTACAGGTGGTCTGAAAATTTCTTTATCATAGTTATTTTTTATTTTAATTTTTAAATTTTCAATTCAATCATATCCATGGATGATTATATATAAATGAGGTTAGCCATTCGAGGACCTATGTAGTGTTCAAAATTTTTGATGAACTTTGTTAGTGGTTGGTGCTACTGATTACTTTGATTTTTTTTTTTAATATTCCAATTTAAGTAATTTTTTTTTAATTAAAATACTCCAACCGGAATTAGTTAAGTGTTTTTTGGAGTACTATTGACTTTATTACAGATAGTATTTATTTTATACTTTCTCTTTCTGTTGCCGTCCAAATAGTCAATACCCAACTACTGGGATTCGATTGTGTGACCTTCCCTCAAGAAGAGTCACAGAGGTGCCATTTGACTATTTGAGCACAGGGGTGCTCAATTTATGACGTTAAACCCTAAAATTTTAATTATTTTACAATGATAAAAAATCTTAAAATTTCTAACCGTGCATCTATAAATACATATAGATAAATTAAACAAAGGGTTTTTTAATACGCATTATTTACACTTAAAATAGATAGATATATAAAAGCCAAAGACCTTGTGGTCTAGTGGCACCTGGTGTCCTGGTTTACACTCCCACATGGACGATGAGAGTGGGTTCAAGCCTCAGTGTACATTGTAACAGAGTCAGTAGTATTCATAAAAAAAGATAGATATATAAAAAGTTTGATTTGAGTTTTTAACCAAATGCAAAGGATTATTATTATTATTATTATTTTGAAAACAAATGCAAAGGATTACTTATGCTCGTAGTTTTTGTAACTGTTGGTAATCACGTTTGGCATGCAAAGTTTGATAAAAAAGAAAACTTAATCCTTAGCCTAAAATCAAATCAATCCCAAAAACTTTTGTTGGCTTTTATTTGATTTTAGATAGCAATCATATTAGCTTTTAACTAACATTCTTTCCCTTTAATTAGTTTAGTCGTCTCCTCTTTCGTAAAAGGGGAGAAAACGAAAGAAACATTGTTAGCTAGCGTTTGGCAGTGGTGGGGGCAGACGCCGAGCCGCCGCCGCGTCATCATGAAACAAAGCCCTCATTTGCTATAATATCACTCGGCTTTCAACGTTGGCACGCACACGCAAATTAAATGTGTCTCCTACAATTAGGGTCTGTTTAGGACACTTCGTGGTCTGACTAAAATTAATTATATTAATCAAGACACAATAACTCAACTTAGAGACTTAATCAAACTTTTAAAAAAAAATTTTGAAAAATAAAAATAAAAAATCAAACTTTAAAATAAATACTCCGTAGTATGGATTAGTTCGGTTTGGAAACAAGAAAAATGTTGTTAGTACGAAATTAATAAATATATTAATTAAGTACATATATATATATATTCTTTTATGTTATTGGCATATGTTGGTCCAATGTTGTTTAAAACTAGTCTCTAAATCAAGGAGCCTATTTTTGAGGAGTTAAGAATGAGTCCTTAGCTTGTTGAGCTGGAAGAAGATGCAATATATATTTTCTCACAAATGAGTGGATGAAAAGAGATCAAGATTCTAGCCATGTTTTACTTTCTCTAACTGGAGATGGTGATCTACGAAGCCTATTATTGTGTATGTCTGGTGACTATAAATAGGGTTTATGTAATACGGGAAAATTGAAGTTTCAGGGAATTAAAATACATAACTTTTATTAACAAAGATAAGAAGGAAACTTCAAGCAAAGGAATAGAGTGGAGTATGTAGTACTTGACAGAGTAATTGGGCAAAAGCACCCGATCCGAACCACAAGCATTGACTCGAAGGAAGACAAACGGCACGAGTTATACAAAGACTACACATTGAAGAGAAGAGTTATTATCAACAGCTCTACTACCATACAATTGAAGGCTCACCATTATGTTATCCGTTACAATTCACAGAAGAAGCTAGAGTCGTTGCACCTGGAGTATAAGTAGTGGCATGTTGTAGACTGAGGGGGGACATTCTAACACACAAAACTCTACTGTACTAAAATCATACTAATGTACTATCATACTTCACTTATACACAAATTAAACTCCGATAACATACTTACCGTCATTGGTGCTTCCATTGAGAGCTGAGGCCACATCTCAGGCAGGCTCTACATATAACAAAATATCAGCTTATCTCAGTGGGGATGGCTGGATCAGGATCTAGCGGTTCCCACAATTCTCATCACGTAAATCGTGGCAACACCGTTGGTGGTCACAATGGTGGTCTCCGCCAGCGGCACAAAAACATTCACAATGGAGGGCAGCAAACGCCCAAAGTATGGGTACTGTTTATGAACACTCAGGCGGCAGCTCAGGCCATTCAATAGGCAGCAACAGCTTTAGCATTGTTGAGGGCGGAGATTCAAGGTCAAATACCCCAGGCATCCGCGCAGAAGGATTAAGTAGAGGAAAAGAGGGCCTAGCGTCTATGTCGTAGGTTAGCCGTTTCTATGCCCGCCATGGGACCATGGGGGTGAGAAGATTGCTATCCACCCAAGGTTGTGGGCACAGCCGGAGGCCAAGGGGTCACCCACCATGCGTCCACACCAAGATGAACAGTCATAGCGGTTAGAAGGGATGGGTGAGTCTGAAGGGCCGGCTTCGCGTCAGTCCAAAGTGCTCAAGCAAGCCCCAGATGTGCAAGAGGAAGCGATTGAGAAACTCCCAGATGTGCAGGAGGAAGCGATTGAGAAACTCCCAAATGTACAGGAAGAAGCGATTGAGAAACTCCAAAAGCAGATCGAAAAGCTAGAAAAAAAATGTAGAGGCGAGAGAACAGTCACCAGAACTTGAGGTGAGGATGGTCGCTCCATTTTCTCCTAGTATAATGGATGCGCCCCTCCCAAGAGATTTTAGGTTGTCCGCTATCAAAGCATACACTGGGACATCTGACCCGCGTGTCCACATGACAAAGTACAAAGCAGGGTAATGACTAGGGCAGGTGATGCCATAATGTGCAGGGCGTTCTTGTCTATGTTGGATGGAACTGCCCAAGATTGGTTCAACACGATTCTAGATGGTTTGATCCAGAACTTTGCAGAACTGTCCAAGAATTTCCTGACTTATTTCTCCGGACATATACAACACAAGAAACCGTTTCCATATCTCAACGGAGTAAAGCAGGACAGAGGCGAAAGCTTAAGAAATTTCTTGAGCAAATGGAAGAAAGAGGTCAACAACGTGTACGATTTTGACTCTAAAGCGGCGATCCTCATATTTATCCAGACATTGAGGTCAGGAGATTTTCATAGACAGTTGAACACTCATCATCCGCGCTCCTATGAGGAGCTAATGAAGACAGCAAACTACTATGCTGAGGCAGAGGAGGCTGATAGAAAGAAGAGGGATGAGGAGGAAGGCAGGAGTAGTGGGCGATCTGATAAAGTTGGTCCGACCAACCAGACACTGCGCCCAAACAAGTCATCCACGGCGAAGGGGAGAGATTACGAGCGGCCTCGTCTCGCCCCACCGCGACATTTAACACCACTTACTCATCCGGTTAGCGTGATTTTAAGTCACGTTGAAGAAATGGGAATGATGCATTTTCCCTCAGAATGCATGATAGTTTCTCCGAGCGAGAACCAAATCAAATACTACCGGTTCCACCGACAGGTTGGTCAGACATTGACGAGTGTCACACTTTAAAAGGGCAAGTTGAGGAACTAGTGCATAATGGGTATTTTCCTCAATTTGTTAAGTATCCAGTGCACCAGCAGGGCCAACTCGAAAATGTGTGGCGAAAGGAAGAGGACCCTGAGCCTTCCGTGTCCAACACCAAGAAGAGAAGGTACGACCATGAAATCAAAGAGACAATGCATTAGAGGAGGAGCTCGCGCAACATAGAAAACATGTTATTCGCTGATTGCCCGTCCTGTTTAGATTCGTTACAAAAAAAAAATACAAAAAACAAAACAAACCAAACCAAACAAAAAAAATCATATGGCAGACGATGTCGTGTCTCGGCCACAATGGTCGAGGCCCCGCGCATTGGCCACAATTCTTACTGATCGAAAAAAAAACTTGAAGAGGGAGCGTATTAGACAAAGTGGATGTAAGATCGAAAGAGGCGGTAAAAAATAGAAATATTACTCCCAAGCTACCTCAACCACTCTCGCTGGCTAGGGAGTGGGGGGACTGGTGACAGAGTAATTGAGCAAAAGCACCCGACCCGAACCACAAACATTGACCCAAAGGAAAACAAACGGCCACGAGTTATGCAAAGACTACACATTGAAGAGGAGAGTTATTATCAACGACTCCAGTACCATACAATTGAAGGCTCACCAGCCAAAGTAAACACATTGAAGGCCGTGTGAGTGGTCGTGAGGCCTATACTGTCTTCTATTTAATCTGCGATTTTCGGCACTTTTTGGAGATTTTGAACCCTAGCAAGTTTTGGCTTATTTTTCCTCTTCTCTTTAAATTTTCCTAGCATAGTTTTACATAGATTGCCTTGATTTCAAGCTTGAATTACGGATTGGATTGGTTTTCTTCCAAGATCTCTTCTTCTTCTTCAATATAGTAAAGTTTCCTTTATTCCTTGTTTACTTTCTTCTTAGTTTTCTTGCAATGTTGATGGTGATTTACTTTAGCTTTGCTTTGTTTACCATTATGATGCACGAGTAGTTAGCTTTTGGGTTTGGATTAGGGTTCTATTACTATTCTTGATACTAGGTTTGTGATTATTGCATAAAGGGGATAAATTATTCCCCTAGAGTTTTATGTTTGAATTGGATTATAAATTCTTCTTGTTAGTGATTGATGCGCAGCAATTGTTAGCTTGTTTTGGAGAGGCTTTTATATATCTCAATGAAAGTTGGATAAAAGACTCAAGCCTAACCAATTTCAAACCTAATTTTCTTACTATGAAAATATGGGTAATTTGGGACTTATAATGCTTTTGTGTTTCAAGGATTAGGATTGATGCATCATGAAAGTGGGGCAATCATAATCTAATTCTTGTTTATTGATTACTATAGTAGCTTAGACTTGAATTCTCATGTGCATTTCCATAATTCCCTTGGTGAATTGTTTCCCCTAATTCTGGGATTGTTAGTGCATCAAGAAAGCAATACCTCTAAGCTGGACCCATTCTTTTACCATATAGTTAATCCATATTTAATTTGCATTCCTTTATATCAATAACCTAAAAATATTAGTTTACTTTCCATCCTCAATCATAATTTGCTTGGATCCTTTGTTAAATCCAGAACATTAGTGCCTAAAATCTAACAATTCATACAAGTATGTGTCATAGCCCCAATCCTCGGCGGAACGACATTTTCTTCCTCTTTTCATTATCACCACTTTACATCATCACTTTTCACACTTCCTTTTTTAGTTCTTCTTTTTTCTTTTACAATTCTCCCTCTTTTTCTTGAAAGGTTTTTACTTTTTCTTTTTTTTCTTCATGAAGACATTTTTCTCTTTCTTTTTCAATTTTTAGGTCACGAATATCTTGCGTGAGGATGCATTTAATTTTGATGAGTTCTTCAAATTTTGATGGCAATTCTGTGTATGCATCTAGAAGGTCTTTCACATCATTTTTTGTTTCACTATCCTCTAAATGATTGGCAGGAAAGGTTACAAAGTTTGAATTTTCTTCTTCGCTTGGGTTATTGTTGTAGGTTTGTTCTTCCTTTTTAGATGTGTTGAGCATTCGTAGCATTGTATTCCATCTGGGTTGAAAATATGTTCCCTTTTGGCACTATCAGTTTTTTGTCTAATTGTGATGATATATTCGTTGTGTGAAGGTTCTCCAATTTTATTCCTGAGTTTCTTGAATTTTTCAACAATTACATTTAGGTTTTTTTTTTTTGTCAGCTACGCTATTAATTCTTCTATGTCTTTGATCTCATTATCTGAATATGGTTCTTGTATTATTTTGAAGGCTACTCCTTTGGTATTAGGCTTTTCAAACACCTCTAGCTCATATGCCTGTCTGCCTGGAGATTTCCTATCAAATCACTTAATTAGTATGTGTTTAGATATGTACTCTCTTGGATGGCTGCGACTTTCATCATGAATCTTTCAGGTAAGGAACGTAGTACCTTTTTTACTAGTTTAGCCTTAAGGATAGGGTCTACTAGATTATACGCGACTCCAGAGATATCAATGATTCTTGTACTGAATTTAGTGATATTTTCTTCTTCTTCCATTTTCAGATTTTAGAATTGTGTCTAAATTATTTGTAGTTTTGATTGTTTTACTATGGAATTTCCTTCATGATGATTACATAAGATTTCCCATGTTGTTTTGGCTATGTTTGTTGCACAAATTAGTTTGAAATTTATATCATTCATTGCTCCAAAACTAGCATTCATGGCTTTGGAATTGTGATCAGTTTGCTTGATTTCTTCATCTGTCCAGTCATCTTTGTCTTTCAAGTTTCCCTTTTTGTTTGTTGGAGGAATCCATCCCTTTTCTAGAGCTCGCCATACTCTTTCTCCGTGGGATTGTATGTATATTTTCATTCTTGTTTTCCATTAGGAATAATTTTCACTATGCAGGGCATTGGGTCTACTGTTTGATAATCTTTCTCTGGGAAAATCCATCACGTTTTTGCTAGTAATTTAAGCAGCATTGCTCTGATACCAATTAAAAATTTGTGAGGATCGTGTGATGGTTTCAAGTGTATTTTATTAGAATATAATAAATAAGGTTTTTTTTTAAAAAAAAAAATTAAAAGTTATATTGTGCAATGTTGCAGAAAGCGTTAGGTGCTAGTTGGACGCTTGGGGGGCGCCTAAGTAATTTGAGTATATTGTCTCTACTTTTCTCACTCGAGGCTGGAAGTAGTTAAACTGTTATAATCTCCCAAACTAGTCAACTGCATATGTTAGATGATTAGTTGAGTACATGACTGGAAGAACATAGAAGAGGAGTAGCCAAGTAGGCCAAAAAAAAAAAAACAGTTTGCCCTAGTTGAGTGCCAACTCGGCCGAGTTGGACACCAACTCAATCAAGTTAGGTGCCCAACTCGGCGCCTAAGACGCCCAATCGCCTTATTAGTCGTCCGGCCGACTAAAAGCCGCCTAGGGTTGAAATCATCTTAGCCTAGGGGCGCCTAGCGCCTAGATCGACTTTTACAACATTGAAGTATATATAAGATATTTATTGATATTTACAAAAAGGACTTAGTAAATACTTAACTTTTATTTTAATGACGTAGTGCGTTGTGATTTACCCTTGTGCTACACACCAACAGTTCATCAAATATTTTCTCTATATATACTTATTTTATTAGGCTTTAGTTGTGTGTGTATTTACTAACTAGTCCAGTTAAACTGGTAAAATTCCTTCAATTCATCAGTGTAAATATGCAACCCCCTTCCTCACTCCCTTTCCATCAAAGAAGACTGAAGAATAAAATCGAAAGTGGAATACAGAGAAAAGAGAGAATTTCAAAGCCAAATCAAAAAAGAAAACAATAATAATACTAATAATAAAGTTGCTTCTGCTTTCTCTCTCTCTCTCTCTCTATCTCTCTCAATAAATATGCACTCACACCGCTCCCCACCAGTACTGCCCGCTATTATATATACACACACACACAATGGAGTAGTATCTTCTATATATACTTTCACATACTATATCGAAAAAGGCAATTTCTTTTCACAATACTTAATAATAACACAGTAGTATAAGAGAAGAGTCTGTTATTTAAGCTTTGTTTTGTTCTTTCTCATCAATCTCTCTGTACTCTACAAAAAAACACTGTCATCTCTGTACCCTTTGCTGCTTTTCAGACATCTTTCGCCGTCTCGGCCGCTCTGCACCTATAAATATAAATATACATATATCTATATCTGTATCGAATCACAGTATTTAAGTGGAGGTGTGATTACAGAGATTTTGTTGCTGGGGGGTGGTGATCCGTCTTTGTCCATAATTTCTGGGCTGCATTTATTTCTGTCTGCTTTAGCTCTATGGTGGGTGTTTGAATTCTTGGCGAGAATTAAAGAACCTTTGAGCCTTTTATTCTATCCGTGCTTTCACTGTTTTCACTGCAAACAAGAAGAAAGGTTCTGAAAAGAAAGCGCAAATCAGATAGAGAGAGAGAGAGAGAGGGAGAGAGAATTTTTTTTTTTTTCTCTGAGATCTGGGTTCAAGAAAGAGACGTCTCGAGAAGAAGGTTAGTGGTTTGGAGTGGCAAAGTGACTGAGTCAAGCCATGCTTGATTTTGGATTAATGTTTTAAGTCTAAAGTTCCAAACTTTTTCTCTGTATTTATGCTTTCGTTGTTTTCTTTTTGGGGTTTTTCTCGAGGATTTTGGTAATTCCCCTTGGCTTTCGTTTTCTGGGGAAGAGGTGGGGGACTGTGGTTTTTTTCTTTTATTTTCATTTTCCCTGTTGTTTTTTTGTCTCATTTTGTGTCTGTTATGTAGCACAGAGGTTTCTTTTTCTGGGATAGAATCGAAACACAACAATGTTGCCCCAGAAGCAAGCAGAGGAAGCTATTGTCTTGGAACATGAAGGCGGCGGCGGCAAAGAAGAAGTTGAGAACAAAGATGATGAAGAACAGTCCTTGTTCAGTATGAAGAGCTTTCTCTGGCATGGTGGCTCTGCTTGGGATGCTTGGTTCAGCTGTGCTTCCAACCAAGTATGCAATTTTTTTTTTTTAAATTCTTTTTTGGATTTCCTGTTAGGATCAAACCCTTTTTACGGGACTTGGCCCTTCAGCGGTCTCTACCCCGCATTTGCACTTACCCGTTTTAACTCTCGGCTTTTGTTTTTGTTGGGACTCGAATCCATGACTTGACCTTGTCATAGTACCAAAACCTATAGTTTTTGTTGGGACTCGAATCCATGACTTGACCTTGTCATAGTACCAAAACCTATAGTTTTTGTTGGGACTCGAATCCATGACTTGACCTTGTCATAGTACCAAAACCTATAGTTAGTAGCGAAGGGCGCAACTTTATTTCCTGAGATAGCGTACTGAACTTACTACCCAATAATTCCCTAGCTATCAATTGATGGACTTTTCTACCATTGTTATTGTTTATTGTTTTTGTTAATATCAACATTTTCAGTTTTCAGGGTATTATTTTTTAATTCTACCTTTAAAATGTATACAAAACAGGTGGCACAGGTCCTATTGACACTCCCATATTCCTTTTCACAACTTGGTATGCTATCAGGGATTGTGCTTCAAGTGTTCTATGGACTGCTGGGAAGCTGGACAGCTTATCTCATCAGTGTGCTCTACATAGAGTACAGAAGCAGGAAAGAGAAAGAAGGTGTAAGCTTTAAAAACCATGTTATTCAGGTAATTAACTTTAACTATTTCATCTCTCATACATGGATGGTTCTGGGGAAGCTTCAATTTTCCATTTTATTAAGTTTGGATGAATTTAATGTGTAGTGGTTTGAAGTGCTTGATGGATTGTTGGGTCCATACTGGAAAGCAGTGGGCCTTGCCTTCAATTGTACATTCCTTCTCTTTGGATCTGTCATACAACTCATTGCTTGTGCTAGGTATAAACTAAACTACATTATTTTCCCATTATTATTACTATTATTGTTGTTGTTAGGATCAAGTGCAACTTTATTTCCTTATAGACCGACGACAAGATGCCGGATTTGACCCTTTATCGGTCCCCACCTAACAATTCCCGCACCTGTCAGTTTAACAGCACAGTTTTTACTTTTTTTTAGGACTCTCAGACCGTGACTGACCCTGATACTACTTTATTAGGGTCAAGCACTTAAAGTTATAGCTAGTATTGAAAGTGTAACTTTATTTACTTATAAACTGCCATCACATTTTCGAGAGACAGGGTGCTGCTGGATTTGGTCCTTTACTGGCCTCCGCCCAACAACTATTATTATTGAAATGCTGAGAATCTGAATGTGAAGCTTTGGTAGTTTGTTGAACATAATCACTCACTGTTTGTTTTTGTTGATATGAACAGTAACATATACTACATAAATGACCGGTTAGACAAGAGGACATGGACATACATATTTGGAGCTTGTTGTGCCACCACTGTGTTCATTCCTTCCTTCCACAATTACAGGATTTGGTCTTTCCTAGGCCTTGGGATGACCACTTATACAGCTTGGTATCTCACCATTGCAGCCCTTGCCAATGGACAGGTACATATTTTATTTTAGAGAAAAATTACACTTTTCGTCCCTAAGTTATATAATAATTATAGAATTCCTTAAGTGTTGGTCATACTTCGTCCCTAAGTTATTATTGACATTGCACTTCTCGCCCCTTTACTAATAAAACATTATGGACGAAATTTTTGATTTCAGTATAATTCAGGGACAAAAAATGAAAGCGAAGGATTGAAAAATGTAACGTCATAGTAACTTAAGGACAAAAAGTGCAATTTCTCATATTATATTATATGACTCTGGCTTTGACTAAAGACCATATATTCTTACCTAGCTAGTTCCGACTCAAGACCACCATGTTTAGTTTGGTACATGATATTGACATGTGTGGTCACTTTAGCAGAAAATAATGTTTAATATCTTGTGTTTTTTCTTTTTTTAAATCAATCATAACCCCTTAGTTTACTGTACCAAATCACTTCCTATAATGGAAACCATTATCTTAACAACTTGTATTTTTCTAGGTTGATGGTGTGCAACACTCAGGTCCAAAAAAGCTTGTGTTGTATTTCACTGGTGCTACCAATATTCTATACACCTTTGGTGGTCATGCTGTCACTGTGTAAGCTTCTTTATATGCTTTTGTGTATTAATTATTTAATTTGTAATTTTGTATTTATCAAGTCTTAATATTATATATTAAATCATAAAGGAGTATTTTGTTATACTTAATTAGGTCCTATTCTGCATGAACAACATTAGTCTCTGTGTGTAATTATAGTTAATTGGTCTAAAAATCTCAAACCAAAAATAATATTATACATTAAATCATGGTTTTTACTTTGTATTTTAGCATTGTTTTTTATTGATGGGTCCTGTATTGTGGTCTTGGGTCCTGTATTGTACACCCTGGTACAAAAATAACGTTAGGAGATTCTGTATCTATATTATTCTGTACCTGCGGTTTACCGTTTTTGTACATGTAGCTATCATATTATGTGTTATCAATTATTAAGTTATTTGTATACGTGTATAGAAATTATTAACTATAAGTACAAAATGTGTTAATTGAAGGTACATAATTTTTGTATTAGAGATCACAATGCAATACGAACTCTAGTCCATGGTATAATAATTGCCGAGTGTACATCATTTAGGTGGTTACATATGGTAAAATTATGGGCAGTTGGGGCATCTAGCGTATCACATTGATTAATAATTCTACCTAACAAATATTCAATAATAAATTAAAGAATCCAGTGCTCAGATTCTTGTTTTTTACTGTATCTGTTTTCTGTTCGTACCTTTTTATTTTAGTTTTTTTTTTTAAATTTTTAAATAAGGTCTGAATTCTTGATTTGCTATAACAAACCATATATGACTATATGAGTGGTGATTGATATTGTGAAATAAATTTTAGTGAAATCATGCATGCGATGTGGAAACCACAGAAGTTCAAGTACATCTACTTGTTTGCTACACTGTATGTGTTCACCCTCACCCTCCCGTCGGCAACCGCCGTGTACTGGGCGTTCGGCGACCAGCTTCTCGACCACTCCAACGCCTTCGCCCTCCTCCCCAAATCCGCCTGGAGAGACGCCGCCGTCATCCTCATGCTCATCCACCAGGTAGCTCACCTATTTCCTCTCACATTTCAAATTGAATGAAGATTTCTTCTCCCAAATATTGTCTAATGAACCAGTGAGTTAAATTCGAGCGGGTAATTTTATTTTTTGAGTCTACAATATGTTTTTTTTTTTATGGGTGCAGTTTATTACGTTCGGGTTCGCGTGCACGCCGTTGTACTTCGTGTGGGAGAAGGTGATAGGGATGCACGACACGAGGAGCATTTGCGTGAGGGCCTTGGCTAGGCTGCCGGTGGTCATACCTATATGGTTCTTGGCCATAATCTTCCCCTTCTTTGGCCCAATCAACTCTGCCGTTGGTGCCCTCCTTGTTAGCTTCACCGTCTACATCATCCCATCTCTCGCTCATATGCTCACTTACCGGAAAGCCTCCGCGCGACAGGTAACACACCATCAACATCATCCTGCACTAGTCAGTCTTAACTGATTTTGTCGGGACTCGAATTTGTGACCCAACTCTTATTTTCCACTATGCCAAAAGCTATAACAACTTTATTATTTTATAGACCCTAATAAGTAATCACATTTGGAGAGTCAAGGTGATAGACTTGACCCTTTACTGACATTATGCGCCATAGGGTGTTGGACTTAGCACTTACTAGCTTGCGCCCAACAACAATTACTCTGCATCATTATCTATATAAAAAAGTTTGCATAGAAAGAATCCAATCAAGAGTAAAAAAGAGAGGGAGAGAGAAGAAGGCATTAAAGGCTTGAATAAAGAAATATTTTGGTAGAGAAGAGGGTATAGGTGGTAGGTCATTTTCAATTAGTTATATGCTACAGTCCGAGCGTTGTATTATGTCTGAAATGAGCTGTCTACTTATTTGACTCCATTATTCTCCATGAATTGGACATATTTAACCATACTATGTATATCAACCATTGTTTCATTATCTCTACCACTAGTGGTCCCTCCTGGCTACACTTAGGTCAATTTCGTCATTTTTCTGAAGTATACACCGATTCTTTTCGTATCAGGTACAATCACATATATATAATATATCTGATGACACGTTAAACCTCTGTTAACCAACCAAGTTAATATATTATTGGCCATTTGATTGCAACTTTTTTGATGTTCATGATTGCAGAATGCTGCAGAGAAGCCCCCATTCTTCTTGCCAAGCTGGACAGCAGTGTATGCACTGAACATCTTCATAGTGTGCTGGGTTTTAGTGGTTGGGTTTGGGTTTGGAGGATGGGCTAGCATGACCAATTTTGTTAAACAAGTTGATACATTTGGGCTTTTTGCCAAGTGCTACCAGTGCAAGCCAGCAAAGCTACCGGCCCTTCCGCCGCACGCCGCGCCTAACGCCACCGTCCACCACTAAGCTCCTCGCCGGCCGGTGGCCGGCGAGATATCGATGATCGGAACATTAATCTCTCTTTCTCCATCTTTTTGTATTATATACATGGGGAGGTAGTAACATTTCCCCTACATGTGATGTGTGCTAAAATTTTCTCTCTTTTTTTTAGTTGGCTTTTTTTTTTTTTTTTTTTAGTATTTTGGTTTTTATTTTTTTTACTTACAATATTAGGCAAGATAGTGTGTTGATTTTACCTAGCCTATGCTATCGCCATTCACCCCTCTCTGCATACATTATTGGTGGTTGAATATTACAGTTATCTTATGATTTCTCAAGAGTATATTTAACTATTTGACTAAATTCTCAAAACAAAAAAAAAATAATAATTTAACTATTGGGACATTTGTTCAAACACTTGAGATGCATTCTCTAACAGAGGAAAGTGCAGCACATTGAAGGGTAGAATAGTCCTTACCAATTGATGAGTTTGTTGTAACCGTTTCTTTGATTTCTTTCCCATGCATATAAATACTGTATCTCTTCTTCCCGCTCTGTAAGTTTTGACAATATACGCAAATATCTCAAGTTCATTTTCTCTTCGCATACTCGCTCCTCTCCCGTTATAGGCACCTTCGCCGCAGTAGCCACCGGCGAAACAGCTCAAGACAGGCAATCGGCGTCACCAGTCACTCGATCGCCAGTGCGTGCTTCGTCCACAACCGTTCCGCAAAGGAACTCAACTCAGCAGCAGAGAAGCCATGCCATGGAAGACCTGGAGAATCCTTTTTTTCTCAACTCCAACGACAGTCCTAATGCTGTGCTTGTTAGTCCTCCATTGCTAGGGAGCGCTAACTATGGATCTTGGTGTATTTCAATGCGAATTGCATTGGAAGTAAAAAATAAGTGGTCGATCGTAGACGGCAGCACCACCGCTCCAAGCAGCGATCATCTCCAATATGCGGCGTGGAGGCGTTGCAACCTCATCATCTGTTCATGGATTTTTAAATCCGTTCATGCCTCCATTGCTCAAAGCATAATGCATCTGGATAAAGCCGCAGACGTCTGGGAAGATCTAAGGCGTAGGTTCGCACAATGCGATGCTCAGAAGATCGCAGCTCTGCAGAATGATATTTTCAATTTGAAACAGAGAAGCCTCTCTGTTAATGAATACTACACAAAATGTCGCATATTCTGGGAAGAAATGAATGCCTTGCGACCACTCCCGATATGTAGATGCAATCCTAAGTGCGCCTGTGGTCTGGTTGATGGAATCAGAACGTATAGAGACATCGATCAAGTCATACGCTTCCTGCAAGGTCTCAATGATGACTTTAACAGCTTAAAGTCGAATATATTACTGCTTGATCCCCTTCCTGAAGTCTACAAGGTATTTTTTATGGCTGAAAAATTGGAGAGACAAATCGCCTTGGATAATCTGACTATAGGAGGACTTGAACTCAGTCAAGCCAATGCAGTGCAAGGTGAACATGACATTGTAGCAGCAGTGAACTCTTACAATGGCAGACGCTGTGGTGGTTTGAATAAAGGAGCCAAGTGTACCTACTGCGGCATGAGCGGTCATACTGTTGACAAATGCTTTAAGAAGCATGGTTATCCTCCGGGGTGGATTCCCGGATACAAGGCAAAAGGAAAACAAACAGCAGCAGCTAGTTCATCCCCAGCAGTTATGGAGTCTTCTCTTTCCAGTACTACCTCTAATCAGTTGGAGAAACTGATAACTCTGCTTCAGACTCAAATTGGACAATCTTCCAATGCTAAAGCCACTGCATCTGCTGTTTCACTAGTCCCGAGATTTGAAGAAGAAAACACCACTGATGAAGGCAAGTATACTACTAATCTTGTGAATTCTATTTTTCTTTCTTCCTCCACTTGGATTCTTGACTCCGGGGCTACGGATCATATAGTATGTGATCTTGAATGCTTTCATGATTATCGTATTGTACATGGTGCGGAAGTAAATCTACCTACAGGAGAATCTGTTAATGTCAAGCATGCAGGGAATATAAAGTTCAACAAGGATTTATGGCTGAAAGATGCCCTCCACATACCATCTTTTAAGTTCAACTTGGTTTCTGTGAGTAAACTTTTACAGCATGATTCTTATAAACTGGTTTTCACATTCAACCATTGCTTGATTCAGGATGCTCATGGGAGGACAGTTGGTTTAGCTAAGCAAACCAATGGCCTATATCTACTGCAGGAACCACCAAGGACACAGGGTGTAATTCACAAAAATATTGATGCTCATTGTAATAGTATTGAGCTTTGGCACAACAGATTAGGACATTTCCCTATGAATAAACTTCATCTTTTGAGTGAAATAAAAGTTCATGCTACTAAGAATTTGCCATGTAATATCTGCCATCTTGCAAAGCATAAACGATCCCCATTTCCCCTAAGTACTACTTCATCGAAAACATGTTTTGATTTGGTTCATGCAGACATATGGGGACCATTTTTTGTTTCTTCACTGCAGGGAGAACGTTACTTTTTAACTTTGGTGGATGACTACTCTAGATTCACCTGGTTACACCTTATGAAAAACAAGTCTGAAGTTAGGCAGTATCTGAAGAAATTTCATGCAATGGTTTTTACACAATTTGGGGCTTTGATTAAGGTCATTCGGAATGACAATGGGCTGGAGTTTAACATTTTCAAGCTTCTCTTCCTCTAGAGTTTTAGGGACACTGTGTGTTGCATGCTACTTTCATCATTAACAGACTACCCTCACCGGTAATAGAATATTCAACTCCTTTTTGCAGGCAATATGGAAAGGATCCTGATATTGTAAACCTCAAAGTGTTCGGGTGCTTGTGCTATGCCTCTAATTTGTCACCCTCTAGACACAAACTGGCAGAATGCAGTAAGAAGTGCATTTTTGTTGGTGTGCCTGCTCACACCAAGGGCTATTTGCTGTATGATTTGGCTAATGGAACCATTTTTATCTCAAGAGATGTGGTCTTCTACGAATCTCACTTCCCCTTCTCTGAGAAAAATCATATTCAGGAGGTGGTCAAACAACAGCCACCCATTGAACCATCCCTTCCAGTGATACCAACTAATTCTCCCATACACTATGAAGCTATTGATTCATATGCCATTTCTAACCCTGTTGTAAACAGCCCCATTCAAAGAAGTGCAGAATACATCCACAGAACCTGCTTTTATGCCATCCCAGGAGATCTCACATGAACATGATGAATTGTCACGAGCGACGAGCTCTAGCCTAGAGTCTACACTCCCGGTTCCACAGGAAGATACTGCTAATGTCACACCTATTGAGCAACCTAGACGATCTGAGAGGCATAGGTGTGCTCCACATAGATTGCAAGATTACTACTGTGAAGCTGCAGTCAGTAACGGTTCTTCTCCTCACCACTTGTCAAAGGTGATAACTCTTGACACATTAACTCCATCACATAGAATTTTATCCATGGCAGTTACAAGTATTAAGGAACCAAAAACATACAATCAAGCTGTTAAAAGTGATGACTGGAAAAGAGCTATGAGTGCGGAGATACAGGCCTTGCAAGACAATCAGACCTGGGAGTTGACAGATTTGCCAACTGAGAAGACACCCATAGGATGTCGGTGGGTGTACAAAATTAAGTTGAGAGCCGATGGGTCAGTTGAGAGGTACAAAGCCTGTCTCGTAGCCAAAGGCTACACTCAACAGTTGGGGATCGATTATATTGAAACCTTTTTCCCCGGTTGCGAGAATTACTACGATTCTAACACTCCTAGCTGTTGAATCTTCTCGGGCTTGGCACATTCATCAACTCGATGTCAATATTGCCTTTTTACACTGGCGATTTAACAGATGAAGTTTACATGATTCCACCTCCTGGATTCCAAACTGAGAAGCCGAATCAGGTTTGCAGATTGCTACGCTCGCTTTACGGCCTCAAACAGGCGAGTCGCCAATGGAATGCTAAATTGAGCAAAGCCTTGTCTTTGTCTGACGTTGGTTTTGTCCAATCGAAGTCTGATCCATCACTATTCACCAGAGTTCGGGATGATAACTTTATAGCAGTGCTCGTATATGTAGATGATATACTGGTTACCAGTCCTACCCTCTCTCTTATTGATGACCTCAAAAAATTTCTTGACAATACTTTCAAGATTAAAGACCTAGGCCAACTGGGCTACTTCTTAGGTATTGAGGCAAAGATGGATGAGTAGGGTCTGAATCTGTGCCAGAGGAAATACGCTCTGGAAATCTTGGCTGAAGAAGGATTTCTTAGCAGTAAACTTGTGAGTACGCCAATGGTTCCTGGTCAACATTTGCACCACAATGATGGTTTACCTCTCACAGATGCCTCTGTTACGTTTTTCGAAGGTTAGTTGGACGTTTGTTGTACTTAACCGCGACCAGGCCGGATATCACTTACGCAGTCCAAAAGCTAAGCCAGTTCGTTGATGCCCCAACAGACAAGCATCTTAGTGCTGCTCACAGAGTTCTTCACTACATTAAGGGCACTCCTGGCCAGGGATTATTTTATCCAAAAGATGGTGAAGTGCAGCTCAACATCTTCTCAGATTCGGATTGGGCCTCTTGTGTGGAAACAAGGCGTTCCACAATTTTTCTTGGCACTGCTCTCATTTCATGGAAGTCTAAAAAACAAACGACCATTTCTAGATCCTCCTCAGAGGCTGAATACAGAGCGCTAGCTGCTACTGTATGTGAAGCTCAATGGGATCATGTTCCTTCTTAAAGATTTGCAGATATCACTCGACAAGCCGGCAACCGTGTTCTGTGACAACAGGTCTGCTGTATGTAGCCATAGCTGAAAATCATGTGTTTCACGAGAGAACGAAGCACATCGAGATAGACTGCCATCTAGTCCGGGAAAAGGTGTCTCTCGGGTTGATCAAGCTTCTACCAATCTCTTCACAAAATCAGATAGTGGATGGTTTCACTTAGATGTTCAAGCTCTTCACTTCTAAGCTGGGCATCCAGAATCTGCATGCGTCAGCTTACGAGGCACATTGAAGGGTAGAGTAGTTCTTGATTTCTTTCCCATGCATATAAATACTGTATCTCTTCTTCCCGTTCTGTAAGTTTTGACAATATAAGCAAATATCTCAAGTTCATTCTCTCTTCGCATACTCGCTCCTCTCCCGTTATTCTCAAGGGGCAAAAAATCAGGCAACTATCTTTCTCGTACACACTCAGGTCGTGAACACGCGTCAACAGTACTTGATGACGTCGGTGCAGGCAACCCCAGCGTCGGAGTCTCCGGTGGCATTCCCACGGCTTGGTCCAGTCCATCGTCGGTAGGAAACATAATTGGTGGTATGGAAGTGGTGAATCATTTATCTGCATCGGGGGTATTGCGAGGAACACAGACTGCAAGGGGCCAACCTCCAATGGCGGCGGTCCGGCAAGCTCTTCGGGTTGCGACGGCGAAGCAATCTTCGACGGTGATGATTGTGTACTGCGGCGAGGAACCCGACGAGGTGACGGTGACGTGGACTCTGGTGGCATTGGCTTTGTACGGTGATGAGGAGTCCCGCAAGTCTTCGCCATTTGCTTCACAGGATCATCTTCACGATTGCCTCTTGTTCTCTTCCTCCAAGAAGATTCCAAGTAATCCAGTCGTTTTACCCAACATGTTCTTGCCATTCAATTACCTTTGGAACCGCAAGACTGTAGACCGGAATTTTCTTTGACACACACGCCTAAAATCCAAGCAAGAGATAGAAATATACAAGATAAAATGTCAAATAAGCACTTTAACTTCATAAAAAAAAGTGCAATTAAACACATACTGTCACGCACAACTGAGTACCGTGGGACCAAATTTTTTTTCTTTTATTGAGCGAGTTAAGTTCTACCTCAATTGTCTCTTTTGACTTTAACAGTGGGCTTCTATCACAGTCTTATTGATTTTGGTTTTCTATCTAGATTTTGATATGAAATGTTATGAACTACTGCGTAGGCAATTATGTCCTCAACCACGGTCAAATCTCTGATTGTAGTTCATACCTGATTATTTTGTGTCACAAAAATCTGATTTTACTATGAAAAATGTGTAAAATTGATCATAAATCCTCTTAATTATGTTCTGCATTGAACAGATTAACTTATAATCAACAAATGGAAGAACAAATCCTATTCCATCCTATACTTCCAACATCAAAACCTCCGACCACAAAGAATAATTCTCAATCTCCTCAACCTCAACCTGAAGCCTCTGACTTTCCATAGACGACCAAACCTCGGCAAACTTCTGAAAGACTTCTTCCTGCTCAATTTTCTCGCACGAATTCTCTGTATTTTCACCACTTTTTCATCCACAAACCGATCTTCTGCTAGGGCGCCCATCCCCATCTCTTGTTTCATAGAGCTCCAGGGATCGCCATGGATTTCATCGTCGGAATCGCTGCCCCACAGCGGAATCGCCTTGAAGACAGGCGATCCACTGTAATCACGAAGATATGCAGCCAAGCTTGTATGCTCCATGTCAAACAATCTTCTTAGAGATGTGCTCCCTTCCTTCATCAGATCCATCAAGCTGTTACTTCTCCGCGAGTGGGAAAACGAAGAAGGAGAAGAAGAAGAGGGCATTGCTGCTGCAGAAGATGAAGAAGGGGAAGATGAAGAAGAAAGATAGAGGGATTTCTGGTACTCAATGATTCTTCTGATGCTTCTCTTTTCGGCTTCTTTTTCTGCAGTTTCTTCTTCTTCTTCGGTGATCTCTGATGCCATCTTTCCCGGCGGCCCCTAAAGTGTTTTGTTTAATTTTCGGATATGCGGAGAAAAACTAGAATTTATGAAAAATATATCATAAATGTATTGAATATTTATCACAATTATGAAATTAGTATTCATTATACTTTTTCAATAAAAGATTAAAAACACTATTAGTCAATTTTGACTTATTTAGTCACTATTAACATTTTAACTTGGTTAAAAAATCACTATAAGGCCAAAGACCTTGTGGTCTAGTGGCACGCGATGTCCCGGAAAACACTCTCAAACCTTCAATAGGTTGAGAAAGTACTCAAAAAAAAAATCACTAAAAGTGTTTGATTAATTAATTTTCTGTAACAACTTATTACTTCAAACTACTCAAAGTAGTTTTTTATAAGTTTTTGAGAAAGTTGTTTTGCATGTAATCGGTTATCACCTAACAGTTTATTTACCAAACATCTTTCTACAATTAGCTAATGTTATCAACTATTCAAACTCACTAACCCAATCAGCTAACATATATTTATCAAACACCCTAAAGTGCTTATTACTTGTATATTAAATTAAAAATATACGGAGTATCACTTAATTAATGTATTATGTATACTTTAAAACAAAATTATATAGTAAAAGATGCCAGTTTTTGACAGAAAGAGAATATTTTAACTAAAAAGTGAAAATGACAATTTTTCCCTAATTTATAGTAATATAATTTATTTTCCCCCTTAATTATTGGTGCATTCACTTTTTCCTCCTTAATTATATTCTCAAACTCTCAAAGTGGCTATTTTTACTTAAACCCATTAACTATTCAGGTAGACTTTCAAAATCTTTAAAAATTAATTTTTTTTTTGAGAATAAAAATAATTTTTTTAAACATTGGGAAGATCAGTTAAATCTTTTAATACCATTGTCCTTTGAAATCAAGTGTATAAAATAGATAAAAAATAAATTCTTCGAATTATCATTTCTAGACATGCAAAAGGATTCAGAAACGAGAATTGAGAGTGTGCATTTGAATTAAGCAAACAATAACATTATTTAGTTAATATTTACAAACAAAAACCTCTTATTTTTAGAATTTTGGATGTCGATTGTAAATAGTTGATAAATTTTGAGTAAAATAGCCACTTCAAATATAACCGAGGATGAAAAGTCGATGTATCTATAATTGGGGGAGAAATGAAGCTATATCACTATGACCCAAGGAAAGAAGTGTTAATTAGTTTTGCAAACTAAAATCTTATTGTATTTTTTTATTTTTATTTTTTAGAAATTGAGAATTGTGATTAAAGAATGTTTAAAGCCGGCAATGGAAAGTAGTAGTTGAAAGAATGCTGATTCTATCAAGTGTAAATGACAAGGATGGAGTCTGGTATGGAATTTAATAAATTATTTAATTAATGAATATTTTCTGTGATTATTTATATTCTAATGAGAGTCCATCATATCGACGGACTAAATTATTTTCAGTCAAAATAAGGGAACGTGTTGATAAAAAGGCTGTTTCTTTCTTCGGTCATCTGCAACTTTTTTTTTTTTTTTTTTTTTTAAGTACTATTGACCCTGTTACATGTAGTATTATCTGTTTATAACTACTTTCTCAAAGTCGCTTCAAGAGTCAGTATTGCCTCCACTGAGACTCGAACCCACCACCTCGATCCCGTATAAATGGAAGGGTTCGATGCCAATGAATATTAAGAATTAAAGTTGAATTTTCTAATATTTGACACTTCTTTAATATGAAAATTTAAGGATGATACGACATTCAACTGTACCTTGGAGTAAAAAAATTCTGTAGAAAATATTGTTCATGTTATAATTAGAATGTCCGTTAGCTCAAATATGATGGATCATAAAGAAATTGCAGAGAAAGAGTAGAAAAAAGATAAAGAACAAGAAGGCCTGGGAATGTTCGTCTCATTCATATCATTCCAAAACAAGATTATATATAAATATATGTATAAGGTAATAAAGGAATGCACTAATGGATAATAATTACATAGTTGTTAGAAACATTACAAAACTATATTATAATGTCTACAATAAATATAATATTTATAACACTCCTCTTTGAACATTATTTGACCACAATCATGCATTGTTAAAACTTGTTAAGAAAACCATGGGTAAAAAACCTAAACAAAAAAAAGAGTACAAGATATATGTAATTATTTAAATATATTCACGTAAAAAACCTCACTAGGAAAAATCATGTGGGAAAAAAAATCTAGCTGAGAAAGAGTGTTATATGATATTTGTGAACAAAGATAGATTGTGATAATACATATTATTATTATCTATACTTTCTTCTTCAGGAAGAGAAATTTAAATCCATAAGGAAGTTTTTAAAAAGTATAAATAACCAGCTATGCCGCTTAACCAAAAGGTCTTTGACAGTGTAGATATTTCTTTTAGCAAGTTGAATTGTAAAGTATGTATAGGTGCATAAGATACTATACAAGCTCTTCAACATCTTCCACCGCAATAAAAATTTTCGGGTTAAAAGGTTAAATTCTTGTATTAGAACATTAGGTAGTCATCCCGATTAGTATTTCTGACACCCCATAATAATTTATTCCGGAATTGCCCTTATAAATATTTTTCCAAGAGGAAATAATTCGTTATGGGCCTAATTTCCTTGAATGATTTCCTAGAATATCCTATCCTTAGCCCAATTCCTAATTAAGTTCCATATATAGGGGTGCGCTCTAATGAGAACGGGTGCCCAGGAGAGAAATAAGAACGATCCACAACCGTCAACGTGTCCAGATCAATGAATCAGATGTAATTTTAAAAAAACGACACGGTGACATTTTCGTAAATATCTCGAACTTTGGTGCAAGTAAATATGTTATAAGTGCAAGTAAATCTCTACCCGAGGCTTTTTAGGTCGAAACGACCTTTCTTGTATTATCTTCTGCTTAACCGCATCTTCCATATCAGCGTACCGATTGGCTCTTTGGATCACATTAGCATAGGAAGATGGCCAGTCAATGGAGGTTGGTATAAAGCTTGCCCAACCTCAAGTTCTCCATGAACAGGATCAGTAAGGTGTTATCCTCCAAGTCATCCATCGTTTGAACTTCCTTTTTCTACCTAGTCAAGAACGTCTTCAGTGGCTCATTAGAGTCTTGCTTGATCCCAGATAGGTACATGAAGTTCTTCTTAGGTTGTAAGTTGGCGGCATAGTTAGTTAAGAAAAGCTTGGCCAACTGCTCAAAACTGTTCACCGAATGGTCGGGTAAACCCATGCACCATCTCTGGGTTGCGCCAACTAACGTGGTTAGGAAAGCCTTACACATCAGGGGTTCCTCAGCTCCAACGATCTGCATCCGAGCTTGGAAGCTTATCAGATGCTCTTTAGGATCATTCGTCCCATCATAAGTCAAGTGCTCGGGCAACTTGAACTTTGTCGGAGTCTTATAAGCCATGATTTCTCGAGAGAAGGGGCAGGCCTTTAGGAAGGACCGTGCATTGGCTTTCTTGCCATCCATTTGATCCTTAAAATCTTGGACTTGCTTAGCAAAGGCAGCCACCTCATCAAGAACTCGGCCCCGGCCAGCCGTGGATTCTCCACTACTCTCGTGCATTGATAGTTCTTCGGCCTGTCTCTATACCGCATCATATCTCCGTTCGCGCCTATTTCTAGGCTCATTCGGAGCGTCTTCTCTCTGTGTTTCATGCACATCCGAGTTTCTGGCACCCGACTCACCTTGATTGCCCAACCTGTCTAAAGCAGATCGTCGTGTATCCCTTGATTCGGACCGAGCTAAAGGTCGGCGAGAAGTTACCGATCTTTCCTGTGTCTCTGGTCGGATAGACCGAGATTGCTATGCCTGATTCCTTTGAGGCCCTAGAGACGGGATTTGAACCGCACCTCCCACAGGAGCTTGCACCTGACGTGCAGCCAACTCCTGATCGTAGATGTCTACCACTCGGTTTATTGCGTATATGATTCCAGGCCCAGCCAGCACGGGCGGCGGAGGGGGTAGAGGTAACTCCGCAGCTCGGCCATCTTCATTAACCGGGGCATGCTCTCACTCTCTCTCGCTTGGCTCAGGAGAATTATGACGGCTAAGCTGTTCACGCAAGTCACCCGTACGGGGCCGGGTAAACTGCTCCCGCAGGTCCCGCCCCTGGGATACAGTTTGCCCTGCAGTAACATTCACTTGCACTTGAGGTTGCGTTCTACCCTGATGACTCCTCGTGGTCACCATTGCTACGCACTTCGAACCTTCTCAGTCAGTTAGAACCACACGACCTTTTGATCGATCCGCACAGACGGCGCCAATGTTGGTTTTATCAACCACGGATGGTCGATCGGCATGCCAACACTACCGAAAAATTAACTAAGTGTTTGGCACGAAAATTGAGCTGCGTTTCGGCTCTCTTGAATTATGAATTGCTTAGCCTTTCTCAAGACTTTACACCCCTATTTATACAAGTTATGAGGGATTTCTCTCTTTGGTAACCCTAAACTACCATAAACAATTTAGTATTTCTTTCCTTATTACATTTAGGCTAGCTTTCTATATTTTGGTGATCTTCTTTCCTTATTCCGCGAATGAGATCTGTCCATAACTGCCATCGACTTTAGGAAACCGGCCTTCCAGCCGCCTGCCTTACACTGTCTTTCCCACACCGCCTTTCAACCTCGGTCCCTTCGCTCGGTCATGGATTCCAGGTCCATCGGACCACCTCCCTTCCTCGACCTCCTTAGCCGTCTTCCCTTCCATGGTAATTAATTGTTTCAATAGCACGAACATGTTCCACAAAGCAGTCCACTGAATAACCTCCATGAGATCTCTTCCCCTCATCCTTCTTCAAGGGTCGGTCCGTCACGACCGTCCAACCCATCATCGCCAAGCCCTCGCTGGACCGACTCTCGACCTTCCAAGCTTACCCCTTCTTTCTAACTGATCCTCGGCTTTCACCATCAGTTGCCCTTTCTCCCTTCCGAGTATTAGGTGCCGATCCTTAGCCCTTCCCCCATCAAGTCTAAATATCATGTTGTAATTTTTTTCTTCTTAAAAAAGTGAGCAAAACCCCTTTTGGAATAGCTCTAAGCCATATTTGACCATGGTCGACGCAATCGTCTCACAATTGGGGATATGCATGGCGTGCAATCAAGGGGTGACAACGGATTTGTCACTCTAGCTAATTTATCACTATTCTTTTTTCTTTTTCTTTTTTTACCTTGCATTGAAAAGCTCACCCACACCATAGTCTGTCTCTTTGCCTCTCTCGGACGTTGTATTACGCTAACTGGTACAAGATCAGATTTCGATCACCATTTGTTTTTAATGAATTCGTTTATTTATATCATTACATTAAAGAATAAGAAATAATAAGACTGTTTCTTGATTGCTTCTTGACTCGTCAAATGTTTTCGAAAAGGACACGGGATGAACCGACTCTCGTAATTATGGATTTATTGTCATTAAACTCGCTCCACTCACCACCGCAATGCCCCACACCTACACTCTCCATTAATTATCAGCCACCAATCCATCAACATTTTGCAAACCAATTTTTTCACCTCTGTTTCTGGAATCCTCAACCCTCACCATAATTACGGATTGTATTCTTGGGTTTTTTCTTAAATTTGAGTGATGAAGGCCTTAACCGGGTCACCATCTCTGAAAGTGGGGTGTTTGGAGAAGGAAAGATGGAAACTTTTTTGGTCCCAAAGGCCTGAAATTTGCTTTCTTGGATTGCCTGGTGGGAGGCGTAGTGGTAAATTTAGCTGCTTGTCATCATTTGAACGCAAAAACATTCGGCCCATTTTTGCTGCTTCTTCTGATCTCTCGTCATCAGCTTCAAACTCTCAGGTACGCACTGTTTTGTGTTTTCTGGTTTCATGTTTTTCTCTTTCTATTATGCTTCTCAATAAGTGGAGATTATTTTACCTGCTGGGACTGGGGTGCCATTTTTCTCTCATATCAACTGTGGAGTTGAACCCAAAAATCAGATTTTGCAAAATTGAATCCATAAAGTTAAGCTATTGATTCTGCAACTTTTCACAGAAGTCAAAAGCATAATGGGGTCTAATGATTGATCTTTTTTATTGTGGATGTATGTGAACCAAAAAGGAAGGACATTTTGAATGATACTGATTATGCCATTGTTGTTGACATGCTGATAAATGTAAAGAAACAAGACTGTGATACTAGTTTTGTATTGGCATATGGAAACTAGGTTATATTGACATGAGTTTGTAATTGTGATTAATGCAGACAGAGTTTCAATGTGAAGAAATGGAGTCCACCTCCACAGGTACACTGACTTGTTAACTCTACTGCATTTCTACACACATAAATCTGTCTCCCTCTGAACTTTGTTGTCTTAGGGTGTGTTTGGTTCAAACATAGGAATCAGAGTCGGATTAGGAATCAAGTACTTGGTAATTGGAATGGGTTTTAGTGAAAATATTTTTGCATTTTTGGTAGTAAGGTAGAATTGGAATGATTATCAATATTGATGTTTGGTTATGTATGACCTTATAATCAGAATAAAGGTTTTTAACATACAAAAACAAAAAAATCAAAGGCAATTGATCTTAAGAGTGGCGATGAAGTGAGTAGGAAATGCAGTGGGGAAGTCAATGAAGTGAGAAAGATGGGTGAGGAGGCGACAAAATGACGAGGCTATAAAATGAGGAGGGATACGACTGTATTAATGGAATGATACTTATTTAAATTAGGTAATGAAGTTTGTAATTATAGGGGTAATCAAATCATATACCTGTGTTTTAAAAAATTGTGAACCAAACAATGTGTATGACTGTCATTCTCATTTCTTGTGTCTAACCCCTTTCTTCAGATGATTTCAAAACTGCCCGGGTAAAATTTCAATTACAAAGACAGTGCTCGTTTGGCCAGCACTTTTGGGTAGTTGGTGATGATCCCATATTGGGTTCATGGGATCCATCAAATGCAGTGCCGCTCACCTGGTCAGATGGACATGTTTGGACGGTTGAGATGGTGAGAAGATTTTAATGGTTCCTATGTTAGGGTAGAATATCATTTCGATGGAAAATCTTCTGAACTATAGTATGGTTTTTTTCTTTCTGGCTATTTCAGGATTTTCCGTGTGGGAAATCTATCAACTACAAATTCATACTGAAAGGAGCTGGTAATGCTATCTTGTGGCAACCTGGCCCTGATAGGGTTCTAGATGTATGGGAAACAAGCAACACGGTAACAGTTTGTGAAGATTGGGATAATATTGAACTTCGGAAGATTATGGAGGAGGAACTCTTAGCTGGAGAACGAGGAGAATCTCCAACTGATACAGAAGTGCTGATAGCTGAGAATTCGACTCGGGAAAGGATAGACAGAGATGCTAATGCAAATGAACCTGTTCAGATAGTTGCGGAAAATATAACTGGTGCCGATGAGGATGTTAATGCTAGTAATGCATCTGGTTCGACTTCAAATGATTATATAGAAGAGACTGTGGCATCAGGACCGACTGATTTTGGCAAAAGCGGGACAGCAGTGCACGGTGGGAATTTAAGTTCAAAAGGTGAAGTACGTTTAGATTTTGATGAAGGGCTCCCTATTTTGGTTCCTGGCTTGCATCAAGTTTTATCGGTGGAGACTGAAGCTATGCCATCAAACGAAATTCAGGTGGAAACTGTTGCTGAAAATTCGCTTGGCCCGAGTGAAGCTGAGGAGTTCAAGTTGCAAGAGGAGCACTTAGAGGTAACTGATAATATTTGAAAAAAGAGTTCCCTTTCCTATTGCTATAATCATCGAGTTTCACTTATATTGTCTTGTGGTGTTTATAATGTACTCCAGTTGGATTCGAAGGAAGATTTCCAAACGGAATCTTCAAATGACGAAGAAACCTCAGAAATGAAGACTACCGACATCAGTGGAATTGTACTTCAGTTGGATTCAAAGGAAGACTTTCAAACAGACTCTTCAAATGACAAAGAAACCTCGGAAATGAAGACCACCGACATCAGTGGAATTGTACACCAGTTGGATTCGAAGGAAGAGTTTCAAACAGACTCTTCGAATGACAAAGAAACCTCAGAAATGATGCTTACTGACATCAATGGGGTTGAGGATAACGGGCATGTACAAGAACCGGAGTCGGAAGAGTTGCAAGAGTATCAGCATGATACGCAGCAACTCGAGACTAGAGTGACTGGAAGTGACCTTCAATGGGGTAGACAAACAATCAAGAAAATCCTTACCAATTTCGGGTGGTTGTAAATATCACCCAGAAAAACCAGACTCGCAAAACATCAGTTCTTTGCAACTAGATGAAGAAGAGCAGCCAGGTAAAGATATATCAAAGTGAAAACTTGTAGGGTTTACAGCTTTGAGTGAGGTTTGTAAATTGTAATATAGGTAATGGTTTTGTACCTCATTAGAGGGAGGTGTGCAATCACGCAATAAGATTATCTTTGTACCATAAAATCACTAGTGTTTGGCTCTAGATAAATTGCCTCGGAAATCCAGAGCACAAGCATTAGTATTAAATGTTACCTACTTACCTTTGCTCCTAAAGCATGCTTGCATTTCTTCTCCCAAAAAGATTAAATTCCTAAATCCAAAGGTCTTCAACAATCTAACCCAAAAAAGTATGTGGAGGAGGTAAATCACATTTATTCAATGGCAAATGTTGATACACACAAAAGATCTACCTACTTTCGACTTAATTTCCACATTGTAACTACCTACTTTCAACATAATTCCAGCATTGTAACTGTCAAATTTTGAACATTTAGACATTAGTCTCTTTTCTCAAATACTGCTTACTGAACTAATAAACTAATCCTGAATTGAATTATGTCTTCCCTCAAATATTGCTTACTGAACCAATAAATTAATCCTGAACTGAATCTGGAAATCTCCCTGACCTTCAAATACCCTGAGTTCATTGGGCACATTAATTCAATGGCTTAACATGCAAGTTCAAATGTTGGTACACACAAATGATCAATCTACTTTCAACATAATTCTGTTGAATTTCGAACATTAATCTCTTCTTTCAAAAAGGACCTACTGAACCAGTAAACCAAATCTGGAAATCTCCCTGACCTTCAAATAACCTGAGTTCATTGGTCTGGATGATTGTTGCTCAGAATGCTTTATTTCAGAGTACGATTTTGTTGGTGATCAATTTAGAATGAACACTGAGACATGATCAAAGACTAGATAAAGGAGTCATCGGAATATACCATCACCAATTGAGTAAGTAAATAACCCAAGATTGTAATAATAGGATTGGATTATTCAATCCCCCAAAAAGAGAACAGTATAAAAATCAGTGCAACAATACCTACCCTACATAATTGGTCTAGCTAATTCTATTTACAGCTGCTGCAGGTACACGCCTGCCTATAATTATGTTGCAAATTGAACCATGTCTAGATAAATAATAAAGGTACAAAAGGGGGCAAAAAAAACCAGCCCATCTTAAATTAAAGTATTTACTAAGTAAATTACTGCCTTAGCAGGGTGACAAATCGAGAAGAAAGTATACCAAATTTGAGCTCAATCATCCCTACCCAACCCCCTTGTTGAGCCACCCTATGTACTATTTTCAAAGGATTCCAAGTTTTTGGCAAGGATGATAAAGCCTTCTGGACATGGCAGCAGCAGCACCTCTTTCAGAAGTTTACAAGGGACTGCAGTCTCGGAAGAGGATTAAACCTCCAGTTGTCTACTGGTATTCTGGTAAGTTGGCAACTACAAACTATTTGAAAAAAAAAAAAAAAAAAAAAAAGCTGACCACCATGCATTAACATCAGGTTTTTGAAGAGGGCCCTTTAAGTGTCACTGCAATGGCCTGTAGTAAATTTTCAATTTGTTAAAAAGGCGAGCAATAAGTTACCTCCCCCCTCGAAAAGAAGAGGGGGGTTGGAACAGGATTAATGATCAAATGAGAACTACCCATTAAGTGAGAACGTGAGAACCAACATGAATGCACACAATCTACTCCAGAAGTAGATTGTGTGCATTCATGTAGTAGTAGTTCACACGTTCTCACCTTAAGGGGTGGTTCTCACTTAAACACAAACCGTTGGAACAGGGTATAGATAACTTCGATGAGGGGTATATTTAAGGAAATGATCTTAGGCCTTACCTCAAAACATGAAGTATATAGCAAGATTAGCAGCAATTAGTATGAATGCCAGTTCACTCCACATTCCCTCATTGGCCCTTTTTTCCCCGTCAAAAAATGGTGCAATGGAATTCCAGAAACCAGTGGTCTTTCCGTGATCACTACTCATCTTGAAACATGCATCCACACGCCCGTCATCCAAGCATCACCAATGTGGACAACCAGAAATCCATTCAATCATGAGCAGCTTCATCACAAACCCCAACCTCAGAGGCATTATCTTTCGACAAAGTACCCTCCACTGACTTTTCATCTCCAGGACTGAGTGGGTCCCATAAAAATCCATTTTCATTTCCTGGTGAAATCTTATCAAAATCTTTATCCACTGCTCCGTTCTGAGATTCAACATATGAGACGTATTTCTCTGTAGTTTAAGGTGAAGTATTAACTAAGAGACTAATTAATAATAAGAGCAATGGAAGAAATAAATAAATCTGTGAACCATTTCATCATTTCCAGAAAATGGGAGATAGCAAGGAATTCAAGAATGTTGATGCTATCAAGTGGTGTCAGGAGACAGATGAAACAAGTATTCACAATGCACGAAAAACATCATGTCATAAATGTCATTTTTGTGTGCATGTGTTTTAACTTGTATCGTTCTTACCACTGTAAAAAGTAACATACATAGTTGCTTAAAAACAAATTCTGGTTCGACTGTCCAACATATGGCAGAACCACAGAACTATATAGAAACTACTTATGACAGGAACAATGACGAAAAACAGAAAGGGAACTTACGAGCCAAGTTATGAAGAGCATTCTCAGCTGCCTGCTGCTGAGCATCCTTCCTCGTTCTACCCATACCAACACCAATTCTCTCACCAGTAAAGAATACCTAAAACAACGTTAGTTAAAGATCATTTGTAAACATAGAAATTACCTTTGCAGCTCCAAATGGAAATAGAAAGGTAACTGTTTTGTCATCAACCAACTTCTAGAAACAAAAGCACAATATTTTTTTAGGCACATCTGATCAACTGTACTTATACAGGTTTTTAGGCACATTTTAGGGTAAGGAGGTTAAACTCATAAACTTGAGGTAAGAAGGACTACCCTTAGCCACTTGCTCAAGTCGCTAAGTAAAATAACAGCATTCAAGGAAAGACAGGAGAGTGAAAGCAGATCTCTGTACTTGGATCACTTGAGTTGCACTTCAATTTGATGCCAAGTAGTAAACAGGTTTAAGGGTAATATACTTGGATCAGAGTTTCATAACACGTTTCAAGTGATCATCTTTCTTGTTATCTAAATAGTAAGTTTTTTGTCTTAAGTAGGAATAACAGTGAATATAAATGCATTCAGGCTCTACTCAGTCACCCATTGCAATACATCGCTATCCTTGTCAAGCTTATCTAAGTCAATCCAACCGAAGGCTATGAATAGTGAACAATGCAAAGATTGATTTACAAGCTTAGACTATTCTAGATTCAACATCAATTAAGTCACAATAATAGAGCAATAACAATAACAGTGCACTAACCTCGACAGAAAACTGCAGTTCATCACTGGTACTGACAACGGGCCTAAACTCGACCTACGTCACAAGATAACCCCATTATAATTATACTCAAGGAAAAATAATCTCTGAATCTTCTAAAAACAGAAATCTTTCTTTGCACAGATGTGTATGGTATTACTTTTGAGCTGCATCTCCGTCCAATTTCTTGCAGCACTCCAATGGCTAAAGAGGGCGAGTAGTTTGTTTTCCCTGCTTCTGGTTGTGGCTCTCTTTTAATGGCAGATGTCTGGTTCGCAGAAATGCCACTCTCTAATCAAAGAAGAATTGACCACCATTTAGAAGGGGAAAATACAAGAAAATGTGAATAAAATGAAGAAAGAACTAAAACTATAATCATTTAAAGGTATGAAAGTTTCCAAGTACTAGTGAGTTGATTGGGAAGATTCTGCTCACGCATTTCAAGCTTTGAATTTGCCTGCATATACATAGAGATCCATACTCATAAAAGAATTGTTGCAAGAAATGATACTCCATATTAACAACTGTTCATGGAAAACAATATATCTACCTCTTCACTCTTCAATGCAGATAAATGTGATGGCAAAGTCTGACGACTTCGTTGTTTATCAGGTCTAAATGCATCACTATCTTGTATAATTCCTGGTGCTCGATTACCATAATGTCCACTGTTTGTTTCGCAATCCACAGACAAGGGGCCCTGCAGTTGAAAGGGAAGTCCTGGTATTTTCTGAGGCAGTCTAGATAAAAGAGGAGGCTCTGCTGAACCCCGAAACCTGACATCTTGGCTATGGTTCAATATGGGCAACCTTCTCCTCCCATCAGGATCTGCTTCGGAAAAGCTATTATCCCGTCCGTGTGGAGCTCCAAGCAAACTAGGTTCTGTTTAGGAAATTAAGAAAATAAACAAATGTTAGGAAGCAAAAGTATTTGTTCATGTCTTTCAAATAAAGATGAAATATGACCAGTGGCATTAGTATACATACTTTCTGAAGGTAGAACTCCTCTGACAGAAGATGTGGTGAATGTATTTGGAGGAGATCCTAGTAGAGACTGTGAGTTTTCAGATTTGAGCTCTGGATTACTAGGCACAGAAGGTGTAACATGATTGATATTATTCTTCACATCCTAGATATAACAAAGACATAATCAAAAAAAAAAAAAATCAGGGTTGCAAGCAAACAACTGGAAAGAAGTAAGTCACATGATGACCATGTTTCTAAAAACCAGAATGAAGTAATGCCTGCTGATTCAGTCTCTGTGCAACTTCAGGTCCATGCATTCCTTCAAGGATTGGGGCATTAGAATTGCCATTAGACACAAAACTAGTGTCCTGTAAGGTATTAAAGAGCATCCAATTATCATATTTAACCTTCAATTACAATGAAAGTTAACAAGTTTAATGAATAAATACCTCAGATATCAAGTAATTGCTCACATCAGGAGCACAGGGCAGTTTTGCCACGTCGTCTTCATAGAATACTTCAGAGATTTGTCGTAACAATTCCTCATCAAACTCTCTGATTCATAAAGCAAAAAGATATTTATTAGGTACATGTGTGCAACACTGAGATGAATAGTATGTGACCCAAAACCAAAAGAGGATAGAGTTCTAATTTATAGGCCAAGACAAACATTAACCAAAAAGGCACATCAGAGCGACAAGGCTAGGCTTTGCTTTAAAGCAAAAGTGCAAAGTGAAACATTGCTTTTTCAAACAAAGCCCACAATGTTTTCAAAAAATAGCAATTACTTAATTAGTGATACAAAATGACAAAAAACATTTTAATGATTAATAATTAACTACAATTATTATTATTATTATTATTATTATTATTATTATTATTATTATTATTAAAATTAAAATTATTAAATAATAAAAATTTATTCAAGAATCAAAATTTCAAGACTTCAAGTTATTAATTTGTTATATAATTTACACTAAGTCACTAAAGTAGCCAAATTTATTCAATATACATTAACTCACAACTCCGAACAGCTTGCCTTTATAAAAGGTATTTCTAAAAGATTTTTTTAAAAAAAATCAGAGGAACCAGGCCGAAACAGAGCCTGAGATGAAATGTGGAACTTGAAGTGCACCCAGCTGCTTGGAGTCTGGTCAAAATTTTTAGAGAGAAAAACAAAATGGAAGCTGCACTGCGACTTGTGAGATACCTGGGTACTGAGAAGAAAGCCAAGGTCAAAGTTCTCAAAGATCAAAGAGTGGCAGTGGTACTGCAACGGCAACTGGCAAGGATGCAAGGTCAAAGAGTTGCCGGAGGCAAGGGAGGGCATTTGAGTCTGGCAATGTGGAAGTGGCAAGCAGCAAGCTGTAGAGTCACCCCTTTCAACAGATTTTTGAAGGGCACAACCCTAATTTCAAGTCTTTTATGTTTTCTGTTTTTTTTTGAGTGCTGACCAACCATTGACTGTGCTTCGCATGACAAAGAATTGCGAAGCTATGCCTTGTTGCACTGTCACTCTGTCAAAAAGCAGCCACTTTCCCACGAGGCTGTGCGTCATGAAGGCACTGACTTCTCGTCGCCCGCCTCACTTCTGCGCTTTAAGCACAGAAGCGAGATCTAACAAGTTTGGGCCAAGGCTTCATGTTCCACAACCACACTTGTTCTTAGCAATTGGGTTGTGAAGTTGCACTATTATAAAATGTATTGGACAATCTTACGTAAATTTTAAAGCCATTTCGAGGGTGCTTCTTTCTGGTTCCATTTGAAACTTTTGCAAAGAAAAGCAAAAGCCATGCTTCAAGAGCCTGCCTTATTAACTACAAGTCTACAAGCTTAAACGTATTGGGATGAGAACAGATTACCTGAAGAAACGAGCTCGAACATCACATGCAACATTTCTTGCCACACACAGTATTGGTACAGCATTTGCTATCTACACCAGAAAGAGATTAACAGTCTCAATGTTGCAACAACTAACATAAGAATGTGAATGTGTGATGAAGAAACAACTTCATATAAAGCTAAATATATACCTCTGCCTGAGGAGCATAATATGGGCTAAAGGGAGGGACTACATGAACACGGGGTTGATCCTTGTCTTCCCACACTTTTAAGCGATCATCAATTACCATTGCTAATTTTGGATGGCAATTGCCACCTTGGAAGACATTATGCAAGGACTTTCTGGCACCTGAGTAGTACAAAAATATCTTAGTTACAAATATATATACAAGAACAAAAATATTAATAAAGACAGAAAATTTTTTTACCGTAAACTAAAAAGAAATCCACTAAATAGGAGAATCCATGTGGAGAAAAGAACAAAAGAATTAAAAAATGCTAGTAGCAAGTAATGGGTCTTAGTACGAACCTGATTTGACACATACAACACGGTCCAATAGTTGCTTTAAACTGATGAGGTGCGCACCAGGGTCAAGTAGCCTCCACATCTCCAATGCATAATCTCTCTCTGCCATGGTACAAACATACACTTCAAACCTTTTGCGGCCTTTAGCCGTCAAATAATTTCTTAAATCATCCCAAGCAGGTCGTAGTCTGACTAGCACACTAGTATCACGGTTCTGCATGAGCAAACAACCAATTTAAGAAAATTCTATATGATCACATATGTCCACATAAAGTCTGAAACATTTTTTTAATAAATAGCAATCCAGTATTTCAAACAATGTATCTTATTAATAAACAAGGCCCTTTGATATTCTAACTGTGCTAAACCCTGAATACTTGAGAATCTTTTCTCTAAAAGATGCATGTATATATTTATAAACAAACAATATAGAAACTATGATATACATTAATACATATGTGAGTGCTATACTGCTATATATATACATAAATGTATGTGTGTGTGTGTATATGGTAAGACCAATAAAGTAAAACCAACACACACACACAGAGGTATGAGAATGGTGTATCAGTATAGAATCAGAAGCAAAATGCATTTCCATTTCTTCTAACTTCTGGATGATTCGAGTAAGGGGAATATTTGTTTCTTCCTATATGTATGAACAATAAAGAAGTAAGAGCAAAACACACACAGAGATATCAGAATAGTATATTGGTATAAATCAGAAGCAAAATGCAACTCTATTTCTTCTAACCTCTGGATTGATTCGAGTAAGAACAATATTCTTTTCCTCCAATCTTATGACTGGGCGAAGAACACGTTCATGCCCATCAGATAACTGGAGCACCTCCTCGTGCTGAACATTATATGTTTTCCCACCATCCATTACACAATCACCTTCTGAGTACTGTTTCAAGAATGCTCTATCCTCAGCATACCTCTTCATCTCTGCTGCCATTCCTGACGCTCTTACTGGATCCATCTCTCTACCAATCCTAATCCGCAAAGCCTCAATTCTATCCTCAAAAGACTTCATTGTATTTGCAACAATCAAGGTCTCATCAAGATCAAACACAATAGACAAACACCTCATATTCAGCATTCCCAAACATGCACCATATACACCAGATGGCACCGAGAAGCACCAAAAACAGGGGAATTTCTTCTGCTTACTTGGCATTGCCACTAAGTGCACTTCGTCATCCCCTATTAACACCACCGCTGTCTACACCAAACAATGAAAAGAGAGAGCTAAAAGAATAAGTCTTTAACATACAAAAAGTCCAATTATCCCGAATGTGCAAGCACTCATTAATTTATCTGCAAGCACACTCAAGCACGCCCACATATATCTAGAGAAACATGTAAAAGACCATATAGTCATAGTCCTACATATATCCATTATTAAAAGTAAAAAATCACAATTATTATTGCACACATTGAAGCAAGGAAATTCTAGACACACATATAAAAAGAGAAAACTCTCAGCTATCATGTGTCTCTGACTGAAGAGGAGGTTAAAGCAATATAACAATATAAACATTAAAATCTGTCAAGCATATAATACAATAACTAATTTGCACTGGATCAACATTTGTAAACACAAGTATAAGCAAACAATTATTACAAAAAATCCAGCATTTCTTCCAATGTGTAGAACTCCTAAGCATATGAATGAGCATATATTTCTATATTGATTCAACATTTCGACATGTGTGCCAAATTAACACTAAGGAGTACTTATAAAGGGAAATGATTAAAAAACAGTTGCTCAGTGGCACTGATTGGAGTGAATAACCTTGAGTTCGTAGAAGCACGAGGCATGGAGATTGATCAACGGAGACTGATCAGCAGCAGTGTAGGTTGAGTCGGAGTTTGGTTCGAGCTTGCAGCGAACAGGGGCGGAAATTGTTTGCAGAACAGCTAAAGGGTGGCATCTTTCACTGTTGGGAGAGATGTGGTGGATGCGTATCTCATTGTTTGGGAACTGGAAATTCTGATCCTTCACCTTTATAGTGTCCAGTTCCCCCAAACACGCATCTCCATGGTAAACCACCGATTTGAACCCTAAAAGACTCATCGGAAAGCCACTCCTCTCTCTCTCTCTCTCTCGGTCGCACTGCAAAATCGGCCGAGCTCAATGCCCTAAATGTGACCAAAACTCGAATAATTTTGGGATAATACTCGCCGGAAAACTTCTCGCCTCCTTACTCCATCCGCAGACTTCCTCTTTCCCTCTCTAGAGGTCCCGCGCGCTCTTGACTCTCTCTCCCTCTCTCTCTCTCTCTCTCTCTCTAGCAGGTTTCATAGAGAGGCGAGGTTAGTATTTATAGAAACTTTCGGATGGTCAGTTATAAATATGGTGTTGATTTTCTAAGAAACTACAAAAATGCCTAATCGCTTAAACGGTTCGTACGATTTATGCTGATTAAACAAGGAGTTAATCAATATTTTGGTCCATTAACTGTTTTTTAACTGTTAATATATTCTCTAGTTTTTAATTTTAATCAATTCCATCTTCAAATTATTTAAAAAAATTTCATTAAGGGTGTGTTTGGTAACCCGTAAAATGACTTCCGGAAAATGTTTTCCGAGTTTTCTGTGTTTGGCAATGTCTGGAAAATGTGATCAACGGAAAATGTTTTCCGTTGACCAAGGAAAATCAGTTCATTTTTTCGGAAAATGACTTACGGAATTTTTTTCCGTAAGTCATTTTACGGAATCGCCAGAATAGTTGTTTCGCATGTTTTCAACCAAAACCAAGTCATATCATCCATGACCATGGACCAAGGAGGTGGGAAAACCGCCGAAAACCTTTGCTACATTTTTTTTTATTTTTTTATTTTTCTTTAAATTTTTTTATTTTTTTATAAATTCTATTTTTATTAAATACCATTATTTTAATAACTATTATAATTTTGTATATTTTAAATAAAACAATTACAATGTTTAATTATAAAATTCTATCCATTTTCCAGAAAATGAACCAAACACACAAAGACAGTTTTCCATAATACATCCAAACACTGTAAATGATACTGTTTTCCGGAAAATGACTCATTTTCCAGAAGTCATTTTCCTGCTTTCCAAACAAACCCTAAATCTTTTAGATCAAAATAGAGATTTTCACATTTTTTAAATTTCATCAATTTGATTCCAGAAAAAGTTCAATTTATAAAATTTTAAACAATTCGATGATCAAATTGGTTAAAATTAAAAATTAGGATTACATTGACGGTTGAGAAACCATTTAGGACCAAAATGTTAATTTCCCCTTTAACAAATTTATCAACCAAATCTTATGGGTTGTTTGGGTGGATGTAGTTACAATTCAATTAAATACAATTGTTTTGCCACCCAAATTACTGTGTTTGGTTGAAGTGAATTGCAATTACACAGAATTGCAATCCATTTGTGAAATTGGAATTCTTAGATCTCCATAGGAATTGTAACTCGGAGCAGTGGGAAAAGAAAAAAAAAAAGAAGCTAAGGAAATGACCCTTTTACCTTTGATTATTATTATTATTACTATTATTATATTATTATTATTATTATTATTATTATTATTATTATTATTATTATTACACAATGACATTTTAGTTTTTATGTCACTTTTCCTTTCTAATTTTTAATATTTTATTCTTCTTTATCAAACAATGTAATTTGAATTCCTACCATATTCGCACGTTATTATTTTCCCATCAAATTACAATTTATTTACCTCTAATTCTTTTCTTCTAACCAAACGCCTTTATCATTCTCTCATTGGAGTAGTTTATGATGCGTTAACGGTTAACTAATTTATAGATAATTAATAAATGATTTAGCCCATTTTGATGACACAAAATTTAATGCTCTAATCATTTAATTTTAATATTTTATATACCTGATTCAGTTATAATGAGATAATTAAATGAAAAGTTCAAAATTGAAAGGTAAAGTCAAATTCAAATGAAATACAAATTTCATCCAAGCATCCTCGGCCAAATTGGAGTTGGCCTAATAGCTCAGCTCAACAAATTTAAGTTTATGAAGCCTAATCAACATAGTTTATTTGAAAATCAAGAGCTAGGGCAATATAATATATGATAAGTCAAGTTGACTTATTGCAATATTGTGTTGGTCATTTATTCAAAATTATTTTTAGGAAGTTAAACAAATTAGCTCAATTTGACAATCATCCTCAATATGACGCATTAAGTAATGTTTGTTATATGAATCAAAATTTTGTTATCAAATCTCCTATCTTAGATACCATAATAAACTCATGATTATGTCAATTAATTTGAAAGTAGTTTAAAAAAAACACACAAGCATTTCATTCAACTCAAGTCGGATTGAAGTACATGAACAACAGGAAGAAACGGAAAATCAAAACAAAGCACAATCAACATAGATAAAGCTTTCCTTGACTAACACATGTACAGCTCTATTTACATATTGATTAACAAATAAGAAGCAAGAGGTTAGAAAACTCGCTAGCTAGTTTCTTAACATCATTAATAATGAAATCAAAAGATGATAGCAGCGCATGACTCTGAATCCCTTTAATAACTTGTAGGCAATCTGATTCAATCTGTATATGATCAACATTGAGTCCCTTTAACCACTTCAATGCCTCCCTCACACCAATGGTTTCAACTTCACCCAACATATGTCCATCTTCCTGCCATTGATGTCTAAAGCTGCATGCCTGCATCCACATTCAATTTGATCCACCGAGTTGGGGGTTTAGCCCATTTCTCCACTTGCTCTCCATTAGGAGTTAGGACTAACATCTGGGTTTCCTTGGTTAACAACAATCCAACTGTGGAGAAAAGTAAACGCCTCATCGATAGTTCTAGTATGAGGGATGCCTCTGCGGTTCCAAACCTTTTGATTTCTAGCTTCCCATAGCTTCCAACAAACCATCACTAGCCGATTATAAGCTCCTTCATCAAGCATTCTGAAATTTAACTCTACCCATTCAATAAATGAACTGCAGTTTCCAAAAGATATACTCCCCAACAACATCCCAACAAGCTCTAGCTATCTCACATTAAACAAAAATATGGAGGACTAATTCATCATCATTGTTGCACGTTTGACAATAGTTTAGGACCGGAACATGTTTTATCCTTAGCTGATCAAAAGTAGGAAGTGAGTTTGTACAAACCTACCAAAAGAAAGTTTTCACTTTGACTTTGGGTGATAGCTTAAACTTCCACATCTTGGTACAAAAAAGGGCGTTAGAAATCTGCAACACACACCTGGAGTTTGTTGTAGCAATTGCGAACTGAGTACTCTCCATTTTCCTCCCCTATCCAAATGATTTTGTCCTCGATTTTCACATCTACAATCAGAATAAACTTGATGATGGCTGCATCTTCCTCATCAAATATATCGGCTAAGATATCTTCATCCCATCCTAATTTTTCATTATTCAAAAGAGAGTCCATTGTAATTTCACCAAGAGGAGCTGGCATTAGTGTTTGAACATAGGGAGAGGTTGTATTTGGGAGCCAAGAATCACCCCAAACCTTAATTGAAGAACCATTACCCACTCTCCATCTGAACCCACTACTCATGATATTCTGCACCTCCAAAATACTACGTCATATAAAGGATGAATTTCCCCCTACAAATAACTGGGTAGGAGCTGGCGACCTTGTTGGTAGCTCTCGGGCGTTGAGAACACAAATCAATGCATCAATTATTGGGTTCGGCACATGCATGTCTTCCTGCCAAGTTTTGAAATCCCTCCAAAGTGTAGTACAACCCTGGTGCGAAAATAGTACCTAATTGTTGTTCATAGGAGTTGTCACATGGGAATCGGGTATGGCAGTGGAATGGTGGATTAAAGTTTTTAATGTATTTAAACAAACACTTACAGGTCAGCTCCAGGGGAGTTTTTAATCCACATTCACACCACGTTGGTGTGGATAATAAGGAGCACAGATACACGGGTGTCCCCGTGGTTAGGGACCAATGGTTGTTTTCTCTTGTGGTTAGCTGGTACATGCTTCACTGGAGCCTCACACTGTCTCCCTCCTCCTAGTGCACGTGGGATCCTATGCTGTTGAGTACTTCCTTGCAATATTCGCAACAAAAACCTCTGTTATCCCTCCGACAATTTTTAGTTTATTTTGTGCAAAGAAATTTACCTAGTGCGATACAGTAGCATAGTCCAATGCATTGTTGGGATTGGCTGACATACAGTCCCTTGTTGTTCTTGTGTCAAGCCTAGACTAAAGCTTGGGGTGTCTGCCACTATGCTCTGCCCTTGTAAATCCCTTACTATCTGTTCCATCGCTCGAATATTGTTCGGATTACCCTAGAAATCATCACCACGCACGTTGGGTGTATGATGGTGTGGGCACATGCAAGTCCCCCTACGCTAGGTCTAACAATTTTTGTGCATTGTCCATCGTGGTATTGAAGTTCACATCTTCCAAAGCTAGGTTGGGGTCTTGACGCACGAGGTTGGTGATGTGATGCACGACTGTGCCTAGAGCTTTTATTGATTCTGCCAATTGTTTCATAGTAGTCTTGCAAAACATTGCACATTAGGACTGGTGTTATTGTGTTATTTAACGCCATATCACACCTTTATGACCTCGTAACCAGTAGCCTCTGACAATGAGCCCACAACATGAGGTTTAAGAACATGTAATGAAAGAATTGTTGTAGAACTCATTACCTTGATGTTGCTGCCTTGGTGAGTGTGCTCAACAGCTAACGTAGCATAGTGGGACTGTTTTTTTCCCATCCACCATTGGGAGTAGTTTGTTGCCCATGGATATTCAACAAGTGAAGGGGGTATCTATGTGACCCAGCCCAAACCGCCTAGCAGAAATCTCCAATGCCTCCCTCTGTTTCAACACCTTTGAAGTCTACCTTTTAACATAATCCTTTCTCATGTGTTGTCCCGACTGCCTACCACCACCCTGTCGGCATATAGTGGCTGCAACATACAATAGATCACAAATTTGTAATTATACCACGTAAATGCTGAAAAGGTTATAAGGGTATAACGATCATGGTTATGCATACTCACCATTAAAAAGAGAATGTGGCCATTGTACTTTAAGCATTTGAACGTGGTCCAGTCTTCGTGAGTGCTTACCAAGCATTTCAATAAGTACCCACACCAATCTAGCTTTGCTATCCCGTTTGTATCGTCAAACATGTGCACTATCTTCTGGTTGACGTAGCCATTGTGCTCACTTTTTATAAGGGTGGAAACCACTGCAGCACTGAAGTGGCGTTTGGACCATATACCAGCGTTGTTGTGAGCTAGCAACTCATTATAAAGAGCAGTCACCGTCACCTCTCCCTTAAGTTGTCGTAGTTTTTCCCTCTATTCACTCAACAGTGGATTACTGACCTGACTATCACATTCTGTAATGGTGACCGTCCCACAAGGCAACCCAAACACAGCAGCAACGTTTCTCATGATGCTTATCTTGCTTCTAGAGGGCAAGTGCAACGACATGTCCTCTAGGTGGAAATTGGACACCAATCAATGTCCTGACCTCCCCGGTGTGTCTATAACCTGGAGGTCAAGAAGACCCTCGAATCCAATCTCTATCACATCCTCTCGTTGGTGTGCATTGAATGCTGCAAGAGCACGTACCAGAAGCTTTGCTGTCCAACGGACCTTGATTTTGTTATTAATTGTGTCCCCGCTCTCGATTGTCCATCAGGAGCATTGCATGCTACAGCCGGGCATTGACCACCTTGTTTTGTTTCCACCAAAGTTCGTGGGGCAGTTTCAAAGTCTTCATCCGAAGAGCTACTTGAGTTGGCAACGTAGTTTTCTAGGGCACAAAACAATGCAACACACAGTTAGGATGGAAATAGAGTTGTAATATAATGCAAGTATTTGTTTACAATAACCAGGAGTACAAACCAGATAGCTAATATTTAATTTGTCTTCTTTATATGTATGTATATTAAGATGAGTGGATTCAAGCTATAAATTATGTACTATATATATATGTTGCTAGCTAGCTACATTATTTAATTGCTAAAGGTGCAGTGCAGTACATAGTGCATTATATTTTAATCATTGATTCATTTCATTATTTTGAAATTGCAGCCGAAGCTTTGATACAAAAAGTAAAAGACACATACGCGAAAATACTTAGAACCAACTGAAGTGATAATGTAGCCTAGCCCAACCAAATAAATAATGTTTCCTTTGACAGTCAATATTCTGTTAAGGTTTAATTATAACCAGATAGGTAATCTTTAATGTGTCTTCTTTATATGTATGTATATTAAGATGAGTGGATTTTTTTAGATGAGTAGATTCAAGCTATAAATTATGTTCTATATATATGTTGCTAGCTAGCTAGCTACATTATTTAATTGCTAAAGGCGAAGCACGGTATGTAATGCATTATATTTTAATCATTGATTCATTTTATTGATTCGAAATTGTAGAGAAGCTTTGATACAAAAGGTAAAAGATGTTGGAAAATTGCACTAAAAATGGCATTTTAAGTGGCCATTTTGTGGTATAAATATTTGCGGGTCCACTTCCGATTTTGGGTCGGGTCAAAGTGGTTTCGGGTTCTTCGTTCTTAGACGAAGAGATCGATATATTATACGCTCAAAATGGATAATGGGTGAATGAGAAATTGATTCTCAAAGTAGACCCATTTGAGATGGAATTTAAGTGTGGAAAGCTTATGTAGCTTTGTCCCACATTGAATTGGAATGAACTTTTGCACCACTATATATACAAGAGTCTTTTCATGACTAATTAACTTGTATAGCATAGATGCTCTCTCTCGCGCGCAGGGGGGGTGCAAAATGAGTTCGAAAGGCTTGAACTTGTGTGCGCCTGCACCTGCGGGCACGAATGTCGTCCGGAAAAGTGGCTGGCCTTGCGGGCATAAGTTATGCTACATTTTCGAACGAGTTTTCCATCTCAGACCACATGAGATCGAATCGATCTCTCGTTCGAGACATCAAATAAACTGACCTCTCGAGAGGTAGTTCAATGTCTCGAACCAAGTCGTGTACGAGAGCGATTTCGCGCAGCCCCCGATCGGCGCGCGCGTTCGATGTCTCGCGAACCAATTTAAGGTACGCATATATGAACGATGTCTCGAATAGCGACTATGGTGACCTCTCGTTTGCGACCGTTCACCTACTGCATCCGTTCAGAAATAACTCTTATCTTTCACGGAGTTAATGTCATTAATTCCAATCTTTATTTCAGAGTTTATTTCTTGTTTAAATGGATTAATAGTGGGTGTAAATAGGTTGCTAGTGGTTACGAATGGGAATTAAATGCCAGATTTAATGCAATGATCCCATCCTTCACTACATATTCGTTGTGAGCAGCAGGTTTGAAAAACACACAACAAGAACACACGAATACATTGCTTTCTCTTCAAAACCCTGCTCACATTTCCTTCAAGCCATCTGCGTTCTCCCCACGGTTTAGTTCGCCGGGTCCAAGTTTGAGTGCACAAACGGCGGATCGTAGCACGTTTTATCCTGGGAAGCCTAGGCCGCAACGTTCCAGCACCTCGGGAAGCGGCAAATAAGGTTTTAAGGATAGTGACAACACGACTCGTGCTTCCAACCACCCCGAAGTTCATACAGTTCACCCGTCTTCTTCCGAGGCCACTCAACCGAGCGTGGTATCTTCATCACAAGTAATTGTTTAATCCTACGTGGATTAATTTTCCGTGTAATTTGTTTTGCTTTCGTTTTTCCAGTTTCTTGTATTTCCGATTGTCAGAGAGGTTTTTCTCTAACAAAAGACACATACATGAAAATACTTAGAACCAACTGAAGTGATGCTGCAGCTTAGCCCGGCCAAATTAAAAATGTTTCCTTTTATAGTCAATATTATGTTCAGATTTAATTATAAAGAACTTTTTATGTCTTTTTTTTTCTTTAATTTTGAATGAAAAGATAACTGATTGATTTATATCCCAGTTAAGAACATTATTACAAATGAAATTAAGACTATGATAAAAGTATAAAACTATTCCACACAATCAACTTTAGAAATCGACTCATGAGTTATTCAATGGACAATATGATTTACTCATCGTTTTATTTATAAAACTAGACATTAAAAAAAAAAAGTTTTTGATATCTCTTTGATGTCCTGAGTAATTAATCTAAAACCTGAAATTTTAGTACTGATACTAAACTATTTATGAAGTGTAAAACATCAAAGTCTTTTCATGAGGTTAGACAATTAAAGGTGTATGAGATTTATGAACATATTCCGAAGTAGAAGGAAAAAGAAACACTTAACGTGGACGTCTATTTAGAATATGTGATGACCATCCCCTACATCCATAATTGAGTATTTGTTAGAGTTTAGGTGAGCCTAAGGGTTTGGAACAATTTTGGTGAAAGTGAGAAATAAATTAAAGCCAAATTAGGGAACTCTGTTACATTTTGTGATATTGAATAGCTCATAGCAATTGAGTGTTTCATCCTTCCTCTACACAAATATGAACTTATGAGCCTCACCAAACAGTGTGGACCATCTTAATGGCTCATTGTTCTTCATTCTCATGCTAGCCTCCAAAATGGAATTGCCATAACTGGTCTTGCCAGAACCCAACTACTTCAAAAATGTCTCTTGCTAGTTGCTATATTCATATCTTCTTCTTTTTTTCTTTTTTCTTTTTTGAGATATGAATATAGCAAAAAAACTTAATATGCCATACGTTAAAGAAAAACTTTTAGAGTTAATTCTATTGTTGATTATAAATTTATAGGTGACAGTCCACTTTTAGTCTCTTTTTTTTCTCAAAACATTCACTTTTGATCCTGGTATTATGTGGTATGACCATTTTTGGTCCTCTATTAACAAAACAGTTTAAATTTCGTAAAATACAAGGGCATTTTGGTCTTCAATTATGGATTTTTTTAAAAAATAAACATAAAAAATATAGTAGGTCAACTTACTTTGTATAAAAAAAGATCGAAATGTCTTTTTATTTAACGGCATTTCAACGATTTTGTTGACGGAAGACAAAAAATGACCATGTCACAATAATACTTTGACCAAAGTAAATGAGAATGTTCTGATAAAATATAATTAAAATTGAACTGTCAGCTATAAATATAAGACCAAAAATAGAATTAACTCAAACTTTTACAAGGGAAATGCAACAATACTTTTCTTAAAAGTGAAAATGATGGCCAAGGACCTTGTGGTCCGGTGGCATCAAACCCTTTCCTTTATACGGGAGGTGGTGAGTTCGAGCCTCAGTGGGGGTAATGCTGACTCTTGTGCTTCAATAGATTGAGAAAGTAATTGTGAACAGATACTGCATTAATATTACCCACCCTCGAAACTCGACAACAGTATATTAACTTCAACTTGAGTCAGCTATATGTTGTAGGGAGAATTAATTCAACCATTTCAGCACTAGCCACGTACTAGTGCAATGAAGATTGGGCTGACCGACCTATGCGTTGATGACTCTAAATGCAACATATATTGTCCAAATCACATCTCTTGTAACGCCTAGAAGCCATCAAAATTTATAAATACTACCTCATTACATGTAATAAAGGTCAAAACTCTTTCTAATAGACAACACTAGCGATACTTTTTTGAGAGTTTTTTGTGGGGTCATGGCTAATGTGGAAGAAAAAGAAGAGATGTGAAAGAAAAATAAGTTGTTCCTCTAGGAGTAAGTTTTTGTGGGGCCCACTAGGTAAACAAAAAATAAAAATAATTGTTTCTGGTGCGCGTTATGCCCACCAGTCATGCACAGCTGGTGCGTGTAGACGTGTAAAAATAGTTGGTTCCATTTTTACTTTTTGCTCTTTTTTCTCCTTCTCTCCCCTTTTCTCTTTTCTTGTTGTCTCTTAAAACCCCATAAAAAATTGACCTATTGAATTTGCTCTTAACTCTTTGACACTCTCGACTCTTGAGTAACCCAATTTTTTTTTATTTTTTATTTTTAGATTGCTTCTACTTTTTTATTTATTTATTTTTCTGTGCTTAGCTTGCCATCGATGTTGGAGTCATCTGTAAATAAACACCAACACATTGTATCCAGAGACATGTACAAATTCACATAAAAACATTTATTCATTTTATGGAAAGAATAGTAACAATAATAGAACTTGCCAGTTTTCAATGTGAAACTCCCAGGTACATACTACTTTACTACAGGTCAAAAGATAGTATAGTTAGGGGCTGCCATGTTTACAATTTGAGGCGCTCCAGCTAGCTAGCTAGAAAACAATTGACACACTAAATTCATATAAAATCGAAAATTTTATAAGCTATCAAACTGTGTATGAGAAGATGATGAAGAAGTGTGCGTGTTGTCAGAAACCAATTTTTTAGAGCTATGCGGTGGTCTATACACTCCTGGCCCTGTCAACACATCCTCGTTTAGTTTAACTTCTTTAGACAGCATTTGAATCACTTGTTTCATGTCTGGTCTTTTCTGAGAAGCTGCTTGGGTACAAAACAGGGCAACTTTGATAAACCGTGTTACTTCCGCCTCTGGGTATTCTCTCAACTCCGGGTCTATGATTTCCACAAGCCTACCTTCTTCTCTCAACTTCCATGTCTGCAAAAACGTTTTTTTTGTTAGGATTAAGCGCTTACCACTATACCAAAAGTTATAGATAATTTTCTTTATATAATAATCACATTTTCGAGAGGTATGGTGCTGAACTAGCCCCGACAATTCCTCCACCATTAATCCAAAAATAATAGCTAGTAGGGAAAATACAACTTTATTTCCTTATATACATTATCACATTTTCAAGATGCAGGTACTGGACTTGGCCCTTCAAGCTTCTGCCCCACAATCCCTTAACTACATGATGCTGGACTCTGTCCAACAATTCTTCCACCATTACACCAAAAGCAATAGCTAGTAGGGAAAACACAACTTTATTTCCTTATATACTGTCACATTTTCGAGATGCATGGGGTTGGTCTTGACCCTTTGTCCTACAATATCTTTTAGCCACTTGGTGCTAGATTTGGCCCCTCAAGCCTCAATCCAACAACCTCCTAACCATCTGGTGCCAGACTTAACCCTAAACCGGCCTCTGCCGAACTTTTTCGTTAGTTGTTTCATAAATTGCAGATGACAAAACAAAATACTCAGCTTTCATATGAAATGCTCATAAATAACTTGCATTTGAATTGAGGCATTATAGAGATTGAGAGGTGAATCTGTTGGAAACATACCCATTCCAGCAGAATCAATAGATCTTCACCAAAGGCATCATAGCTACTACTTCTTCCGCTTATTATTTCCAGCACAAGCACCCCGAAACTATATACATCAGCCTTCTTTGTAAGTTGTCCTAGCAATGCATATTCAGGAGCAAGGTATCCTCTGCAAAGTATCAATTTATCGAGAAATTGAACAAAGGGTTGAAGCAAATAAACATATTTCATTTGCTTAAATATTGAAAAAGAGAAAGCTACTTAACATATATCACAAGAAAATTAGAGAAATACAATGGATGAATGAACACTCACATTGTTCCTGCCACTCGGGTACTAACGTGTGTTACATTATCAGGGAACAACTTTGCCAGACCGAAATCTCCAATCTTGGGATTAAGATTTCGGTCCAGAAGAACATTACTAGCTTTTATATCTCTATGCACAATATGGTGCTCAGCTTCTTCATGAAGAAATGCTAGGCCAGAAGCTATTCCCAAACATATAGCAGCCCTCTTAGGCCAATCCATGTAAATGTGTTTGCTGCTGGTACCTGAAATCATAAACCTATAGTTGTTAGTGTGATCAAAATTGTTGGATTTTCCCCTATAATATAATTATGTGGTGGCAAATTGACTAGGCTTACTAAGTAGTTTAGTTGGACTGAATAACTAGAAATTGTCGGTACAATATAAAGCCTATATTGATGAGATATAGGATATACAGTATATAGCACATATCCTAATACACAGTGTAAGATTCTGAGTCAAAGTATGAGACAAAACGATTAATGTTACTTTATAGGTCTACTGTCTAAGAGGCAACACAACTGAATGGACATCAACTATGACGGGAGATAACATCACTTCTGCTTCCACTACTACGAGGTTAGGTTTCTCGTAGACTTTATTCAAACGTTAGACTATATTGAACTACTGGTATATTAATAAGAACAAGACAATGGTTCTCAAGGAAGAAGAATTCATTGTAACACAACATGTGAGAACCTCCATTGAACTACCAGTATATTAATACATACACTCAAGCACTTCAAAGTTTCTGATAGTTACCAAGTAAAGCATTGGCAAGGCTGTTGTTCTCCAAGTATTCATATACCAAAATTCTATTCCTCCCTTCAACACAACAACCGATCAGCTTAACAAGATTGGGGTGCAAGGTGTTTGAAATCGTATTAATTTCTGTCAAGAATTCATTAGTCCCTTGCTTAGATTCAGCAGAAAGACATTTGATAGCAACACAAGTTCCATCCTTCAAAGCCCCCTGCACATATACAGTAGTGGGGTAAGATGAAATATATCAAAAGTAAAACAGAATTGTTAATGCCATCTGGGGTCCTCCCGAATATAGTAATTTTATTACGTTTAGTTCTAAAATTTCAAGTTAATCATCGTTGGTCCTTCAAGTTTTAAGTTACCCACCCATGGTCATTCAACTTTCAAATTTTAACCAGTCGTGGTAGTCTTTCTAAAAAAATCACAGTTGGTTAAAATTTGAAAATTGAAGGACCTCAGTTGGTTAAACTTGAAAGTTGAAGGGTCACAATTAGTTAACTTGAAAGTTTATGATTAAACGTGACAAAATCAGTACAGTAGGAGAATCCTAGATGGCATTAACTCTAAAACACAAACATAAACTAATAAAGGCAATAATGAAGACAAGGTGACAATAATTAGTCTTACCCTGTAGACAACTCCAAAACCACCAACTCCTATTCTGTTTGATGGATGGAAATGCTTAGTTGCTAAACTAATGGCGTTATAGGAGAACAGTCTTGCGTTGCTGGTTTCAAGCTCTGGTTTTTCCAGAAAAGGTAAAAACAGAAAAACAAATATCAGTTTATCAGACATTAAGTGTCCCATTCTTTATCAGTTTCAAGTTGGAATTTGAAACTAATTAAAGTCAGAAGAAAGATGAGAGCAAGAAAAACAGCATAAAAAACATTCTGGGTACCTTGTTTCCTCATCCCTCTACGATCTTTACAAGACCCAAAAGCACCAAAGCAGCTGAAACCCATTGCTCCATGAAACAAATACGACACTTACATCACCAAAGTTGAATAAAACATCATAGAAACTCTGCTCTGCTCTGTTAGCGCAAATTCAATCTAAAAGTTCAGTAAATTAGAGATAGGAGTAATAGAAACGAGGATACTTATTATTGAGTTATCTGCGCCATGGGTATATAAAACCCGTTTTATAGCAATGCTAACGCTTGCGCATGCACTGAGGTTAGTTGGCATTAATAGGGTAGGGAGATCGAGAAAATACGCTGCCAGAGTGCCAGGTCCATATGTTGCATTTATAATGTTAATAAAATATTATAATTTTCCCTTGAGGTAGTTGCACAAGTCTTTTTGGTGTGATTTAATTTTGGAAAAATAGTTAAATAGGTGACTAAACTTTAGAATTAATTTCATTTTTGCTCATAGATTTATAGGCGACAACACATTTTTAGTTCTTTTTTAAAATCAAAATATCTTCATTTGGTGGTGGTATTATTGTGTCATTATCATTTTTGGTCCTCTTTCGAAAAAATCTTTAAAATGTTGTTAAACAAATGTACATTTTGATCTTTTTTATACAAAGTATGTTGACTCTCCTATATTTTTATGTTTATTTTTTTGAAAAAATCTATAATTAAAGATTAAAATGTTTTTGTATTTAAAGATATTTAAACTTATTTTGTTGATAAATGACAAAAAATGACCATGACACAATAATACTAGACAAAATGGGGATGTTATGATAAAAAAAATGACTAAAAGTGAACTGTCACCTATAAATCTAAGACAAAAAATGGAATTAACTCTAAACTTTATTTGAAAAATTAATTAGACATTTAAACTTTCAAAATTTACAATTAAACTCATAAATATGGTATTTTAAAGCATTAAAACCCAAAAACTATTTGGTGACCTGTAATTGTATGTCATTAAGATTCCAACAACTCTCCGACGAGTCAATTGGTCATTTGGTCAACCTTCTTCAGTCGCCAAACAAGGCGAGCAACTTGGTCGCCTTCTCCAAACGCGACCGCCAACTGTTAAATGGTTGCCGATTGCCGTTCACCATGGTTTGATCCCAAAATCTCGCCTGAAATTTGTCAGAGGCTTGCTGGAAGATTGTCGTAACCCTAATGACGTCACCAAACGGTTTTTTGGACTTTAATGCTCCAAAATAACATGTTTATTGGTTTAATTGCAACTTTTGAAAGTATAAAGGGCCATTTTGGCCCTTATCCCTTTACTTTTTTTTTTTTATGTGATTTACAAGTTATTACATTTTGTTGTAATCACCCTTAAGTAGTGACTCTAGTTTCTCTAGTCATAAAAAAAAAATATTACTCTCTTTGTCACATTTTACTTGTCATTTATGGGTCAAACCAACTATTTATTCTTTGTTTTTTTTTTTTTTTTTTTAAATTTGATTTTTTGTGTGTTTAATAGTATTTTTAATATAGTTTTTAAATATATAAATTTTATATACTAATACTAAACTTAATATTATGAAAAATTGAATTAAAAATAATTTCAATCAAACATCATTAACTGGACCAGACACATAAAATGCGATGAAGGAAGTATAATTTTTTGTGAATTACTTAGTTTTATCTTGAATTAATTAAATAAAATAGTTATAAACAATTATATTGAAGGCAAATTCTGCTATGAGAGTGCCTTATAGATCCTCATTCCTGAGACGGTTCAAGTGTTTTTTTTTTAATATACATAAGTAACTTTTCAACTCTTAATATTATTATATTTTGATTTAAAAGTATTATTATATTTTTTTTCAAAAATATCATTTTTTTTTGTCATAGATATTATACTTTTTCTCATAAGTAACAATTAAACAATTTATCCACGATTAGTATTATATTTTTTCTCATAAGTAACTATTCAACTCTAAATATTACTTCGTACATTTTAATTTAAAAGTATTATATTTTTACTAAAAATACAACACTTTTTCCTTATAAGTAACAAACAATTTATTCCAAATTAGTATTACATTTTTCAGTATAAATATTATATTTCCATCACTCACATATACCCACCTTATATTTAAGGGTCACACTTATGTGAGACCGTCTCACGGATCATTATTCGTGAGACGGGTCGGGTCGGGTCAAAGCACATGCAAATGGCATACTTATATATACAAATGTCATACTTATATGCTCAAATATAACACTAATCAAGAATACAATTTTTGTTACTTATAAGAGAAAAAGTAATACATTTTTCATAATAAGTAATGTTGACAAGTGCCCCTTACTTATAAGGGCAAATATAATACTGTTGAGGAAAAAAGTAATACTTTTAAATCAAAATGTAAAAATATTGTATTTTCCCTTAAAAGTATTACATTTACCCTTATAAGTAACACAAATTTTATTCCTGATTAATATTACATTTGAACATATAAGTATGACATTTGTACATATAAGTGTTACATTTACACATTGGTCCGACCCGACCCGACCCGTCTCATGGTGAGACGGTCTCACACAAGTTTTTGCCTATACTTTTAAAATATGAATACTCGCGGTGATGATTTTCAAGGGGGTGAGTAGCACAGCGCAACAGCTAAGACTGGAAATCAAGCTAACGTTGGACCAGGTCGAAAATGTTGTTTCTTCGCCAACAACATTCATTCATTCCGCTGCCCTCTTGAAATGGTCAACATGTTGCCATCACGTTCTAGAGACGTGCTCATTTTTGACGATCGAGCTTTTGACTGCACACTTATTATTATTGTTATCATTTTTTTTTTAATACAACTGACCCTATTACATTGTGTTAGTAAGTTTGACTAGTTGATAGCGTTAGCTAATTGTAGGAAGATGTTTAATAAATTTGATATTTATTAGCTGATAGCTGATTACATACCAAATGACTTTTTAAAAGCTGATCGCAAAAGTTACTTTGAGCAACCTTTTGGTTATTAAAATGTGTAGAAAAGGCTTTAGACATATTAAGCTTAAAAAGTGGCTCTAAAATGGTGATTTAACTAATAGTGATTAAATAAATCAAAATTGACTGATAAACTAACTATGTTACCAAATAGAACTATACTAAAACTAATTAAAATGTGTAGAAAAGGCTTTAGACATATTAAGCTTAAAAAGTGGCTCTAAAATGGTGAATAAAATATTAGGCATTCTGAATTCAATAAAGATCCTCATCATCATTTGTTACCATCTGCAGGTCGTTAAAAATGCAATACACCGAATGTATTACAGTAAATCACACGAGGGAGTGATTGGTCAAAATACTCAACATGAACAGAATTATTAGTCTTAATAAACAGAATTAGTCTCAGTATGTGTTTGTTAGCCATTAGCCGCGTGGTCAAATCCAGAAAACAAATGCAATATCTATTAATTATTAAATTATAAGAGTCATTAAGGTTATACTAGGAATACAAAAGATAAAAGATCAAATAAGTCTTTGAACTATTTATGAAAAATGCAATTAAGTCATTGAACTAGAAAATGCTTCAATATAATTAGGCACTTTTTTTTTTTGAATGCATATAATTAGGCACTTGAACATAGGAAAAAGGTACAATTAACTCCATTTGACCTACGATTACAAGTAACCTCCAAGTTAAAGGTGATTGGAATACTACATTAATATGTTTTGATGATTTTAATTCTAATAATAATAATAATAATAATAATAATAATAATAATAATAATAATAATAATAATAATTTATTGAAAATTAAATGTTTTTTTAAAAAAATTTCAGAACATGAGCCTATGTGTCCCGTCCCTCTATGACAACCAGACAAATTTGGGTTGCAGACCCCGTACCCATCTGACGCAAATTTTATATGGTAGTACATGCATCAAAAAGACGTCGTTTTGATTAATGAAAAGAAACGACAGAAATGGCTCCGTTTCGCGCCGTTAGCTCTGTGTGTATAACATATTCAGTTTCATTTTATATACACTGCAATTCTCTTTCAACACAACTACAGTTTCTTTTCGATATAACTACACTTTCATTCAACATTATACACGTACTCAAATATGTTAAAATGTTATTTAGTTTCCTTTCAACACAACTACAGTTTCTTTTATAATACATTGCAGTTTCCTTTCAACACAACTACAATATCATTTCGATATAACTACAGTTTCATTGGACAATATACACTCAAATATGTGAAACTGTTATTCAGTTTCATTTTATATACACTGAAGTTTCCTTTCAACACAACTACAGTTTCATTTTTATATGACTACAGTTTCATTTGATAATATAAAAACAAATGTGAGACAACATTTGACATGAACTGTAGTTTCATTTGCGGAGCTCCGTTAAGACTCGACGGCATCCGTTTCTTTACTTAATGAACTAGCGGCGTTTTGGGCTACCGTATAATGACTGCCCATCTGCTCACTTTTGCTCAGTTTCGTACTCCCTATCGTCTTGTCTTGCACTGTATCCATTACCAACCACCTTTGGCCTATCATTGGTTGGAATCGTCGGTTGAAAGCTCGTTGTAGGACCCGATAGAGTTAGGGTACAAGTCTAGAGGGGAGTGTGAATAAAGTTATAAGATTTTTGAAAATAATTTACGAATCGTTGAAGCAACCGAGAGGTGACTCTAACGATTCGAGAGTATGTACAACGGAAATATTAGTTTACCCTTTTTAATGGTTTGCACGTAAGCTTGTTCTTTGTAAAATATTAGGTTTGCTTGTTGATAGAAATATGCAATTGAAAGCAATTAATAAAATTGAGAGAGAGAGAGAGAGAGAGAGAGAGATTGAGAGATTTTAAATGGTTCGGCTAATGCAACTTATTCCACTCTTTTCCTTGGAACTCCTAAGGAGAATTGCACTATCCTTTAGAACAAAGTGAGAGATATTTTAAGTGATTCGGCTAATGAAACCTATTCCACTCTTTTCCTTGGAACTCCTAAGGAGGATTTGCACTATCCCTTAGCACAAAGTCGGCCTTGAGCGTCTAGGTTTTTCAACTCAACCGAGTTTACTCCGCATCTTTCTACTTCTTCCGAGTAGAGAATACAAAGGTTGAAGAAAATAGTTTCTTCTTTCTCCAATTAGAGATCTTGGCTTGTGGATCTTGATCTTCACAAACAGCAGCACAAGTCTCTTGAAGCTTGATATGAACTTTGAAGTTTTTTTCTCTCACTGGTTACCAGATGCAAAATCGTTTTGCTTGAACACTTTAGAATAAATTTTGAAAGATCAACACCTTCTTCAATCTCAAAAAAGGGTATTTATAGGCATGTCGAAAAAAGTCCGTTGGAGAGAAATTAATTTCACACGGCTATTAACCAGTGGGTAGAGACCGGCGAGTAATTCGGAGGGTAGGTGAGCATGTCAAATTTTTCAGCCGTTGGTGACTTAATTTACGCTGAACATACTTTTTTTGCTTTGCACAAATTGTGCTTTTAAGGAAAAATCTTCCTTGTGATGTGTTCCTAAGACTCATTTTATCATGGACACATTCGCTCAGGTTTTTAAGGTTTCAAACTGTTTGCTTAGAGAATGTCCCGAGCAGTTCTTTCGAATGGTTAACTATGTTAACATTTCGAACCTTAAACCTCTCGGATACGAATGGTAGACCTCACCATTCGTCCCTATTACTTATCGAAAGGTAGGTCTTTCCATCTTTCGACCTTTTACAACCTTTCGTTTATGAATGGTTGTCCTTACCATTCATCCTTCTTTACTGTGAAAGGTAGGCCCTTCCATCATTCAGCCTTTGCAACATTTCAGTCTTGTAGTTTTCTGCTCTTCGAATCTTTGTATCCCAGTCTTCAGTTTTCAAGTCTTCGAGGTCTTCTTCTTGAGCTCTTCAAAAGGTAACCATTCGAGTTACTATTCGAATCTAATGTTGAAACCAATCGAAATGTAACCTTTCGAGTTGTTATTCGAATTGTTTTGACTATTCGAAATATAACTACTCGTGTTACTACTCGAACTATTCGAATTAAAGCAGAATATTTCTAAGTCTAGAAAATACAAATAAGTTGGGGACTAAAATTCATAATCAGTTGATATCATCAAAATCTAATTACAAAATGTTCCTAAGAAAAAATTGTGGCAAAAATGATTTGCAAGACCTAGAAGACCCCCCCCCCCCCCCCCAAGAGGAAGCAAGAGGTAGGTAGTCTCTCATACTTCAAGTTAGACTAGAACCAATCTGCACCAGCTCGTTTGAGTTTCATCTTGCGTTTCAATACTGGCTTCATATCAATCTTTACTCTTATCCTCATAAATGATTTATGTGATCCATCGAAGTTTCCTTGGTTTGCATGAATAAATTCCCCAACATAATTCCCTACAACTTCAGCTATGCGTTCCGTCATGAAGTTCATTGGAATGTTATGAACCTACTCCCGGAAAAGTTGTTTTGTCAAGTTGAACTTCTATTGGAGATTAATTTGGTTTCAGTCTATGTTGAACCACTCTACTTGAATGCCCATGGCTCGTCGCCCAAAATTCTCATAACATCAGCCTCATGAAAAAAACTGGAAAAGGAAAAAGTTGTATGAGAGTTCTTTTAACCGCACCGTTTTTCCCGGTCACAATATTGCCGCCATTGTGTCTTTGAGGATGTGGAACTTGATAGCTTTTTCGGCGAGTAATCTTCCGACGAGGGACAAAACATGATCCTTTTGTTCACTTCTATCACATCTTTATCACAGAACTCAAGTCCTCCTTCCTCTTCCTCAGCAAGCTTTAACGATGTATACCTTTCTTCCAGCAATAAGAGATGGATGAAGCCATGGGAGAAACACAACAAAACCACGATGACTATAATGTGCCATCCAAATATAGGGAAGAAGGAATGGGACACACAAATGAAAACTGGAGCCTAGCTTGTCACTAGAACAGGAGGGAAACAACTTGTCACATAGAACAATAGAAATAACTATTGTAAATTGTTATATTCAAAGTCAAGATGGCCGAGTTGGTCTAAGGCGCCAGTTTCAGGTACTGGTCCGAAAGGGCATGGGTTCAAATCCCATTCTTGACATTTCTTACAATATTTAACAGAGCCATACTTGAACTCTATATGGTATCACCATAATGGTATTCTTCTTTTCTTTTTTTCCCTTTTTTTTTTCAAATTGTCATTGATTTTTAATTTTAGAGCAAATTGCCATTTTGGTCCACTAACTATAGGGGTACTATTAATTGCAATCCATGACTTTCAAAATTGTTAATTTCGTACCTTAACTATTCAATTTTTATCAATTTTGGTCACTCCGACGAAATTACCAACCAAATCGCCGAAAAATCCTAAACCCTAAAATAATGAGGGTATTTTTGTCATTTCACATCCCTTTCTCTCTTCTCCGATGAGCCCATCTTTTCTTCTTCTCCGGTGAACCAAAATGGTTTCTCCGGCGAACCAAAATGGCTTCTCCGGCGAATCCAATCTTTTATTGACAGTTACGTTTACCAAAAGAAGAAAAGAAATGAGGCAAAGGTGATTCCTTGCCCTTAAACGTTGCTTAAGGCCATAAAAGGAGAAATTGGAAGATTATGTTGCTTAAACGTTGGTTGAGACAAAGGTTATTAGTGGAGCTTAAGCTAGGTTGTAGAGAATGCAAGAAATTGGAAGAAGAAACTTAACCAATAAAAGGTTGCATTTAACCTAGAAAATGCAAGAAATTGGAAGAAGAAACTCAAACCTCCATCTTTCATATTTGAGAAAACCCAAAAAAGCAAGATTTTTATACGCACGCATACCTTTCAGATCTGAGAAAGTAAGGCCTCCATCATTCAGATATGAGAAAACCCAAAAAAAAAAACTAATTTGGGTTTTTGTTCTTTAGAGGTGAAGTGAAGAATGTGTAGTTCTCTCTGGCACGAAAAGATTCCTTGCAACCTTTTATGGGTTAAGTTTCTTCTTCGAACAGATTCCCAGTGCGAATGGAGTGGAAGACGATGGAGGGGAAGACTATGGTGCAGCTCCTTCATCCAGCTTTGCTCGCCAATTTGCCACCGGAGTGACCGGTTATTGGCAGTGGATTCGCCGGAGAAGAGAAAAAAATGTGAAATGACTAAAATACCCTCGTTATTTTAGGATTTAAGATTTTCCGGAGAATTTGGCCGGTAATTTCACCGGAGTGACCAAAATTGATAAAATTGATTAGTTAAAGTACGAAATTAACAGTTTTGAAAGTCGTAGATTGCAATTAATAGGACCCTATAGTCAGTTTCTTAATTTTATATTTGTAAAGTTATTCTTTGTAAGATAACTAAATAGCTTGGACTTTTTGTTTTGATTTTTTATTTTTATTTTTCTATATTTTCACCCAAATTAACTTTAACAACATCATTTTCAATTTCATTTCATATTATTATAACAAAAAAAAAAACATTATTTAGTGGGGAATGCATAGGAAAACAAAGTCCGACTACACTCTAGATAACATCATAGAAATTACGCCACCCCGCCCCCCCCCCCCCCCAAAAAAAAAAAAACCATAAAAATTAGGTGTTCATTAGTTCCTCCATATATATAATCCAATTTTGTTGATATATGTTGAATCTTAACGTCAAGATTTTCAATAATGATTTTTTTTTCTTTTTCATACATGTTTAGACATTAAACCAAATAGGAATACATGTTGAATCATTTTTTTTCTTTTTCATACATTTTTTTTTTCTTTTTCATACAGCATTAAACCAAATAGGAAGAAATTCCAAAATTCACACATTGTTTGAATAGAAAAATTCAGGTATGTATAAATTCTCCAAATCATGCACGGAATAAACCTTAACACAAGTCTTCTAATACTTCAAAATATTGAAAGGTAAGAGATTGACATTCGTGTTTTCAACTTCAATTCTACCAACTCCCTAGCTTTTAGTTGCCAGAATTAATGGAGTTAATAAATTTTATTTTTTACATTGAGTCAAACATGTTGGAATATTCTACTATTTATTATGTGACAAATATATAATATAAAGTCTAATTCAAGTAATTAATAATCGTCATTGAAATAGAATTGGAAGTCAAGGTAGTCTAAGTAAAAATATAAAAAAGATAAAATTAAAGTGTGTTTATGAGTCACTGTAGACATATTCTTTTATAAAGACTTATTCTTTTACAAAGATTATTGATAGGTGTGAAGGTTTGAACTTAGGAATTTTTGTCAATTAATTTGGTATCAAATTAAAAAAGTGATACATTCTAATTATAAGTTAATAACTTCAATAGAGACACTAAGTGGTAGAGGACTGGCCAAATGGTTGTCTCCATTACATGGATGGCGATCGAATCCCCAACCTCACACTTAAGGGACAAGGTGCTGAACCACCAGTAGTTATGCCCTGGGTCCACCAACGACGCCGTTTTTTTTTTTTTTTTTTTTTTTTTTTTTTTTTTAACTAAACATATTGGCCTGAAATGTGGAACACAAACTCTACATTCACATACACTGTACTCTACATTCACAATTTGTAAACTCCACATTCACACATTACAAGATTATATCTTTAGTAACTATATTACCACTGTTATGCATTCACACATTCAAAACTCTATATTCACAGGTCATATACTCCATATTCGCAACTTGAGAACTCCACATTCACACATTACAGGGCTACAAGTTGCGAGAACTTCTCTATTACAGATTCACACATGCATAACTCTACATTCACGATTTCTATACTCCATATTCACAATTTGAAACCTCTACATTCACACAATCATAAGTCTACATTCACACTTTGAAACCTCTAAATTCACACATTTTTGGACAACTCTATATTCAGCAATATGTTTACTAATTTTTTTAAAAAAAAAAAGACAAACGACGTAGTTTTGGACCTAGGTCCACCTTGCAAGGTGGACTTGGGTCCACAGCATAATTTGCAGTTGAACCACCACACTAACCATGTTGGTTAAAGTTAAGAAAATTAGAAAATTAGGCCGGGCCAAGCTGAACTTTAGAAAATTAGGCTTGGGCCTGTTACGGAAATCTAAAGCATAGGTCTGGGCCTGAGTCTTAATGTAGGCTTTTTGTTAGGCTCAAGTCTGATCCTACAATTGGTTTGGCCTGGCCTAAATCCTTTTTAAAAAGCATGTTTAATATTTAGGCCATTAAAAATGTGTCAAAGTAAGCCCACTTTGAGCCTACATGTTAAGACTTTTTAAAAACTTTAATAAGTATACCTAAATAATTTAAGAAATATACCTAATGCATAATTACATAAGTATATCACCACAATGAAAACATAATAACATTAAAATATAAAATAAAATAAAATAAAATAAGTCACGACTTCAACATGCTCGTTAACTTGTTTAAAAATAAATTCAATTGTATTATTATTTGTTATCCTATATAATATCATAAATAATAAATAATAAAAAAATAAACTCACATAATTAAGTTGTGACATTTCATTAAATATTATAACAATAAGAACAATTTGACGGTAAATATGTTAACGGAGTATATTAGGAAAGAAGTAGAGCAATTGTATTGCTATGTTTAGAGTACAATATTTTCAGAGTGTGTCCCCCCACTTACAACAGCAGGCCTACTACTTATACTAAAAGTACAACGACTTTTCTCTTTTGAGTGTAACGGTCTTCATGATGACAACCTTGAATGTGTAGTGTAGTGGAGCCGTTGGCAATAACTTCTCTCGTCAGCATAACGGGTGGCTGTTTAATTCCTGTGTCTGTTTGTCTGCCTTTGGTTCAATTCGGGTCGAGTGTTTACCAATTACTCTGTCACCAGTCCCCCCACTCCCTAGCCAGTGAGAGTGGTTGAGAAGGCTTGGGAGTAATAACTTGTTGTAAAACATAATAATTTTTTTAATAATAAGTTAATCTCAGGATCTCTTTCTGATTGATGAGAATGTTTCCCAATCTTCACCATGATTTTCCATAATCTCCCTTCCTTTTATGTACCTTTGATTTTTTGTATAAAAAACTCTCCCTCCTTAGCCTTTGTGTTTTACTCTCTTCTTCAACCCTACCTCCACAGTTTGCCTGGTACGTGTTTTTTCTCATTTTTTTGTTGTACAATAGAGCGTGCATCTCGGCACAGTGCCGGGGACTTATTATTATTATTATTATTATTATTATTATTATTATTATTATTATTATTATTATTTAGGATTCATGGATCCAAAGAAAACAAGGACGAAGATGAAGAGACGACGCTCAAGGCGCATAATGGTGTAGGTCCGACTCAAAAAGTTGAAGAATAGAAAGATTATGCTAGGTGGCCATGAAGTTGGAGATACCCTTGAAGATCCCCTAGCAATTCTGTCTGACGGGGAGGAGGGGATCATTGTTCTTTATGAGCCAAAACAGGAAGTTGTTTCCGACGAAGAAGATGGGGTCATCGTGCCCTATAAATCCATACAGCAAGCTATAGGTGCCTCTCTAGCTGTGGTTCCTTTCGACGAGGGAGAACTCTAGCATCCGAGGGTCCTACTCCAATTTCTCCTTTGGCCAAGTCCAAATCCGCCACGAATACTCCTCCTTGCTGTTTAAAATAAAAATAAATAAATAAATAAAAAAGGCTGACATGCCACATGAAACCAACTGTACGCTTTACGGCTAAATTTACATGGGAATAAAATATTTGCTTCTGCTTTTTTTTTTTTTTAAGAATTTGATCAGGACGAACCATAACCACCAGTTACATTTCTATTTGAGCGAATTTTTCAGTGAATAACATGTTTTTTACGTTGCGCGGGCTCCTCCTCTAACTCACTATCTCTTTCTTTCATGCCCCGGTCGTACCTTCTGTTCTAGGTGTTGGAGGCGGAAGGCTCAGGGTCCTCTTCCTTTCACCATACATTTCCGGGTTGGCCTTGCTGTTGATACTGTTGTTGCCCTAGATACTTAACAAATTGAGTAAAATATTTGTTCTGCACTAGTTCCTCTACTTGCCATTTTAAAATGTGACACCCGTCAGTATCATGACCAACATGTCGGTGGAACCGACAGTATTTGGTTTGGTCCTCGTTCGGTGAAACTGTCATGCATTCTGAGGAAAAATGCACCATTGTCATTTCCTCAGTGTAACATAAAATCACGCTAACCGGATGAGTGAGCGGTGTTAAATGTCGCGGTGGGGCGAGCCCATGCTTGGGCCTCGACCCACCAGGCCCCAAGCCTCGGCTAAAGCCACGGCCTAGCGCCTCGACTAAAGTGCTTGGCCGAGGCCGAGGGGGTGCTCGGTTAGGGTGCCGAGGGTGTTCTCAGCGGGGTGCCCGAGGGGTGTTTGGTTGGGGTGCCGAGGGGGTGCTCGGCCGGGTGTGGTCCAAGTTTGTTACAACGAACTCCCTGTTTGTAGAGAGGTGGTTACAACCAACTCCCCGTTTTAGGGGGGCGTTATGGACTTTAGCATGTATAAAAGGCTTCCTTATTGTCTCATTAAGACATTCCTTATCTTCTTTATCCTAATTTACTCTTGTAATAGCCATTACATAATATCTTAATGCAAATATTGTCTCCGTGACACATTCTTTGTCTTTTCTATCGCATTATTATCCATTTATTGTGAGTTATGTTATATTTTGTAACATTTATTATTTGTATTTACTATTATATGTTTCTAGTTTTCTATGGCTGTAACTTAGTCTAATAGGTTAGCCTATAGAATAGGAGAGTTATTAGTAGCAGCTACTATATGGACTCTGTATCTCTCTTGTAATTGATTGACGTGAATTCAAATTCATTATCTAATTTGGTATCAGTTGCGAAAGGTAACCGATAATCTTTCCTTCGATATCGAACCTTACTTCTTCGGTTTTCCGATCGTCTACCCACCGTTAATCTCGCCTAATGGCTAACGCATCATCACCTTCCGATGGGGCTCTCACCATCGTCGCCAACCCACCACCAGTACCACCACCCTCCCTCACCGCCGCACACCACTACGTGTCGGTTAAGCTTACCACCCGAAATTATCTCCACTGGCGAACCCAGTTGGTCCCCTTCCTCCGAGGACAAAGCTTGCTCGGTTTTCTCGACGGCAGCAATCCCTGCCCGCCGGAAACAATCCCAGCGACTACCACCGCTGCTTCGCAGCCGGCGTCGCCTCCACTCCCAAATCCGGCGCACTCTGTTTGGGTCCAACAGGACCAATCAATCCTCAGCTTACTGATCTCCTCCCTCACCGACGAGGTTATGTACCTCGTCGTCGGCAGGTACACCTCCAAGGAGGTGTGGGATGCGATCACTGCTGCTCTCGCCTCCTCGTCGCGTTCACGATGCCTGAGTTTGCTCGGCCAATTTCAAACGCTGCGACAAGGTAATAGTTCTTTTATTTATTGTGTTTATTAATTCAAACCCCCGGATTAATTAAATTCATCATCATTAAAAAATATAAAGTCACAATTATCTGTTATCTATTCATGATATTCTAATTTGAAACCTTTTTTGAGATCATCCGTAGGCTAATAATTGATACTCCTTGCTTAACTCTTGAGACAAGACTAAAAATGCAATAATGGGAGCGAACTTGTAGCGATGAAACAAGTCACGAAACAAGAAATTTGTTACTTGTGGAAATGCCCAAACAGATGAAATGAGAAAAGGTCAAATTGTTGAAACGTAACACTCCGGACTTTTTTTTATTTGAGAGGAAGCCCACAAATGCTACATGAAGGTGTGCTTTAGATGAAATCCGTTTTGTGACCCTAGCTAGAGAAGGAATTAGCCTACGCTGGTCATAGCCGCAAATTACAGTTGAGTGGACCACGGTTCAAAAAGATGTCGTTAATTTTATGTATTAAAATAATGTACATTATGTGTTAGAATAATATACTTTGTGTTAAGAATAATAAAACTTCTGGGGTAAGATAATGCACTTTATGAGTTAGAATAATTTACATTATGAGTTACAAAAATGTATGTTGCAGTGGATCACATGAAAAAAAATTTACGTGAAGCGACATTTTTGCCACGCAATAACTATGGGTCCATAGCTAATCAACTCAAATCAAAAAGACTAATAAACAGTTCCCACAAAAAAATCGAACTTAAAACTTTGTGTGATTACTAAATCAACTGTCCGACCAACTTGTCTAGGTGTTCAAAACATAATGCTAATTACATACAAATGTTTCTTTTCAACAATTTCATGTTGGAAAACATTATCCATTTACTTCGTATTAGGAAACTAGTATCTTTCCAAGCAGTGTCTCTGATGTTATTTTGCTTCAATCTCTTCAAAAAAACAAAAAATGACAAAATAAGAAGTATACCTATAACCAAGTAGAGTTGTTTATAGTTTTTGAATTTGAGTTACATATACCATAAAACAACTTATTGAAACATGCATGATGTACTTAGAAGAACTCAGAGGTCAAAATTACCAGAAAATAACACATCAAATTTATCAACAATAATGTGCTAATTAATGTTCAAGTTTTATAATCTCTATGACAAAAATCATATAAATTACAAGCTGTATCTAGTTCTTGCTACAGAAGCAGTAGCACAACACACACGCAGAGAGTACAAAGAATGTAACAACCGGATTTTTGTAAAAAACGAAATCCAAGTGCAATATGCTGGCAAGCGATAACTTACTGCAGAAATGTGTATCCGAGGCTCTGATCCGATCTATCTGCGATTTCGATAAGCTACTTTTCTGATGGCTGCAGATGATGAGAGGGTTGTCCGCTCTCGCTTCCACAATTACTGCCTTCCACTTCACTTTCATAGCCATGATGGCAGCTACCATTGTTGATGCTGGGCTCGGGACTGGCATTGCCCTTACTGCTGCAGTTTGCCTGAACACCATTGGCCGAGGATGCTGGACAGCCCTTTTTCATTGCTCGATTTGCATTACCACCACTGCTTCGTCGTATTTCCTGTAGAAAATGCGAAGAAAATCAAGAAATGCAGCATGGAAAGGTTGGTCTCGGACTGATAAAGCACTAAACCGGTGGATGTTTAACTCAAGGAGAAAGAAAGGAAATCAAGACACAGAAAATGGAATCAATCAACCAATCAAGCATCAGAATTTCATATAAGTCATGGGATTGCAACAGAGAATCAGGGAGGATCTTATGCTATTTACTTTCTTATAACATATACGAGATTATAGATAGGGAGTCTTCCTTAGTGTTGAGGCAAGCAATAGTAAGTAGAAAATAAGAGCTAATTATAGCAGGGCAAAAACCATTTCTTGCCCGAGGATATTTTACATATCCTTGTTGTTTCCAGTCTTTTCAATTCAATTCTCCATTGTTCCTTCCTCAACTGCTCTTAACTCTAACGCAGGCACATTGAATCAGAGAGAAGTGGGTTGCAGATATTTACCATATGTCTTATAGCCATGTCGAGAGACTTCTTAGAGAAGGATGTTCCGAAGCTTGAGCTCTTTTGAGATATGGAAGACTTCTTGGAGGAGTCTTTGCTGCTAGATTGATGGTCATCGGGCTTGGGGGGAGCAAGTTTTCTCATGTTTACTACTCTTTCAACCATCTTTGTCCCCATCAGTACAGGGTTCACCTCATCTTCATCATTATTATACCCTCGGCTCCTGGAAAGCGAACCGCTCCAATGGCTATGAATGCTAATGATTGGGATTTGGCCTTTAGATGGAGAACATGATCTATGCCTTGGTTTTCCATCAGAACCGGTGTTGGTAGTAGATGGGCGAACATGAGGCGCAATTGGCCTTCCCCTAGAGGCAGAAACAGGCCTTTTCATCACTGAAGCTCGGGAACTTTTGGGAGCATCCTGTGATGAACTTGGCCTAGACTTCACAGTTGGAGAAGGACCACGGGCAGATTCTGGTTTCTTGGCCTTTGTGGGAGCAGTTTTGGCCACGGATGAAGACCGAGCAGAAGAAGCAGACCGTGTTGGTGTTGCAGACCTTGAAGCCGACTTGGATGTGGCGGGAACAGAAGGTCTAGCAGCTGGTGTAGAAGAGTGCGAACTAGTTCTTCCAGGAGCAGCAGCAGCAGTCGTCTTTGCAGAAGGCAACGATGCTCGAGAAGTAGGCGTGGAAGGCCTTGACATTTTTGAGATGGAAGACACACGTGGTCGCCCAGTGGGCGTTGCAGATCTAGAAGCAGTTGATTTTCTCCCCCCTGCTGATGCCGGCCTTCCATTTCCACTAGAAGAAGAGTTCATGCTACTCGAAGAAGTACTTTTCCCCGAGGATGTAGTTGTAGATGCCCCTAAAGACGAACTGTTTTGTGAAGCTAGATCCTTCGGGGAATCAGCAAGCTGCAACATCCCATAATTTACACAAACCATTTCATTTCATTAGCAATCCACTCATTGCTGAGCATATAATATATAAACATAAACTTGCAATCCAACTACCAGCTCAGACTTTTAGTTGAGACAGAACACATGCTTTAATTAATACATCATAAACTCTTATCAATGCTCACCATAGAATCTGACTCGGTCGAATCTGAGTGTTTCCCTATAGTGTTCTCCTCCTCATCCAGGGAAGGATATGAAGGTGCCCCGGGCGTCGAAACAAGCCTGTGTTCTCAGAATGTGTTATTTAAGATGATAGACTTCACCCAATACATCTTTTCTTTCATACTTGTTAAATCACATAAAAGAAAAAGAAAAGAAAAACAACAGTTCACTAGATGAATGCTATAGAGAGTTACCAGTCATAATCACTTGTGTCATTCTCAGAACTCAGGAAATTTTCCTTGGCAGTTGAATCAGCAGGTGAGTTTTCAACTACAAAACCACCAATCAGTTAACGTTAACCATCAAACTTAAATTTCACCAAGAATCATGAAAAGGCATAATAAACTAAAAGCCCTTTCCCTAAAACCAGGAAGAACCCAAGTTCCCAAACAAATTTAGCATTTTATACTAAGAACAAACAACATACACAATGAATCATTAAACTCCTCAAAGATCCCAGAATGAATATGATCCTCCCTCTCTTTCACACTGCGCCTCATCTGAAGAAAAATAGCAAGATCTTCATCCACCTCTTTCATCACCATCCCAAGAGTCCTTTCCTGTGGCCTGCACTGCACTGATGCCTGCATTTTGAAACCCATTCCAGATTTTCAAAACTCCAATCTTTACAGAAGCAAACTAACACAGATTGCCCAAGCTTCAAATCAAAAACCCATTTATTTTAGCTTCATCTCAATGGATCTAACTTGGAGAAAAAGGCCAAATTAACAAGTTTTCCCAGCTAAGCTCAAGAAACAGGTGAATACTCAGTTTCTGCACCTAAAAGTACGAATAGAGAGAAATTCCAATAACCCAACCAACAAAACAACACACCCACTCTCTTAAAATTTGAGAAAAATGTATAGATCAACAAAATAAAATAGAAATAGCAAGTATAGTACTTGTACTTACTGCCATTTCCTCGAGGGGGGGAGAAGAAAACAAAGGAGAGTTCAAACGGGATGTATCAGCGCCTATTCCACTGTTTGATTCCTTTGACAATGAAAGTTTACAGTCGTCTGTTGTTTGTGTTTGATTTGTTTTGAAGTGGGGGGAAGAAAATAACAGAGACTGGAGATTTGTTGATTTTGAATTCGTCCACCCTTTTATTTATTATTTCTACCAATACAACAAAATGCCTGCAAATGGGTTTACTGCACTGCACTTTTGATTAATTTCAACGACATTCTTGTCCAATCTTTTTCACTCTCATTTCTAACTTTTTCAAACCATCCAAAATGTTCTCACATACACTACAGTAAATTTTTAGTGAAATCTTTGACTATCCTCCTAAGGGTGTCACAAGTTTAATGTTGTGGGTCACGTTTCTAGTTTTCTTTTGATCTTTTTTTTTTTTTTATAACTCACAAATCATATAAGAGATAAACAATGCTTGAAAATTTTGATATGACTAATTCAACCGAGAGAGTATTGATATAAATTAAACATATGATATTCTGGTACGAAAATGTGCTATATATATTTCGACCACTCATTTTCAAGGCATTTGAATCTTATATTGACCATACATAATAAAAGCATCATACCGATTATGTAAAATTAACCTTAAAGCATCTCGGGCGGGGCGAGGGTGGAAATTGGATGTCAAAGAGAGAAAAAAAAATAAAATAAATGACTATTAACACGCCCTCTAGCACGCATGGTCAGGGAGGAATTTTTTTTTTTTTCTGCAAGCCCACGAATAATAATAATAATAATAATAATAATAATAATAATAATAATAATAATAATAATAATAATAATGCATTTTCATCTCTCGTCTCTCCTCTTTCCTCCACATCATCTCCTCCCTCTTCCATGTAAGAGAAAAAATCCAAGAAAAATATATTGATGGGCTTGCTCTTAGAGCAAGCTCAATAGTTTGTTTTAAGGGATAAAAAAAAAACATTTTCTGACAAGAAAAAATTTTAGGGCGACCACCAACTTATCTAATTTTTCTTTTTTCTCTCCTCACGAACCACACTAAAAATCAATACTTGCAGTAAAAAAATTGAATAAAAACCATGCACTTCATTTGTAAAAAACATCTACCTAATTTTTGGTCTTGCAAAAATCACTTAACAACTTCTAATGACCTTGCTTTTAGATGTTCCATCATAATAATAATTTCAATTTTAAATTTATATAAGAATAGTGCAACACTTAAATACTATGGATCAATTTTGACCAATTTTTTTTTTTTTTTTAAAAAAAAACATGTAAATAATTGCACAAGACTAGATTTTAAAAATCCTTGGTTTAAATTTTGAATTGGATAAGTTGGTGGTCGCCCTCAGGCCTCACCTAATGACCAAGAAAAATTGTGCGCATTCTAATGAAATGTTGTATGAGTGAGACAATATTTAAACAAATTTCAAATTTTGTATTGCTAAGCATGGCTCATTATATTAGGATGACATACTAATGAAAATGATTGTCCAATGATAAAGTGATAAGCCAGCATCTACGTGGGTGTTGTCAATCTGTCATTATCCAACTGAAAACACCATATTGTTTATAATCAAAAGTTATTTAGCCCTTACCTTTTGTTATTTGCACAACTTTGGGTTTAAGTAATTCAACTTTTTGTGACTTTTTGTCACCTTCAATTATCAATTATATCAACCAACTTGGTTGGTATGAGTAGTTGTATACTCTTGTCTTTTAAGAGATGCCAAGAGTTCTAACCATCTCTTATATGTAAAAATCAATCTGATTAGCAGTTAAACTAGTTAGGTATTGATACAAAGACTAACTTCATTAAGAATATTTTCGAGTAGCAGGGCCAGATTTTAGGGCCCCAAAATTTTGGAGGTTCCTAGTCCGATCCTAGTCCAGCCCTGACCTAATAGTTAGTATATGTATTTGTGATTATATTGGCCCAAAATTAGATTTTTTTGTATTTTTCTCTTTGCAATTTTTCTTCAATTCGTAGTTTATTTATACTTTGATAGGACATCACTTATTTATCACAGGGTCACGCAAATAAAAAAATCGGCCTTGTCAAATCCTATATGTAAACATTTTTTTTTTTTGAGTTGAATGGAAATAATTGACATGATTGGAATGAAAAAGGTCATCCCCACATAAAGTTACTTACTCACTTGACACATCCACATTTGTGAAGTCACACGCACCAACAAACAAGCAAACAAAAACCAAATAAAGCACTGCAAAAATAGTCATCAATCTACTCGATGAGATGGAGGAAGTAATTAAAGTAACCAAAAACTTCCCACAAAAGGATGATCAATTATTGATGGGAGCTGAAACAAAGCTACGGAATTAACTATTCATATTTCACTCTGTGTCAGAATTTTCAAACCAATATTGGGTTCGCTGCAGATCTGCCAAAAGGACACGCATTTTAATACCCCAACTTTATAACGTATTGATTGATTATTCCTGTTAATATAGATTGTATATCAAAAATATTTATTTTAAATTTGATTGTGATTTAATTTGGTCTGATTCATGCTCATTGTTGGCAAGAACTATAACATATATGAACCGTTACTATATAGTTCTTTGTTGAAAAACTATAGTGTATCACTGTATCTGTGAATGTTATGTAAATGTATCATCGTATACTCAAATAATACAGAGAAGAAGAGAAAGAAAGAGAAGAAGAGAAAATAGAACACATGAACTCATGACCCCTTCTCATTAGGTAACTGCTAATATTTATACAGAGTAAATTGTCTTTTTGGTTCACTGACTATAAAAGTCTTGTTAATTGCAATTCACGACTTTCAAAACTGTTAATTTCGTACTTTAACTATACAATTTTTATCAATTTTGGTCACTCAGACCAAATTGCCGGTCAAATATCACTGAAAAATCCTAAACCCTAAAATAATGAGGGCATTTTAGCCATTTCACACTGATTTCTTCTTCTTCGATCTAGCAAGCTACCATATCTTCTTGCACTTTCTCGGCGATGACGAGGCCTCATCCTTCACCGCTTTGTTGGCGAGCATGGAGGAAAAAACACCTGATCTTGTTTTCTCTCTCTTTAGGAAAAAAAAAAGATATGATATTTGGTTTAACTTGGCGTGGTTGGCGATGCGGAGAGGCAGAGCAGCCACAACGGCCAAGCAAGTGGCGGCGGCGGGGACTTCGCAGCCTAGAAATGCCAACGGATCTGGAGGATCTCAGGAGATTAGGTTCCGGGGAGTGAGAAAGAGACCGTGGGGGAGATTCGCCGCCGAGATTACCCATGGAAGAAGGCGGGTGTGGCTAGGGACCTTTGACTCCACAAAGGATGCCGCCCGAGCTTATGTACGCTCCCTCTCCTCCATGCTCGCCAATAGATTCAGCTCGCCGTCAGCGGGAAAGTGCAAGAAGATATGGTAGCTCGCCGGAGAAGAAGAGATAGGTGTGAAATGACTAAAATACCCTCATTATTTTAGGGTTTAAGATTTTTCCGGTGAGATTTGACTGGCAATTTGGTCGGAGTGACCAAAAATGATAACAATTACATAGTTAAGGTACGAAATTAATAATTTTGAAAGTCGTAGATTGCAATTAACAAGAGCCTTATAGTCAATGGACCAAAAGGGATATTTGCTCTATTTGTACATGTATATTACAGGAGAACTATATGCAATCATGGGAGAGAAAAAATGGGATAATGGCCACAAAAGTGGTTATATTTACAACATTCTCCCTTGGCCATTACCTTACTATAATCATGACTCATTAAAAACCTTGCTAAGAAAACTATGTGGGAAAAAACTAGTCAGGGGAAAAGAGTACATGATGTATTTCAAAACATATGTCAAACAGGATTGCCTCATTAAAAACCTTAAGCTAAGAAAAACTCAGTGGGAAAAAAACTTAGCTAAGAGAAAAAGAGTACAACCATAAATCGATCATAAACCTTCAGGGCATAATCTTCAGGATAACCAATCATAAACCTTCAGTGTATAATCTTCAAGATTTTTGGGAGTTTGTCTATTTAAGTATTTTTTTTTTTTCCAACTTTCTCCCTTGGAACTATTATATCATACTTATGCCTCGTTAAAAACTTCACTAAAAAATTCAATGGGAAAAAACCTAGTAAAGAAAAAAGAGTACATGACATCTATGCATTCATGTGTTGCACTAGCTGCCTCATTTTTAAAATTAAAAAAAAAAACCTTGATTAAGAAAATTATATCAAAACTCAATTAAAGAAAAAAAAAAGTACAATTGTTGGTATTCGGGACCCAATCTTCAGGATTATTCAAGTTCAATCTTCAAGATTGGTTCAAGTGAATGACACTCCCCCTGAAGATAACAATCTTCAAATTCTACACGTTTTAATGTAAAAACATTGTTCCAAGATAAGTGCAGAAAAAGAATATGGTACAATCTTCAAGATTGTCACTAGAGCGAGCATTCTGTATAGCAATCTTGTGACTCTTATGGAGCTCACGTGGGTTGCATCTCAACACTATATATGCTCAGTCAAATATTCTTAAACATATTCATTTATCATTTGTGCAACACAAGCTTTATTGTCCACATATAGGATAATGGGGTAAAACAAAACATAACCAGTTTGGGACTTGGCATTATGAGGATCAAATAAAATAACCAGTACCCGAGAAGCCCATGAAAACCATATACTAGTTTCTCGCATAAAATCCAAAATCTTTTGCAACTCGAAGATACCTGAGGACGCGTTAAACACTATTTTAATATTTCATTGTAGGGGAGCACTGAATGTTGCTAGCAATTTCATTGCAGATACAATATCTAGCCTGATGCGATTATGAAACTTTTGGTCCTAAATTGGTGCTCCAATGACAATGAAGTAATGGACTTTTGGTCACAAAACATCTTCATTATTCTCTTCGAGTCTAAATGGCTTGTTATCTACTCCTTGAGATTTGAAACCAATAATGTGATAAGTAAATAATACTTATCTATCTAAAACATTTCCAAAACATTTTTCAAGTAGGCTAACTACTACTGTATAAAACTCCTTCAAGGAGAAACTCAATCTTCAAGTCGAGACAATACTTGGGTTTCCCAAGTTTTTCATTTCAAACTCCGTCTTTAGGCATTAGCTAATCTCATCAAGCTCTTTATGTATTTCAATTATGTTCATACCATCAACACAGACTGATATAATAAATAAATAACTCCATTAGCAACTCCTTAATGAGCACATAATGACACATATCTATATTTACATATTCCTACTTCATGAGAAAACCACTCAGTCAATTGCTTATTACTTAAAGATAAGTAAAGCCTTTGTAATTCAACAAAATACATGTTGCGATTTTCATTTCTTTTCTCTTTTCTAGATAATTCGTGATCTTATGATTTTCGTTTATGAATCATCGATAAAGATGTTAAATTTTATAACTAATTATTTGAATTTTAATTTTAAATAAAAGATTGAATTATAATTAGATAAAGATGTTAAATTTTATATTTTTTTTTTGCAAGCTTAAATTTTATATTTTTAAATTTAAAATTTTGTACTAAAGTATTAAAGTATTATGGAGTACAATTTATTTAAAAAGAAAAGAAAAAAAAACGCTTACACACTTGCACTTAACGGGACGTTTGGTTAGAATGATGGAATTAGGGAGGAAAAGAATTATAATTTTGAGGGAAAAGAATAATGTGAGAATTCAAGCTTCATGATTTGGTAGGCAAAAATAGAATTACGAAGAATTGAAAGGGAGAAGTGAAAAAGACTAAAATGTCCTTATATAATAATATAATAGTAAAGGAAAAACTGTAATGTACTGTGGAAGTCAGCATGTGGAATTGCAATCCCTTCAATAAAATAATGAAATTTTTATTCTATGAAATTTGGTAGGAATAGAATTACAATGGTATCCTACCAAACATCCCATTAATTTTATCAAGACATCATTGCTTCTATATGACCATATATTCTCATAATGCATACATACATACATAACGAAGGGTTTAAGTGCGGGTATAGCTTTTCGTGCGGTTGTGCGGTTACACACTTTAAATATTATAATGACGCACCTTAAGTACACAAACTACGCACCTTAAATTTTTTAATGGTGTACTGATATATAAGGGAAGGGTTCAGGACCTGTGCAGGTATAGTTTCCTGTGCGGTTATGAACCTTAAGCGCATAAACAAAGCACCTTAAATACACAGACCACGCATCTTAAGCTAAGAACACAATCCACACACCTAAAATTTTTAAATGGTTCACCTTCAGTAAACAAACTACGCATCTTAAGCATACAAACCAAACAATTTAAGAACCCAAACCACGCACCTAAAGTTTTAAAAAGGCCCACCTTAAGTTTCAACACTGACGCACCTTAAGCACACAAACCACGCACCTTAAGAAAAAAATCACGCAACTAAGCACCCGCACAACCGCACCGGAGAAGGCTAACCGCACAAGAACCCATATATATATATATATAGAGTAGCATTCAGGTACGACGACCTTAACGTGCGGTCAGTGTGGCCGCACCACTATGTATACAAATATACACCACTCAATGTTAGAAAATGCACCACACAAATATGCATCATTAGGTACGCATCACCAAAAAACACACCACTAGGTATGCAAATATACATCGCACAGTGTTAGCAAATGCACCATTAGGGGTAGGGCAGTTATGGTGCATTATTTTGGATGTGTGGTGTGTTTTATGGTGTTTTTGTGTATTTTCATTGTGGTGCGTTTTCTAACATTGAGTGATGCATTTTTTAACATTGGTGCATTTTCTAACATTGAGTGATGCATTTTTTAACATTGGTGCATTTTCTAACATTGAGTGGTGTGAACCACATCGACCGCACGGGAAGAAGCGACCACATTTGTACAAATATATATATATATATATATATATATATATATATATAGAAATTATTTCAGGTGTGGTCGTGCTCTCCCGTGCGGCCGTGCGGTCACACACCACTCAATGTTACGAAATACACCACTCAATGTTAAGAAACACACCACAATGAAACACACCACAATTTTAAGAAACACACCACAGTGCATATTTGTGTGGTGTGTTTCTTAACATTGAGTGGTGTATTTCATAACATTGAGTGGTGTGAACCGCACGGCCGCACGGGAGAGGACGGCCGCACCTGATGATGACTCTATATATATATATAATATATATATATATATAATAGTTTAAATATTAATCGGTTCGCAATTTAACAAAGTAAAATCTTAATTTTAACTGAAGTTAATATCAATTTAGTCATCGGTTATTGTGGTTTTCTTCGATTTAGTCATAAATGACTTTTTGTGCAGAATTAAATCATTGACTTTGATAGTTTTCTCAATTGAGTTATTTTTAAAATCTCTATTATTACTCAATTTAGTCTTCAACTATAGTAGTTTTGCCCAAGTTAGTCTTCGACTATAGTGGTTTTACCCAATTTAATTCTCGATTATGCTAAATTTTCTCAATTTAGTCCTTGATTCTAATAGTCGAGAACTCAATTGAATAAAACCATCAAAATCAAGGATCTAACTAAGCACAAAAAGTTATTTAAACTTAAATCGAAAAAAATCACTATAATCAATAACGAAATCGGGTATTGACTCATTTTAAGTGTAACTCTTTCAGTTTTAAGTTTAAACCTTAACTTGAACTTTTCATCCGGTTATGTATTTTGGAGTAAAGTAAGAATTTGGGGAGGGCAATAATTGAGGAGGTGGGAGTAGGGTTGGATCTCGTGAGGGGTGGGTTTGAAATTAAAATGTGGCAACTTCTATACAATCAAATTGCTACAAGTAACTGACACCTTCTGACGATGGAGCCTCTTGTTTTCAGCCTTTTTCAGACACTATTTTTTTTTTCTTTTAAAGAAAAATTCACACACAAAATGACAATTATTCAATTGTTTATAAAGTTTTTTTCTTTTTAGGCAAATCAGTTGAAACTGCCAGGGATAAATTTGAATTCAAGTTTGATGTCTAACGTGGCTTAATTTATCAAACCCAGAGCTCCAATTCTTGAGGAGATTAAATGTGATTAAATATTTATCTATTATGTTTAAAATGTCTTAAAGAAACCTGTGAATATATATACATTTTTAAAGATTTAACTAAAGTATTAAATTAATAGTGAGACTACATATTTATTATTTTATATATTAATAATGTCATATATATTTTTTTATTTCTTTGTTGCTATACCGCGATTCTAGATTAAAAAAAATAAAGTTACACTTTTGTAATCTAAGCTAATTCAAATTCAACGGATGAAATTTTTTGATTGATTAACCCTTGCAAAGGTTAAAACTACACATATTATATATATAAATTTAAAAGTATTTAATGCACTATAAGTTTATACAAGTTATGTTGATACTTTTTATGTGGAAAACTAAACAGAAACATTCCAAGGCCATCCTCAATAGTGTGAGATTTTTGAGAAAATTTTGCAAGTGTGGCTAGGAAAGAGAAAATGATAGTGGAGGAAAAAATAACATAAAAAACTGAAATAAAATTTAAAAAAATGGATTTACACACGTTAGGTGCAACTCTCTCCTAGCAGTGGGCCCCACTCCTCACTGCCAAAATCTCCAAATTTTCAGGAGAAAAAAATTCTCCAAAAATTCACCCATCACATTTTTACTATTCCAAAAACTCCACAAAAACAACTAATGTAGAAGGCCTAAGAGCATCTCCAAGAGTTTTTTTTTTTTTTTTAAGTTTTTTTTTTTTTTTTTCAGAAGCACAGAAAAAAGAGAATGAAGAGAAAAAGGGAGAGAAAAAAAAGAAGAAAAGAAGTACTCCATAATATATACACACCCAAGACACACCTGCAACATTTCCCTTTTTGTTTATTTATTTAAATTTTACTGATGGTGATGCTCTAAGCATCATTATAATTAGGGAAAATTGCAATTTTCGTCCCTAAGTTATAGGGTAATTGTAGAATTTGTCCCTAAGTTATGGTAATACTCACTTTTCATCCCTAAGTTATCATTGTCGTTGCATTTTTTGTCCCTGAGTTATTCAAATTGCAAATTTCGTCCCTAAGTTATCATTACGTTGCACTTTTCATCCCTAACGAACTTAAGTGTGCAAACTTCGATAAACTTTTGTTTAAAAATTTTTTATTCGAACTTTTTCAGTAAACATCGTTAAAAAAATTGGTGCTGAACCGGAAAAGTTCGAATAAAAAATTTTTAAACGAAAATTTACCGAAGTTTGCACACTTAAGCTAGGGACGAAAAGTGCAACATAATGATAACTTAGGGACGGAATTTGCAATTTGAATAACTCAGGGACAAAAAGTGCAACGCCAATGATAACTTAGGAACGAAAAGTGAGTATTACCATAACTCAGGGACGAATTCTACAATTACCCTATAACTTAGGGACGAAAAATGCAATTTTTCCTTATAATTACACTTATAAACAATCACTTCCTAATGTGGTAAAGTATCACATCAGACTCATTCAATAACTATATATTAGGCTATCTATCCCTGCAAATCTCTCTCTTAAAAATGGGTCTCATTATACATTCACACTACATCCATGCAATCTAATCAACTCTCAAAAATGGATCTCAATTTCACATTACTTTAAATAAAATAAACAAAAAAAAAAACAACAAAACAAAAGAAATAAAAATAAAAAATATAAAAAGTACAAAAAGCTGCGACAACTTTTTGTACGGATTTGCAATCCAAGTCATCAATTAAAAAAAATGTTATATATATGCCACATGGGATTGGCAGGGATGGCCGGATGGGGTTAGTCTTATAGAAGGACTATTTTTTTTTTTTAGTACTACTAACACTGTTACAATATAGTATCTATTCATAACTACTTTCTCAACCTATTGAAGCACAAAGAGTTAATACCGCTTTTACTGAGACTTGAACTCACTATCTCTCATATGGGAGTGCAACTTGGTACCACTAAACTACAAAGTCTTGGCAGAAGGTGTATTTATGAGTGGTCACAAAATTCTGTTGTTTAGTGGCAATGTTCATTATTTTAATGCCTATTAAATTTAAATTTCAAATCCAATCTTTTAACGTTCATAATATTTGCATTGAATATTCATATATTAGTATATAAAGAGGGTTTCAAACAATAGCAATTGCATTATAACCAACTCTATATCTCTATTCTCCACTTTCTCCTTTCGCCATGTTATCTTTTTTTACACCATACAAACTATTTATTGCCAGCAAATTCCCTCGCCTCCAAGGTTCTCACACCACAACTTGATAGGATAGTAGAGAAATAAATCATGATAACTTAATGACCTATTACGTCGAAGGATCAGTGCCTAATGCCCACACGAAGCCCACTACATCCAAACAGGCAAATTATATCATGGACTAGAGTCTAGCTTGCATTGTATACACTGGTCCAAAAATAAACTTCAGGGTACCTACAGTTAAAAATTTTTGTACATGTAACTATCATATTATGTGTCACAAATTATCAAGTTATTTGTTTACATGTACCGAAACTGTTAACTATAAGTACAAAATGTGTTAACGAAAGTACACAATTTTGTATCAGGGTTCACAATGGAATATCAATCTTAACAATTGATCCAAACAAACTATCTATTGACCTTAGCATGGCTTGTTTTGAAAGTTTCCACAAGTGAAGTCAAATTGGGATTGTATAAAGACACAACTGAACATTACCAACCTACACTAGATCTCAAACGTTGGCAAGATCTCAGCCCCAGCATCCTTTCACAGGTTGTACACTCATTGGAACAAAATCTTTAAGGAAAAGCAAACGATCCGTTATCACATGAGTCACGTCACCCAATTACAGTTACAACATCATGTTCATAGCACCAACTGGTCAAACCTTGGAAAAAGAGATCAGATTCCCTTTTCTTGTTTCATTTACATTACAATTAGGAGCTTCAATCTGGGAATTTACAAAGGAAAAGTAATATAATGGGGTTTGGTAAATAGCTGTTAGCAGATAGCTATTAGCTGATTTGTAGAAAATGTTTTGTAAATTAGTTGTTAGCTAATAGCTAATTACATTCAAAATAATTTTCTTAAAAAACTGATCAAAGAAGCTACTTTTTTTATTTTAGCGTTTTAGAGCAATAAAATGTTTACAAAAAACTAATTAATCAAACACTTATATTGATTGTTTAACCAAGCCAAACAACTAATAGTGGTCAAATAAGTTAAAATTGGCTTAAAAACTAACTATGTTACCAAACAGGGCCTTACAACAAGGTACAGAATACTATCAAAAAATGCCAATACAGAAACTTCAGTGTCAAAAACATGTTCAAGAATTCGGGTATAGCTAAATGAAATGAAGAGGGTATTGTGACATTATTAGGACGCAGATTGTTGTTTTCTTCTTCCATGGAAGTGAGTGTGGGCAGCTGGATGAAAGGAAGAAAATTGGTGTACTTGAAGAACGAGAAATTTGGTGTCTAAATACATTTACAAAGGCGGGATGCTTTGAGGAAGACTTCTTTCTACGGCACCAATTCTCTGAGGTGGCCAGATAATGTGTGTGACCCTTCCACAAATTAAACCCAATGGGATCTGGAATTGCAGTATTTCAAGACAAGAACACTATTACGAAATGACCAACTAAAAAAAAAACAAAAGAAACTTATTTCACATGCTATGAGCCTATGACGGATGCAAATAGAAAATCTCAACGGTGCAGAAATTATACTTCATGGGGGAGAGATAGTGAAAGAGGATGAACATTTGAATGTCATGTTGGTTAAGCATGTCACTTACAGGGCCATAGGATCTTGAGTCAAAGCTCCAAGCTGCATTGTCACCTTCAACCCAGCAATGGCCTTCTGGTATTATCACTGCATCATATGAATGAGGTGTACTGATCCAGTCACCAGGTAAGGCTGTTATCCTCTTCATGTGTTTCTCTTGATGATTAGAAGGAGATCTTAAAAGAAAATGTAACACCAATAGGATTTCGTCAAAAGGAATGGTAACAGATGTGCAAAATATAAGACACAGCATCTTGAAGAAACTACTACTTCTGTTTACAACAATTCTGTGTTAATAAACTGATAATGAAGTCCACATTATAGTTAATGCCGCTCAATTCAGAATTTCAAAAATCTACAACTAAACGCGTGCATGTTAAAAATTGTGCATTGCCATTTGGGAAACACTAAAAAATTCAGCTCAGATCATTCATATCAACACTTCCCTCTCCCAGCACCTACCAGTCTTAACTACACAGTTTTTGTACCACTATGCCAAAAGCTGTAGCTATTAGCGAAGACGCAACTTTATTTCCTTATAGACTGTCATTACATTTTTGAGAAGCAGGTGCTGGACTTGGCCCTTAATTGGCCTCCGCCTAACAATCTTCTAGACACTAATTGATGGACTTGACTTGACCCTTTACTGACCTCTGCCCAACAATATGCACCTACTTATCAGGATACAAATATATGAAATTCCACTGAAATAGCACCAACATAATTTACCTGAAGACCACTACATCACCTTGAGAAAAGTTGTACTTTTCGAGGCATAATTTCTCCAATAGAACACGGTCACCTGGGTCAAGTGAAAGCCAGTGAGAATCTGCCCAACATTGGAATGAAGAGGACAGAAAATATGAATGTGACTACTGATATTACGAGTCAAGAGTCCATCTCCGTGAGGGTTAAATGTTGGAGACATGGAGCCGCCTGTAAGAGAAACTACACTTGCATAACGATCAGATATAGTGACACCAATGAGGCTCCCAGTAAAAACGTACTTAGTCATATTCCATAAAATATTTTGAGTTCCCATATTTGTACTGCCTATTGGTTAACTTAATATTCGTAATACACCAAAGCCATCTGCAACAACATATCTGACGATAATTATAGAACAAGTCAGCTGCTATAAGATGTATGAAAAACAAATGCCAGTGTGCATATCTGTAACCATTTTTTTCTTAAAAGAGAAACATAGTATACAGATAGGCCATGAAACTTCTGTTCGAGATGCATAAAAGCATACAGATAATGAGAATGCAGTTCCTTAATTATAATTTTTTTTGTTATAATTTGTATAAAGATGATTCATACAGAATAAATGCTTCAAAAAGATATAGACTGAAAGGATCAAGCTTGCTCTATACATGTAGCTTTGTTGAGTTTTTCTCATATAAGGAATATGAATGGAATGGATTGGGGTAGATACCTACAAATACATTGGTTGTATGATTGTATCTCAAGTGTATGTCACAATTAATAAAAGAATAATTTCACTCTCTTCGTGGATATAGGCACATTGCCCTGGCAAGTAAACCTTGGTTTACTTTTCTGCAATTGTTATTGTTTCTTGTTCCTATTAATCATTTGTTCATAATGTAAAGATGAAAAGTTTTCCATCAAGCAAAATGGTGCCTTTGGTTCTTACAAATTTATTCCAACATCAAAAGTCGAAAACACAGAACAGAATGCAATTCAAGAAATTTAGAACATCGGTAAGGAGTTATAATCATATAATTACAGCTCTGAATTAGCTCTATAGCACTGGATAAATATACAAAATCCAAAATTAACAAAAATGCAATTGAAGAAATAAATGGGAATGTAGAGTTGGAAAATTGCTATCTCAAGCTGGTCTAGAGGCACGACTGTGAGAGAAAGAGACGCTTACAATGAAGAAGATGAAACCCCTGCGGCGATAGAAGAGTTCTAAGGTTTGCTCCAGAAGACCTCCTCGGCGCCGCCGTCGCCGCCTCCGCCGTGCCGCCGATCCCTTGTGTGAACTTAGAAGGGATTAGCGGATTTCATTTGTTCGAAAAATATAGGCTTTTGGATTGGGTTGGCCCACATTAAATGTTCCACTTTACACATCCCATTTTGGGCTTTTTGAGTGGGCAAATAGGATTTGGATTATAGTGTGTAGATATTTTTTTACCCAATCCAATTTCAAATTAAGAAAAAAAAAATTATATTTTCAGTAGCTCATTTGTTTTAGGCAAATTATTGTGTATTACGATCCAAAACGCCAAAACGGCATCATCTTGATGTTAATTGGATTGTAGTGTGTAGATATTTTTTTAGCCAATACAATTTCAAATTAAAAAAAAAAAATCATATTTTCAGTAGCTCAGTTGTTATTAGGCAAATTATTGTGTATCACGGTCCAAAACAACGTCGTTTTGATGTTAAAAAAATTTCTTGTTTCGCGTGCATGTTAGAATAATGAACATTCTAGGTAAGATAATGCATTTTTTAAGTTAGAATAATGAAATTTTTGAGATAAGATAATGTATTTTATGAGTTAGAATAATGTACTTTATATGTGAGTAATGTTATTTTATGAGTTAAAATAATGTATAATGTATTTTATGTGTTAGAATAATGTATTTTATGTGTTTTTGGACTGTGGTCCACACAATAACGATTGTTGTATTTATGTCTTTCAATTGTTATAAATTTAGCCGTTTAGTTATTTATCTAATTACAAATAAAAGGCATGGACTACATTTGTAATTCGAGAATGATTTTTCTTTTTTTTTTTGAAAGTAAAAAAGGAAGATGTTATTGCAACCAAAATGGGAAAAAAGGTATGATACAATCTGGGGGAATTTGGTCCCTGGTATTGAAACTAGCTTGAGAGCCAACTGCCCTAACTAATGTGTGTGGGTGGGCTGGTCCGCTAACCTACCTATGTGTGTACAAGATACATTTTCAAAATTTCACATAATAAGGCCAATACAGGCTTGAATAACATAGCCTAAATTAGTTCTATTAGCAGTAGGATTATGGAGTTGCACTACATTCTAACAGTCTGTTTCAACTTTCAAGCATTACTACCTTGACATTTCGACCTCTTAGCCTAGAGAGGGCTTCTTTGCATCCCAAAGCTTCAGCTAGTATCGGGGACTAGTGGTAGCTGATAGGTCCACTCCTAGTCGTGATGAAGGTTCCATCAGGGGTTAACATTATCATGCCGACCGTAGCTTTGTTTTCATGAGGAAAAAGATCTGCGTCTACACGGCATATAAGAGCATTGTCCGGCGGAGTCGGCGAACTTGAGGTCGGAATCCTGCTGATCCGGTTACTATGGCTTGCCAAAGTCCAACTATAGAACTGTGCTTCTGTTGTCCTTAATGTGACTCCTGGGTCAAGCGGGGAGTTCTGCCATTTATGTGAATTGCGGGAATGCGAGATAGAGCTTAAAATGAAGGCCATATGTTCTGCCTTAATTCGAGAATAATTAAATGACTAAAAGTGTGAATTTTCTATATTAATTTAGATTTAAAAAAATAATTTAACTTTCAAATTATTTTTTTTATCACTTATTTGTTTAAAGAAAAAATGTTCAAATTAGCCAATGAGGCAAACAAGTAATTAGATCATTTAACTCAAAAAATGTAATTAGGTCCCTAAATTGTCTAAAATCGTATATTCGACTAAATTTAACATGTCACTCATATCACCGCTGACATGATAATTATCTTATTAAAAATTATTGTTTTTATTTTTCCTTGGAGAAACCTAGAAACAATTGGGTTCCATAATGGAATCCAAAAAACAAGTTTGTTTGTTTTTTCTACTGATTTACGAATCAATACCTCTATTACTGGAATTCGATGTCACACATTTCACACTACATAGTAATTAGCTAAATAAAAGCATATATTTCAAGGAACTTCCCATTTTTGAAGATTAGATAAGTATATAACAAATAGAAGTATTTTATAGTCATCATACAACAATAGCGTCATACATCAAAACAAAAACCCTTTTGACAAAGTAAGAAATAAAGCCATTGTGGTTTGATGTTATATATGTTATTAAGAAGAGAAGAGTCCGAAGGTGTCCAAAATGGTAGTGTGAAAGGGGTCACTCAAATGGGTAGCCCAGTTGTTGAGTGGGCCCTTCCCAGTGGCGGCGGCTTGGATGCTAAATCCCAAGAAGGCAACCATGGCAAGACGAGCATGCTTGATCTCTGCGAGTTGAAGCCGGGCCTTCTCCTCCGGGTCGGATGCTAGCCCCAACGGGTCGAAGAATTTGCCACCCGGGTAGATCCTCTTCTCCGGGTCAAGCTCTGCGTTCCTTTGGAATTCGATGTATCCGATGACTAGGACTTCGATCCAAATCAACGTGGTAAGTGAGAATGGGAGTGGCTGCCCTAGGTACGATGACCCTTCAACCAGTTCAACCTTTAACGCAATATACCCACCTACCATTAGTCTATAACGTTACAAGTTCAATATATCATCTACATTTGTAATGATAGATATTGCAAAAGCATATACAACATAGTTAGCGGATTAACTTGATACTCGCAAAATTTTAAGTTCAACTATTTACCTTATTGATCTTTTTTGTTCAAAAGGTTGAATTCTAACCCTAGTCAACTAAAATAAGTGGAAAGCATAAATTACGAGGGATCTGTCTACATTGGGCATAATCCTCACACTACTACTACCGAGTTTCAAACTTTGGTCTCTTCTTTCAACTACTGCCTACTGAACCAATGAACTAAATCTATGTAAATATTATTGACTTTCTTGATTTGAGTCAGTGTCAATCTAAGTTGATGTTGATTTACCTTCTTGTAATCCTTTGCGGACTAAGGCCACAAGGCAGGATTTTGCTCAGTGCACACTCTCGAATAGTGGGGGTGAGTTTCCTTGTTATCAAAAGGGGAAATTATATTTTTTCGTCGCTAAATTGTAGGGTAATTGTAGAATTCATGATTAAGTAATGGTCATACCCACTTTTTGTTCCTAAGTTATGATTGAGGTTGCACTTTTCGTCTCTTTACAAATAAAACATTAAGGATGAACTTTGTAATTTTAGTATAACTCAAGTGAACATGAAAGGACGAAAGTGCACCACGAATGATAATTTAGGAATGAAAAGTGAGTATGACTTATATACAATTACCTAATAATTTATGTACTAAAAGTTTAATTTTGTCTTTATATCAAAATAAAAGCCATCAACACAAACATACCTTTCCGGCGTCTTGCCAAGTAACGCCGGTGAGCCACTCGACGGACAAGGAACCGAGAGTAGCCAGCATGGCCCACCTGCCATGAATGAGCTCACATTCCCTGAACCTCTGGATCCCGAACACCTCACTGTAAGGCTGAAAAGGAGTAGGCTTAACGTCGGCGCTCTCTATCCTGGTCCCAATGATGTCTCCGGCCACATTCTTGGCCAAGTTCTGGTCCAAAGAGTCCAGCTCAAACTGCAAGTACTCAGCGGGCTTCGCCAGCCCGAACGGGTCGAACCCAACGTCACCCACCAGGCTTCCGTCCAGCCATTCCGGCGCCTTCGCTCCGGGGAACCACGTCGGCCTGTCCGAACTCACCTGCCTCGGCGGCGGCGCAGACTTCTTGGGCGGCGGCGGCGGAGCGGCTTTCTTGCGCCCGAATCCAAGCAATGCCCGCACCCGGCCCATCCCATTATGGGTCTTCGGAATTCGGGTCCCGAGGAACGAAGGCGTGGCGGCTGTGGTAGCCATGGCTATAAATCTATAATCCACTAATGTTGTAGGGATATGATGAAACTAAGGATATTGAGAAGTAAGAGAAGAGGGTTATAGAGAAGTGGCATGCTGTCATTGCATGGCGATTTTTGGAAGGGTGTGTGGATCGTGTTGGGCGGGGAATTGTGAGCGTTGGATCAAGGAGTCAGTTAAGCGATCAGAGGGCTGTGGTGGCGTTGCCTTATCTTCTACCTCATTTGGTTTGTGGAGAATGTTTTAGTTGAACTGGATGGTCTTTTGAATGGCTACGTAGGATATGATGATGTGTTATATATGTGGTTCATACACATACAGGGTATCTATCCAACAGATAATATTTGGGAATGATTATTGGGATGGTGACTGAACCTTCGTCTACATCTCTGCTTTGATTTCTTCTTTAATTTGGACCATATATGCCACAATGAAATTAAATGTGGTAATTTGGACCATATATGCAACAATGATATTAAATGTGGTAATATGGACCATATATGCCACAATGAAATTAAATGCAATTGGTGAAGCTACTTGAATATAGTGAGTGACTTGCAATATAATGAAATCACTTAAGGAAGATAATTACATGTAAATTTAAGGGGTCGGGAATTCAATTCCTCACCTCCAATAAAAACGGGAGGTGGGCGAAAAATCAGAGATGGGATGAGGACTCGAGCAGTACTACGCCCACATATTTCTCACAGTGTTGCCATTCCTAAAGTCAATCCATGCATAATTAGTTCATAAAATAAAAATAAGGATATAAATATTCTAAAGAAATAAATAATAATGAATTGAAATACTTATTTTGAAGACATACACATAGTGACTGCATTTGGTATGGACTGGCACCCTCATGCGAACATATCACAATCACCTAAAAGTCAAATAAATTGTGTTAATGTCAATTGGAAAAACAGTAATATAATTGTGATTATATAGATGATGAGGCATAAGACCTAAGCCCAAGAAGTATAAATACCTTATAAATTGGATCACCAATTATTTCATAACGCATTTGAGATCCAATAACAACTTGGATATGTGTATTTGCATGAAAACTTGACAGGCCCCCAAACTTTTAAAAGTAGCAATTAAGCACATCAACTTTTGATTTTCGTTCATATAAACCCAAAAACCGGATGTTTACCTGTAAATGCAGGTAACCACTTATGTGGCATCATTTCGATTTGCCACGTATACAAACTTAAAAAAATTGAAAAACATTTATTAAAAATCAAAATAAATAATCTATAATAATTCTATAATAATAATAATAACCTATTATGTCGCTTGCCGTTTACCACCACCGCCGGTCGGCCGCCGATGGCCAGAGAAGAAGGCAGGTTAGGCAGCCATGGCCATCCTTCAATTTTTTTTAAAAAGTATCTTCCCTTCTTCGTCTCCATATTTGGAGACAAAGAAGGAGAGAGGAAGAAGGCAGCCATGGTCGTCGGCCATGGCTGCCTTCAACCTCTTTTTTTGTTTTTGTTTTTGTTTTTTTTTAAATTCTTCCCCTTCGTCTCCAGATCTGGAGAAGAAGAAAGGTAAGAGGACCCTTCTTCATCTCCATCTTTGGAGATGAAGAAGGAACCAAGAATAAGACAGCCATGGCCGTCGGCCATGGCTGCCTTCAAGCTTTAACCTTTTTTTTTTTTTTATAAATAAAAACCATTCCCTTCTTCGTCTCCAGATCTGGAGACGAAGAAGGGAAAGAGGACTATTCTTCGTCTCTAGAGTTGGAGACGAAGAAGGAGGAAGAAGGCAGCCGGCCATGGCTGCCTTTGACGGAGAAGTTTTTTTTTTTGGTAAATTAAAGTTTAATATTATTTGCATTCAAAAAAAAAAGTTTAATATTATTTTATTAATAAAAATGACCCCACATAAGTGGTTACCTGCATTTACAGGTAAACATCCGGTTTTTGGGTTTATATGAACGAAAATCAAAAGTTGATGTGCTTAATTGCTACTTTTAAAAGTTCGGGGACTTAATTGATTTCTCGTATAAAGTTCGGTGGCTTATTTGACCCTTTTCCCAAAATAGAAATTAAAGCATATTATATAGGAAGAAGGGCCAAATTGGCCACTGAACGTAACACGATAGTGCAATCAGACCACTGAACTTAAAAAACATGCAATTACACCATTCAACGGTCCAAATGCCTCCAATTTTACCTCGTAGCCGGTTCCTAGCCCTTCTTCCGGTTGACTGTTGACTAGGCTGATTACATGGGATTAGTAATTGTCTTTGTTTATTTTCCGGTAATTAGTTTCGTTGTCTTCGTTCATCTTCATCTTCTCACTCGCTCTTGGACCATGAGACTCCATGGCTTCGCCCACTCGGCTCCGCCCCATTCTCCCACAAACCAAAATCTTGGGCTTCTGCCAGTTGGATGTCTCCATCTGCCTCCGAGTCAGTGATCTCGTCTATGGCCTCACGCTCGACGAGAAGATCTCCCAGCTTGTGAACGCCACCCCGCATCGGAATTAACGCATACAACTGGTGGTTGGATGCGCTGCACGAAGTCGCCAACGTCGGAAAAGGCATTTCGTTGAGTGCTCCGATCAGCGCCGCCACCAACTTCCCTCAACTCATCCTCACTGCCGCCTCTTTCGATGAAGACCTCTGGTATTGCATTGGCCAAGCAATTTACAGATCCAACTCTCAGCCCATTTCAATTAGCTGTTAATGTGATTTGTTTTCTTCAAGTAATTAATTCGATCTGTTGTTAACTACTGTACTGGGCGGTGCACAATGGAGGTCAAGCTTCGGAGCTCACGTTCTGGGCACCAAACATAAACATATTCAGAGTCAAAAATTCTTGAGAGGAAAGGAAGAAAAAAAGTAGGAAAAGAAAACAGCAGGGTAGAGGCGATGATCCCTTCCAAAATACTAGTCGGCAATATCCACCGATTATCCTCTAAACCAGAGCTACAAGACGTGATTTTCTCTTGTTGACCAGTCCACCAAGACAAAAAGACCGCTTCCACGGTGGATACCAGACTAGCCGGAGAGAGAACCACCGTCGGAGGAATAGCTCCCCCCTCCCTATGAAGAAGCTGGTCAGAGAACCACCAGCTACCGGCGAGTAGAAGCCGGGGAGCTCTGCTGTGAACCACCAGGACCTAGTAGACTCCAGATGAGAGACAGTCGCGGAGGTGGATGGTTGCCGGAGAAGAAACCCAGAACATGAACAGTCAGAAGAACAAGTGCAAAAATATGAGGTTCACGAATGGAAATGAAAAAAAAATGCCACCTAGGAGTCCACGTCACTGCACAACCGGCTGGAGAAGGAGTTTACCGGCTAGCCGGTGAAATTGCAAAGATTTTACTTGTTCAATGGCCTGATTGCAACTTTTTTTGGTTCAATGGCCCAATTGCATTTTTAGGTTTCGTTCAGTGGTCAATTTGACCCTTATTCCTATTATATATTAGCCATTGAATAGACTTTATAGAGAAATGTGACGCCCCTACCTTAACAGCTAGCAAACCTAGAAAAGGATCAGCCTGCAATATAATTTTATTTACTTTATTTTAATAACAAGATCGAATTAGTAGAAATTTGGATGATATATACTTAGGAAATGTGAAAACATATGGTACATATTGAATAATAAATCCCAACCTATTTGAAAACATATGGTACACAAATCATCAGTGTGCAAGCTGTTTGAAAAAAATGCTCTTTGAAGTTCAATAACCGATATCAAATAAGCTAATCATCAAATTAGCAACATTGTCAATATGCTAAAACTTGGAAGCAAAAATTGAACTAAAAAATCGAATGATTAATTACCGGTCAAAACTATAGCTTGGTAGCAATTTAATCAGTGATGGCTCATTTTGTACTGCCTAGTTCCTTTTGTTACTTCTTTTTTTTTTTTTTTTTTTAATGTTTATAGAAAAATTAACTAATAGTGAAAAATGATAGACCTCCTGATTTGATGGTGAAAATTGTGAGAAGCTTCAAGAAAAAGAAAAAATTAGCATACATTAACTAATGAAATTAGTTAAATTGTCAATATGTTCAAACTTGAAAGCGAAAATTGAATTAAAAAAATCGACACCTGAATATATACCATCGTCTTCTCCAAAACGTCAATGTATAACAGGGAAAACTTTGTTACTAAAAAAGTTAAGGTTGCAATTATCCTTATAAATGTTGGAAAATAGCTTTAAAATATAGCATTTTAAGTGGCCATTTTGTGGTACAAATATAAGTGGGGTCCACATTCGATTTGGGTTGGGTTAAAGTGGATTCAGGTTCTTCGTAGTTAGACGAAGAGATCGATATATTGTACGCTCAAAATAGATAATAGGTGAATGAGAAATTGGTTCTCAAAGTGTTGTAATTTGTTAAGTATTAATTATATAATTAGTTTCCCAAAGACTTGTGGTCTAGTGACATTGATTTTTTTAAAAATAAAAAATGGATACTGTCAGGCGCGCCGCCCAGCGGGCGCGCTTGTTGTGCCTGACGCGCGTCAGGCGCAACAAGCATGGCTTTTGTTTGGTACAGAATCACTGTACCATGAACCCAAGCTTGCCGGAGTATTTTTTTCTTTCTCTTTCCTTTGCATCTCTCTTCCACCTCAGTTTTTACTGTGCTAATATCTCCACATGATTCATTGATAAGGATGCCCTAAGACAATCTGAGAGACGTGACACACGTGGTCGGTGGAAAAGGAGATGGCTTGAATTGTGTACAAGTTGACGGCATCTAGGGGTTGAAGTGCAGTATAAAAGGATGGGGTTAACATGGTCAGGACATCATAGTCTGGAACACGACTTCACCGGTGGCTTGATGGTCTCATGTCTTCTTTCTCTACCTACTTACCAGTGTTCGACCCTCATCATCTACAATACTGTTCAATATTATTTATTTGTACTTTGGGTTGTCAGTTTGGGTCGCAATGAGTTTATGGTAGACCCGGTCCTGACAAAATAATTAAAAATTAGTTTATTTATCAAGATGCATTGGTTTAACTCTGAGGAGTTTGAATTGTTTAAAGAGTTAATTACCAAAATGATTCATTGACTATCAATTTGATCATTGATTATTTTTTTGACCAATTAAGTCCATCGACTTTAAAATTTTTAACCAATTTGGTCATCCATTTATTTTGCTGTTAGACATCCGTTAAATCATGAACAAATTGGTAATTTCACTATAGTCATGCACATTTTTCCAAAAAGTTAATTACCGAAATGGTCCATTGACTATAGCGAAATTACTAATTTGATCCCGATTTAACGGATGTCTGATATTAAAATAAACGGATGACCAAATTGGTTAAAACTTTTAAAATTAAGAGACTTAATTGGTAAAAAAATAGTCAAGAATCAAATTGATAATTTCGTTATAGCCAATGGTCATTAACTCTTCTTTAAATATGAGGTTAGGAATTAAAATCTGTAGTATATATGTAAAAATTAATTCATTTTTCAATTATTTAACGACACCTAGTGAAGGAGGAGAAAAGTATAAAATTGATAACTCATGATAAGGTAGAAATAAACTAAGACTAAACTCAGGAAAGAATATATGCTAACGTATTTCGTATCTTGGGTTATATACAATCAATTTTTTTTACAAATGGACAAAGTATAGGTATAACCGATGGTTATAAATAATTGTTTGTTAGATTATAATACATTATCTAAGTTTGTAACTGTTGGTCCCGGATGAGCAAGCTATAAAGTCTAGAAGGGGGGGTTGAATAGACTTTATCAAATTTTCGATTCTAACTCAAAGTGAGCAGAAAAGAATTAAGGAAATAAATTTCCTTGCAGCGGAAGTCTCAAGCTTGCGTAAAAATATGATTGTAGCGTTTTGCAAATTGTGTGCTCGTGTGAATAAGAGTTATGGGGTTAGTTGCACAATAATAATAATAACAATAAAGTAAAGTGCAAGAGAGGAATTTAAGTGGTTCGGCCAACGCGACCTACATCCACTGTTCTCCTTTCACTCCAAGGAGCAAATCCACTATGTATTATCACCAATACAAAGTCTGGACAGAAGCAACCCGCTTCTTCCCTTCTTGACAATCCTTGAGATAGAAAACAGCCGCACCGTCTTCCTATCCTTCACTGCCTGACAATCCTTGAGATAGAAGATAGCCGCACCGTCTTCCTATCCTTCACTGCCTGACAATCCTTGAGATAGCGAATGGCCGCACCGTCCACCTATCCTTCACTGCCTACTCAAAACTTCCCTTCGAAAGTTGGTGTTGTTGTGTTTGTGCTGGACTAGTAAAAGAATCAAAGTGATTCTTTTATCTTTTAAGCTTAGAATATGCACACTGGATTTTTATCTCTCGAACTTTTTCCTTTCTCTTTGTGTTGTGCATTCACTGTCTTGCATTCCCCTTAGTATCCCCTACTTTTTCTTCTAAGCTTTGGGTTTTATATTTGGGAAGAAATATTCCCGTTGCTAATTTGACCGTTTGGCAGCAGTCCAAATCTGCCAAACAACCCACATTAATTTTTGTCTCCTTCACGTGCTTAGTGGCTTCAATAAAATATTTCTTGTTCAGGTCTCCATGCTTTGCCGTTGTAGCTCCACCTTAATTATTCTTGACTCCACCTTAATTTGTATCCCATGTGCTAGCTTGATCTGATATCCCACTTGAAGTCTTCCATAAAATATTCCAACTCCATAATTCCCGTATGGTGTCTTGCATGTTGATTAGCAACTTTGTCTTCATGCTTGATTTAATATTCTTTCCACTATCTTGAGCCCATCTTTCTTGAATAAAATATTCATGCCCATTCTCCATCTTTAGCTTTCTCCTGACCACTTTGAATTTTATTTGAACTCTTTCAAATAAAATAATGTCACCCATATTACCTTTTCCCATGTGACATCTTCCAAGAGTATAATTAATTCCTTAGTTGAATCTTGAACTAGCTTGAAGGATTTCTTCATACCTCTCGCAACTTCTTCTTCCAAAAGTCTTCTTGCTAGAATAATACTCATTGAACCAATTTCATCTGAGTATTTTTCGTGATTACTGTAGCAATAGTACTATTCATGTCACTGTAGCAATAGTACTATTTACCTCTCGAAGTTACTGTAGCACCTCTCGAAAATTCGATGTCTCGCAGCCATTTTGATCCACCTCTCACGAGTCTTTTGGCTTTCCAATCCACCTCTCGTGAGTTATAACCTTCTTCTATGACATCCAAACTCCATACCCATCCACCTCTCGTGGATTTTTATGTTCTTCTTTGGCCTAAAAACTTCGCTCAAAAACGTCTCCTGCGGATGGTACTGTAGCACCTCTCGAAGTACTGTAGCATCTCTCGAAGTACTGTAGCAGCGCGAACTTGATGTCTTGCAACCATTTTAATCTACCTCTCACGAGTACTTTGGCTTTCCAATCCACCTCTCGTGAGTTGTATCCTTCTTCTATGACATCCAAACTCCTTTTCCATCATCTTCTCTTGGATTATTGTCTTCTTCTTCGGCCTTAAAACTTCGTCCAAAAATGCTTCATGCAAATGGTACTGTAGCATCTCTCGAGGTTACTGTAGCAGTTAACTGAACCTTACTGTAGCAGTTTACTAAACTTGATGTTTCTTCATTTTCTTCTTTTGGAGACTAAAAAAATACAAATAAATTCTAATACATTTTTGGTATCATCAAAACCTAATAACAAATATTCCCAACAGTAACAAATATCATAATAATACTTTTAGTGAATTAATCGATCTTATCCTAAATATTATAGCCATTGAATATTTTAAAGAAAACACTTGTCATAGGTGAAAGATAAAACTTATATATATTGAGTTAATACCCAAAATTATCCTCGACTATAGTGGTTTTTCTCAATTTTGTCCTAAACGACTTTGGTCTCATAAAGTGGTCCCAGAATTTAGTGTTATCACTCAAATTTGTCCTCCGTTAGTGAAGCTGTCAAACTGGTATTAAGTTCAGGGACAATTTTGTCAATTCATGTTGAAGTCTTCTCCTTCCTCTGTGTACACCGGTCTTCCATATGAAGGCCCTTATTTATGCTTTGAACTGAGGAAACAACGAACGCTAGGGTTTGTCTCTGCGTATCCGGTGGGAATTGAAGTTTGCAGAGCTCCGCCACCTTCGCCACCATGGGTCGCATGCACAGCCGCAGTAAGGGTATTTCATCTTCAGCTCTTCCATACAAGCGAACCCCTCCTAGCTGGCTCAAGATCTCTTCCGGAGATGTCGAAGATAACATCTGTAAGTTCACCAAGAGGGATATGACTCCTTCTCAGATTGGTGTTATTCTTCGGGATTCACACGGAATTGCTCAGGTGAAGAGTGTCATTGGAAGCAAGATTCTCCGTATCCTCAAAGCTCATGGTTTTGCTCATGAGATTCCAGAGGATCTGTACCACCTTATTAAGAAGGTTGTTGCCATCAGGAAGCACTTGGAGAGGAATAGAAAAGACAAGGACTCCAAGTTCCGCTGATTCTAGTGGAGAGTAGGATTCATCGTCTTGCTCGCTACTACAAGAAGACCAAGAAGCTCCCTCCTGTCTGGAAATACGAGTACACCACTGCCAGCACTCTTGTGGCTTAGGCTAGGTTAGAGTGGAGTAATTTCGAATTATGGAGAGCGTAATAGAAGTTTTCTTCATTATGGGGAAATGTTTGTTAAACCAAATTTTGTTATTTGATACAATTATGTTGTTCGACAATTCATAATATCTGTTTTGTTGTGGTTGCAGTAAAGTTGGTTTCTTTTTCATTGTTTGCAATGTGTTTCTACAAATGCCTGAATCATGAAACTGTGTGTGTTTCTGCAAATGCCATGAATGGAATTGACATGGATAATGGGGAAGAAAGGGAGCTGGTTTTCTGCCTTGAAAAGAGCTTAGTTCTGAGAGCAAGAAGAAAGAATTTTCAGGATGTTGTAAGCATGAATCCTAGACCAATAAATGTAGTAGAAAAATTTCAAAGAGCCTCTGAGATTGGTTGTCGCTGCACTCTTAATGATTTTGGTATCTTCAGAGAGCTTACTAAGGAGTTCTTCCACGCAGCCCTCTTCCATCTCTCTCTTCTTCTCGCCGGAAAAATACCAGTTTTTCCGGTCAAAAAAAAAAAGAAAAAAAGAAAACAACAACAATGAAGTTCGCAGTGAACCTCTCTCGTCCCTTTTCTCTATTTTCGCCACCACAACAATGAAGTTCGACGGCGGCAACATTTTTTCTCAATTTTTGCCACCAGGGAAGATGGCTATGGGGGGTGAGGGGAAGAAGAAAGGGTTTTGGGAATTTTTTTTTTTTGTTTTTTTTTTAATATATAAAGAATGAAATGACAAAATTGTCCTTAGCTAAATTAATTCGCCGGAAAATAGTTGCCGGTGATCAGAATGTGGCCAGAGTTTGATCGGAAGGACCAAATGTGGTAGAGATTTAAAAGCCGTGAGACCAAATCTAGAAATTTTAATAGTCGAGGACCAAATGTGGAAATGGACCAATAGTCGTGGGACCAAAAGTGGAAATTTCTCTTGCAAGAAATATAAAGGGAAGAGAAAACTTTACTGATAATGAAGAACAAATACAACTTCAATCTGTGATTCCAAGCTTGAAAATAATCTAATATAAAACTAATCTAAACTATGCTAGGGAAATATAAAGAGAAGAGGAAAAATAAACTAAAACTAACTAGGGTTGGGAACTCCTTAAATTATAGAGAATATGTAGAATATATAGGAGATAGATGGGCCTTGGGCCCATGAGGCAACTTCCAATTCTTTCTCAATTCTTATTCTTGAATTGTTTCCTTTCTTCCTTAGGTAATTTCCTTTTCTTTCAAAACTTGTCCAAAATGTTTCAAAATTCTTCCTTTGCTGCTCCTTGTGGATAATTCAACCCTTGGAACAATATAACACACAAACAATTCTCAATTTCACTAGATAAAGAAAATAAGCATCAAAACAACTAAAATAAGGGGTGAATTATTGTACAAAATAGTAGATATCACCAACCATTGTGCGAATCTCGTCTACACAAATCCTAGTAGTGCCATAGAACTCGGTTACAAATTCTAGCAAATAACTAGGGACTTTGAAAGAGAGATAATAGAGCAACCCAATTGCCTCCAGATAGTCAACGATCTCTTGGGTAGCTTCCTAGTTACTTGCTTGTTTGATGAAGAGATTTTTGTCCACCAAAGAGCCAGGGACAGTCATCTTCACTTCTTCTTTTGTTATCTTAAACTCTTTGGGGTTAGCTTGCTAGATTTCTTGAGTACCATTGATGAGAAATCTTTTAGTGAAGATGATATATAGTTTATAGAGTTTTAAGAATGGAGAGCTTATGTGGTTTAGGGAAGCGTAAGAGTTTTTGAGAGTTTGAGAGTTTTGAAAGTGAGAATATGGAAATGTATTGGTGTGTAGTAAGGAGTTTGGGAAGTCTAGAATTGTAAATGTGCACGTTTTTCTAGAATTTAGACGGAAACGACATGAAAAAGTTAATGGATTCAGGAGAGAGAATATGACAAATACTACATTTTCTCCTTATTTAATGTGTGAAAGATATGCCAAAGACCTTGTGGTCTAGTGATATCCGATTGTACCCTTAAATGGGAAGGGTGGGTTCGAGTCTTAGTGGAAGCAATATTGGCTATTTGTGCTTCATTTAATTCTCTTGTACTTTGCATTAAATTACCTTTTAGTGATCACATAGCTTCAAAATTAATAGACTGCACCACTATAAAAATTTTAGACAATCTTACATGTATTAACTTAAAGTTACGAAATTTCTTAAAGGCAACCTTAAAGACTTTCACTATGTAAACATTCTATTGTCTTCCAAAAGGTTTTTAAATTGATAAAAAGTTTATTCAATCCCCATCTTAACCAAATTTATTACCCGTGAAATTCCCATATATGTACTTTTGCTACCACGATCAATTACTTTCTCAACCTATTGAAGCACAAGAATTAGTAGGCTCGAACCCACCACCTCTCGTATAAAGGGAAGGGTTTGATGCCACTGGACCACAAGGTCTTTGGCTGTGTGATCTTCTACATTATTGTCTTAATTTTAACTTTCTTGTCTCCCATATGTGTTGGTGGTTTTGCCCCCAACCACCGTTGCCCCACCGTTAGAACCATCGTTGTCTCCCCATCGGGAGCCATACATCATATTGTTTCTCTTCAATCATAAGAGACTTAAAGACCTTAGCATAGAAACGTTTGAAATGTCCCATAACACCGCACAAAAGTAAAACGACGGCAATCATTCATATATGAAATCAACGCAAAACAACACCATTCCTTTTGAATTCATTTCAATCTTTCTCTTCAATGGTTTCACAACATCAATAGGCTCCCAATTCTACATGAAGCTTTTCCAGGTACCATCAAAATTATTCTGATCAACAAAAATAAATGCACCAATGTAAGGCCATATCACCTTGACCTCCTTTTCTAAATAAATATAATTGAAAGATTGTGAACTTGGATCCAAAACTTGGCATGAACTAGAGGCACTATTAGTGGGCTTTCATTCTCATGCAACTTTCATAGCACTATAAGTTTGTATTCAAAAGCTTAATAATGACCATCTGTTAAGACTCGAGATATATCTATTTCATGGTAAAATAGAAACATAAAGAGATTATACTTTAACTTTATGATGCTCACCCATTTTCTTGGTTTCCATAGAGCTAATAAGGCATCCCGAACAATATGAAATTTGTTAGGCTTGTTCGTCAATAGTTTACCAATAACAACGAATCATTAGTTTTGAGCTATTGGTCCCACATCATCGACACCCATGATAACTCATAGACCATCCTCCTCTATAGTTGGAGCAACACATGGCTCATCACTCGTAGTAGCATGATGATCAACCATGGAGAACACAGAGATTAAAAAAAATCAAGTTGTTGATTGGCTCGCAAAGAATTGTGGGACGGATAATGATCTTGTTTTGCTACCGTCTTCCCCTGGGGACCTTGTTTTGATTTTGCATAATGATGCGATCGGGGTGCTTTATGCCTGTGAGAACTAATGTAGTTGTTTTTGCTTTCTGGTGCCTTGCCCTTCCTGTATCTAACAAAAAAGAAAAATCCTAAAGAGAATTTATGAAAACAACTTGTCACAAAAACAAAAAGGAAACCAACTTTAATCATAATTTTATAAAATTAGAATTAATTAAAAAATATATTTAAAACAATCAAAATTAGTGTTATTATTTATAAAAATGATATTTCAAAAGATTTATTAAAATAAGATTATATTTATTCTCAAAAAAAATGAAAAGAGCATACTTTGATAAAAAGAACTTTACGATTCCAGGACACCTCACTTTTATGATTTTTCTTAAAACCTTCAACGGACGAGATCGAGTTATTCTGGATCTACGGCTGACAAGCGAGCAGACAGACATCAGTCCAAAACCGCCCGGTCTGTTTCTTCATTCTTCTCTTCTCTCTTCTTGGCCCTCACTGCTCTGTTTTCTTCTTCTGGCTCCGTGATCGCCGATCACTCCTTATCTCTCAAGGTTTATTTTTCCCCTAATTTTTCTTTTGTAATTTTTTCTATTTACTAGCACCATGGATTATAACTATAATTAGGTTCGAGCTAGATTTCCTGAATTTTTCTTTCTTCAAAGTAGTTGCTTGAGCTGTGAATTTTCTGGATTTTTGGTTCAAATACTACAATCCAATTATTTTAATTATTTTCTTTCATATAATTATGTTGATACAGCGTTATTGTTTAGTTAAGTGTTTGTGGAAAGGGTTTCATTATTTTTAGGAAAAATAAATAAATATTTTCTTCCCTGTTGACTTTATTGATTGATAATAGAAGATAGAGATTAATCGTTTTTTTTTTTTTTTGTTCATTTTCTCTGATTCTTCTCTGGCAATGAAACGAATAAGATTCCTGATCCTCTATGTTGAACCATTGATGGTAGTAATATTCTTTACTTTCCTGAATTTAATATATTTGTTTTAGCACAGTGAACTTATAAATTTCATATTTACTTAATTCTGCGAGAAAGTTGAGTTTCATTCATTCTTTGATTTCTTTCGCAATTTTTAGAATTTTACATACTATGCAAAGTTGCAATATTTGCCCACTATTGCATAGCATAGTGGTTAACCATTTCTGTGCATCGACTCTATACATGAGAGAAAGAAGTCGAGAATTATGTTTGGCTTTGATTTTCAATGTGATTTATTTGTTTTCCACTACGTTTGCTGCTTCTAATCCAAGACTACTGCACTTGTATAGGCAGTTTACGTTGAACAATGAAGAATGCGAAGGGGAAAGCAGCATCAAGAAAAGAAACAAAAGCGGCATTGAAGCCTGTTGTTGATGACAGGTTAGCAATATCCCAAAGTTAAACGTTAATTTTATTCGTGGCAGGATAAAGTAATGGGAAGACTATAGTGCCTCTACCATTGTGTGTTTTGATGAAGTTAGCTGCTGTGCTAGTGAATTTTGTTTCTAATTTGGTTTTAACGTCGGTGGTGGGTACAGTGAGAGCAGGAATGTTATAGTGATGGGTCATGTGTATCTCTATTATTTTCAGAAAGGCTGGGAAGAGAAAGGCTGCCCAGAAGGCAGATAAGGGAAAAGCTAAGGAGAAGAAGGCTAAGAAAGACCCTAACAAGCCCAAGAGGCCACCGAGTGCTTTCTTTGTATTCCTGTAATGATTCTTTCTCATGATGTTTTTGAGATAATTTACACATAATGTTGTGAGGTCTACCTAGTATCATCTGACTTAATTTGGTGTTGCAGCGAGGAGTTCCGGAAGACATTTAAAAAAGAAAATCCCAATGTGAAGGCTGTATCAGCTGTAAGTTAATTGTGGTTACACTAAATGTTTATCTGCTTGTAACTCAGTTCTGAAGACTGAATTATCATTTAGTTTATGCTGTGTCTGAAGGTCGGGAAAGCTGGGGGAGAGAAGTGGAAATCAATGACTGCAGCTGTAAGTATTTGAGGCCTTCTCCCTAACCAAATTTATTGTTGGGGAAGTCTTTTGATCTTTCCTCTGGTTTTTTTCTTTCTTTCTAAGCATGATTGGTTTGGACACCTATGACTATGAAAAGCTGTTTTACTATTCATTACTCAGGCTAATCTTCCAATTAAACAAAAAAGCTTATACATTTTAGCAGCATACTAGGTGACTGAGTAGTAAACTAGTAATTTTCATTCCATGCGGTATTCTGGTTATAAACTGATGGTGATAAAGAAGAGTGTTCATTGAAGACTAATTGGAATATGTAAAGGTGCATGCTAGTGCAAGGATCCCTTTTAAATGATACATATATCCTAAACTTGATCTTGCATAAATTTGAATATTTTTATTTGAAATCGGAAGATGAGAGAGAAAGCATCAAACTCATATAACAGATAAAACTTACCCTTACATACTGGTCTTTAGGAAAAAGCTCCTTTCGAAGCAAAGGCTGCTGCAAGGAAGGCTGATTATGAAAAGCTAATGAATGCCTATAACAAGAAGCAGGTGAATTTTCCTACCGTCTCTTGTCTTCATCCAGCAGCATTGTCCCGTGAGAATTGTAGTGTAAAACAATAAGTTTGAAGTTTTTATTGACTTGTCTCTTATTTTGCCCATTAATTGGCAGGAAAGCTCAGCTGATGAGGCTGATGAAGAATCAGAAAAGTCAAAATCTGAAGTGCACGATGAGGACGAGGAAAGTGGGCAGGTATTTCCCAAAGATACTACTCCGTATTTTTTTTTGGATTACGAGGGAAACCCCACAACCCTTTTGAGTGTGTAAACCCCACCTTGTGACCCTAGTCGGCAAAAGACTACAAGGAAGTAAACCAGCCTAAGTTACCCATAACTGACCGGCTCAAACCAAGGGGACAAAGATTCGAACTCGTGACCTTGTGGTTACAAGCATAGATCTATTGTCATCTTGGCTGGGGTTACCTCTTACTACTCTGTATTTAGGTTAATTGAATGTTGTGACATAGTAATTCCCGAGATACCCGCTTATTCGGATCACTATTGTGTGATTTATCTTCTGTACGTATTTTCTGTGCAGGAGGAAGATGACGAGGAAGAAGAGGATGACGATGAAGATGACGACTAAAGTTATTTGTGATCCATGTTATCCATGGCGGGTGCTGGATGCTGTACGTTTATATTATAGGTCGACTATAACATACGGATTATATCTTGTGTATGCTTACCATGCTAGGTGACATTGCAGGATCATAAAATTATCACAGGGCAAGATATGACTCCTATCTACATAGATCTGGATGAATTTCTGTATATACATTTGCACCTATATTATGAACTTATGGTATTTTGTATCCTTTTGATCTTTAGTTTCTCCTATTATCACTGCAGTTCTAATTATCAATGTTATTGGCCATTTACCATTTGGTGTTATTCACTTATTCTATTTTGCCAGCATTCAAGTAAGCAATATTATAATCAAAATAAATCCTGGGAAAGTGGGAAATATATGTTTCAAGCCCTCAAGTAAAATAAAATAAAAGCTGCTTTTTTTTTTTTTGTTGTTGTTGTTGTTGTAACAGAGGTCTCAGATTGGATGTAATATTTCAAGAATCTGACTTCCAGAAAGTACAATTTCTATGTAAATGGTTTGCCAACTAACAAGACTATTCCTACACAAATAAACAATAAAAAGAAGATACAGAAACATACAGAAGAGGAGCAAATTATCTCTCATTCCATGCAGTTTTCTCTTCTTCAGATAGGTGAAGCTTGAGCCATAGTCCAGCATCTCAGGCACTTCAATAGGGTATCAAACAAAGGCCACAAAGATCAAAGACTGAGCACATGGTGTTATGCAGTTCGTTAAAAGACAAGCTACTTAGAAGTTCATGATGAATGAGCTTGAGGATCTAGATGTGTAAGAAAAAGCCCTTATATTACTTGGAGTTGGGAGATAGGATAACCGGCAAATTATATCACGAATCAGAGTCTACCTTACATTGTGTACCAATCTTCGAATTCTGTATCAACAGTTGACACTAGTAACTACTAATTGCAGACATATAACATGATAACCACACTAATTACATATACATAACATGATAACTACAGACACAAACTATTAGCTATAGGTACAAAATATATTAACTGCCAACGCATAACATGTTAAGTTGTAATCAACATATTTTGTAATTGCAGTTAACAATTTGTGTCTGTAGTTATGTAATTATCATGTGTCTTCAATGTGTTTATATGTACAGAAATTATTAACTATAGTGTGTTAATTGCAGACATATAATTTTTGGACCAAAGTTTACAATGCAATATGAACACTGGTCATCGTATAACAATTGAGATAGCCATCTAGGGTTGAGTAGCTGATGAACAAAATACCATAAGGCTGGCCATCCATTTGCTAGATCCATAACTTCTGAATATCACAGGCATTGTGGCAGCACTGTTACTGATTGCAAATCCTCATGCAGTCAACAGTATAATGAATCAAAGAACTCAAGAAGGAACAAAGAACTCAAGATTTTTGCCCACCATACCGTCTCTGCCTTTGCTGGAAAGAGTACAATGCCTCTAAAAACTCGGCCTCTCCAAAATCAGGCCAATGCGATTGCGAAAAGAACAGTTCTGTGTATGCCAACTGCCACAGCATGAAGTTGCTAATTCTAAGCTCCCCACTAGTTCGAATCAATAAATCAGGGTACTGAAAGTGAGTACAGCTCGTTTGTAGTTCCTGCTCGATTAGAAAGCCATCGATATCTTTGGGCTCAATCTTACCATCCTTTACCTTTTGGGCTATGCTTTGACAAGCTTGTACAACGTCGTACTGCCCACTATAACTAACTGCCACAATGAGATGAAGCCGTGAATTATTTTTTGTTGAATCCACTGCATTGCTTAGCACTCGCAGTAATGGCTTGGGGAGCTTAGTGGAGTCTCCAATTACAGATATACGAATCTCTGCTCTGTTGAAAACCAATATTACACGAGAAACAACAGATGGCAAAACCAATATCACAAAGCCACAGATTTAACATTAGTTTGTAGTGCCTGTTGCAACAACATATTATCTAACCATTATATCATGTGGAGAACCATTAGTGAGGCACTTATACAACTCCAGCAATATCACCACACAATATGATTACACATACACACAATTTGTTTAGTGTAACAACTATGGAGTATTTGTTAATATTATGTTCTTTCAACTTTATTTCTTTATAGACAGTCATTACATTTTCGAGAGAGAGTACTGAACTTGACCCTTTACTAGCCTGTGACCTGATTCTGATACCACTTGTTAGGATCAAGTGCTTACCACTTATGTGATGGCCCGGCTTCCGTCTAACAATCCCAGTGTTGGACTTGGCCCTTATTGGCCTCTGCCCAACAAGGTATGTACCCTCAAAATTCATCCATATTGGCCGTGTTTGGTAACATAGTCAATTTTGGCTTATTTGACTACTATTAGCTTTTTGACTTAGTTAAACAATTTTGATTAATTAGTTTTTTGAAACAGCTTATTACTCTGAAACACTAGAATTCAAAAAGTTACTCAAAGCAGCTTTTTCGACCTTTTCGACCTGAGAAAGTCATTTTGCATGCAATCAGCTATAAGCTAACAACTAATTTACCAAACATTTTTCTACAATCAACTAATGCTATCAACTCGTCAAACCAACTAACCCAATTAGTTACAACTATCTGCTAACAGCTATTTATGTTAATTCTTGTTTCTTCGTGGATACCTAATGCTTCACCCTTCATGTTTATGCCTAAAGAATTCCATATTATGGCAGTCTATATCAGCAGGAAATATTATAGATAAGAGTGACCATATTTTCTAAAATTAAACTCCTGAAATATCAGAAACTCACCTTGCAAATTCTTCAAGTAAATTATTCAGTCCATTTTCGAATAAGCCCATCAAAAAGTCAATTTCTACCTGTGCAATCCGAAAGCACCCAAGGAATGCAATAAGACTAAAAATATAAGAAGATGAATTTTCACACCAACAAAACAAATATTTTTAACTTGAAAATAAAATATCAGTATTTTTTTCTATTTAATTTCGAACTCACTTTGGGTCGAAACCAATTATCCAATGAGAAAGCGAAAACGGTGAGAACCCTAATCTCCCACTTGCAGCAAAGCTTCGCCAATCTCCTCAGAGCCTCAACACCCGCTTCATAACCCGAAGCCACAGGCAACCCTCTCGTCCGAGCCCACCGTCTATTCCCGTCCATTATAACTGCCACGTGGTTCGGCATCAGATCCTGCCGGAGCCCCGCCGGCAGAGACGCTTCCTCATCCGAGGCTTCACCGCTCTCTTTGAAACGAACGGCGCCGTTCTCTGTCCCATTAATGGCATTATTTGCTGCGAGTGCAACTTGAAATGGCCGCACTTGAGCGACGTATAGAGGGTGTAGTGGAAGGCGCGAGATAGGAATGGAGCGTTTGAGGTGGGAAGGTGAGAGAGAAAAGCAGAGGCGGTGAGAAAGCATGTTACAGTATAGCTCCAGGCGGTAAGAAGGATTGACTGGGTCTATGTGGGTGGGAGAAGTCAGAAGAGTCAAAGTTTATCGACTCGTATATATGGAACGGTTGTAACTTTGTACTGTGTTTCGACCTTACGGCTTATCTAGAGAACGCCGTCGTTCCATGCAATATTTGGGATATCTTGATACAACCCTGAGGTTGTATGGGTTGCTCTTCTTCCAGTCAAGAGCTAAACTCCAATGGCTGTGCTTCGAGTGACAGTCCAACTTCAAATGACTATGCTTAGAGTGATAGTCTAACTCTAGAAAGGGAATGTCTCCAGACATAAACCATTAATATATTCTTCAGTGCCCTTTTTGTCAGATACATTTACACAGGTAGCTATTTATACATGATAATACAACTACCCACTATCTTAAAGTACCTGTAACTACCTAAGAAAGTGGTCATCCCACTATAATAATAATAATAATAATAATAATAATAACAACTGCAGCACACCATGGGTGTATCATATCTTCCATACACGGCCTCCTCCTCTCGCACATCTCCGATATTGCCTATCTAACAACAGCCCCGATTAATACTATGATACAACCTTGTTATATGTGTTGCTCTTCTTCGAGTCAAGAGCTAAACTCTAGAAAGTGAAGGGAGAAGAGACATGGATGTGCTTCTAGTGACAGCTCAACTCCAAATGACTATGCTTCGAGTGATAATCTAACTCCAAAAATGAAAGATAAAGAGATAATGTCTCTAGACATAATCCATTATATTCTTGGCTGCCTTATACATTTGCATAAGTGGCTATATATACAAGATCATATATATAAGCTACACACTAACACAACTACTTGCAAAGTGTAATACATGCACATGAAATGCCTACATTAGTGGTTATCCTACTATATTATTATTGTAATAATAATAATAATAATAATAATAATAATAATAATACAAATTGCAGCATCAGGAACCCATGGTTGTATCATACTCTACAAACAACTCATCACTTTATCTCCATTAAACTTACTTCCTCAAACTATTTGTTGTGCAAGGCTCAATTTGTTCTCTTTGTCTGTGATCAAAATCTTAGTGGATATGTTAATGGCATGTTACAAGCCCGACTTCATTTATTAAGGCTCCGGATGAGTATTCCGTTGTAGCTGATCCTGAGATCAAAAAGTTGTTCCGTTAGAATTCTTTTATTTTGTCTATGCTCATCTCATCTCTGTCCAATTAAGTTTTGTATGTTACAGTGGGACATGCCATGTCCTAAGCCCAATGGGAAACGAACATGCCATGTCTTGGGCCCAATGGCAGACTATTGAAGTCGCCTTTGGGTTTTCTTCTCATGCACAATATCTAAGTCTCCATAGTCTGCTGTCATTTGTTATTCCATAGACCCGTGTTCATCTTGCAAGGTGGACCCAGGTCAATGTTCACAATTTTAGAACTCTATGTTTATAATTTTAGAACTTTATATTCACAATTTCATAACTCATATTCAATAGTATAACACAATTTTAGTATCTATACAACAAAATTGTGAATATACAGTTCAAAAATTGTAAATATTGAATAGTGTAACTTTTATGTTGAGATTTAAAATTGTGAATATAAAGTTCTAAAATTGTGAAGATATAGTTTTAATATTATGAACATAGAATTTTAAAATTGTGAACATAGAGTTTTTAAATTGTGAACATAGACCTAGGTCCATAGCATAATTTGTCATTTGCTGCAGTCTTTGCGCTAAGAAGGTAGTTTGGATGAACAAAATCTCTATCTATTCAAAGGCCTCCAGTACAACACGGTGATCTCTTTAATGACCACTAAAGAACCTTTGACAATTAATAACACAACAACTACCATTTTGTTCGTAACAAAGTAGCATCAAAAGAACTACAAGTAAACTACATATCTACAAAAAGACTAATTGACAGACATCTTCATCAGCAACTGTTGACTCTTTGTGCAGTAGGTTGGGAAAGTAACTATGAACATATACTATATTGTAACAGAGTCAATACTTTAAATATAATAAATTGATAAACAATAAGATTATTCTCATAACAACAACAATAATAATAAAAAAGACGACTATGGAAGGGTGCAATGACCAAGCTGAGTAGAATGTAGGCACTAAACTTGACTGTTCTACAAAAATTAGAGCTCCTGAATCCTGATACTAAAGCACTATACTAGCAGCTCAAGTTTCATACAAATGCTTTAAGCAATGCTTTCCCCAGCAGAAGCACGGGGCAAGAAAATAATGGTGACACCAATATTGTCTCGAAAGTACACCAAACTCGAGATTTAAGCCTTGCAATCATCAGAGATTTGCTCTTCCTTCTTGCGATTTTCCTCCACAATTTTTTGGAACTCCGTTTCACTTGTTGCAATCAGTCGCTTCACAGTGTCGAAAGTTGTAAGCCTTATGCTGGAAAGAACATAGACACAATTATAGTGAGAAAATCAAATAGCAGAATAGTCTTAGAGTGCTAACAATCCCGTAACATTATTCATCGAAGCTTTAAGAAAAAGAGGGTGAAAAGGTTTAATCATGAAATGGTAGGGTCTGGTGAGGCATTATGGTATCAGAACTGGCCTGATATTGTAATCCAGTTGGAAACACCGAAATAGGAAAATGCACTTTTTGCTAATATTCTTAAGGAAATTACAGTGTCAATTGAGTTGCAGGAACTTAGACAGCCAATACATGAAGTGTAAGTAATTAATTGACACCATTTCTATTTGCAGGCAGTGCTCATTAAGAGGTTTGGCATACCATTCTTCAAGATTCAAGAAGATATGCATTTATAAACACTTTAAAAAAAAAATATGCAACAGGAAGAATGATAGACCTGCTATTGGGCAGAGTCTTTAGAGCATTTGGCACAAAGCCCCTATACAGTCCAACTGCACCATCACGTGCCAATATACCTGAATAAGTTTCAAATAAATTAGCAAGAACCATTCAAATTGCCAAAGATGCGTCGTTGCCACTTCATAAAATATGAAACTTAGAATACATGAAATTATAGAAGTAAACAAATTTTGTGATAGTAGCATTCAAAAGCTCATACCATACTAAACATTTTGGACTTTGGCATATGCTCTTAAAAAAAAATTCATTAAAAATTTAATTAAAATAGTAAATACAGTTCCACTTCGAGAATCAAAACTATAGATCTCAGGCTGTGTAATTGTATACATGATCGATCCAATTGCAAGTAAAGGAATATAGAACATTGAATCTCTTGCATGCATTTTTACTATTTTATGAGTCAGGGGATTACTGTGACAAAGAACTACGACAGTTAGGCTTATGAGCTACCAATAGAAACATTTAGTAGTTCTTGCAATTTCCAATAAGGAGAAAGCTGAAAAAGAAACTTATTCAAAGATAAGATTGATATTAAGAATGAATACGTTTTAATGCCAGTTTACCTAGGAAAGCATCCAAAACTGTCTTGTAAGGTGTACCCTTCATTTGCATTTGCCTTCTTACTGTGTCCAATGGATAGCATGTGAGTGTGGCCACAGTTGCAGAAATCAATCCTGTAACTAGTGATGTTTGAGTGCTCTTCTGATATTTCTCTGGCAGAGATTTCTTCACCCTGATATTCACAAAAACCAAAATATAAATTATAAATATATATTCCACAGGTAGACAATCATAAAGTGATCACTTAAAAAAACATAGGCTCACAGGTCAAAAACGCAAAAGTTCACAGCAATATATGGTGCTATTCCAATTAGAGAAGGTCCTAGACCATTATAAAAGGATGCAATTCCTTCCTCTTTCAGCATGTTAAGAGCAACCTGAAAGATATTAATAGAATCCAAATTAATATTGGCATGATTGTTTACCTTTTACAACACATAGATAGGACTTTAAATTTATAGAAATGCAATGGCCACCAAACCATTCATTTGATACATTCAGAGTTTGAACCTTTAACCTTAAGACTCACCAATTTGACATAGAACTGCCTCCTATTTTACTTGATTGAATGGTTATGTGATAATTGCGTGATTTATTTTTCTTTAGGTACAAACTGCGAAAATGCTAACAGAACAACCATATTTCTCGCATTTAAGAACAAACAAAGCAGCCTAGAGTCCAAGGCTCATTATGAGATCTATGCACAGCAAGTATAATTTCAGCTCATCTTACCTCTGTCATAGTTTTATAACCGGGTTCAACAGCCAATCTCAGCCTCAAAACATCTAATGGATAGGTAACCTGCCAAATAAACAAGATATTAATGGATAGGTAACCTGTCAAACATACAAGATATAGATAGCAAAGATATTGGGGTGATAACGAAATATATAGGCAGTGGTTCAGAGGGGAGGGGGAGAATATAATGTTTCATGAATAGTTCCAAACCAACACTAGAAAAGAGGTTAGGTAAAGTTTCAGAAATTCCCATATGTCTAGAATCATAGTTAGGAACTAAATTGGTAATTAACTCACACTTGAACTAATTGTCTAATTATCAAAAAAAAAACTCACACTTGAACTATAGGAAGTTAAAGGGTGTTGAACAACATATTTCTTATTACATAAAGCCATGACAGCAACACTACAGGTGGAGCATACTTCTTCACTAAATTGGAATTTTCTTATTACCTTGTGATATACTTCCTGTCTGTTTTTATTCTCAACTACCACTTTGGCCCAGTTTGGATAAATAGCTTGAATTAAAGCTCTTATGAAAAGTATTGTTTGAATAATCATTTCTTAATAAGGCCAACACAACTTATAAGGGTTTCTCATTATTTAATTGCCTCTGGAAAGCTATTTTCAGCTTTTTCTAATAGTTACTTGAAAAAGCTTATGGAAATAAGCTGAAAATAGCTTTTTCAAGAAGACAAGCTCTTTTAATAAGTTAATCCAAACACAGTAAAAACCCAGTATAAGTACCTACTGTAATAGATAAGCTGAAAATAAGCTTATTCATATTGGCCTGAAATAAGCTTATTCATATTGGCCTTAATATAAAATCACAATCTTAGCAACTTCCTTAGGATCCAATATTCCTGATTCTCATACATGGTTTTATGAGCTTCACCAGCACTCATATCCATATATTTTGCAAGCTATTTTGAAATATAATCTAAATAGAGTGGATTTCCACCAAAGAACCAATGTAGCTGACCCTACTTAACCGGAAAATAGATTTGGTTGTTTGGCCGGGGTTTACATACCACTACATGCCTTAAATATTAAGAATAGCCTACATCATCCTAAGCAGTGATGAGCACGTTAAAGACTAATCTTAACCTTCGGACCTTCCTTACTTTTTCCAATATAATCTCTTACAGATCTAAATTTCTTCAATTTCATTTATTTTCTACACCATAGAATTTCTTTAACCACATTCTCAAGTATATGATGTCCAATTAGAATTCAGCATATTAGCACAACTTTGACATTTCACAGTTTAGTTTCACAACTTACAAAAGTTGAAGTCATGCCAGCACAAGCACCTGCTGCAAGTCTTCCAATCACAGAGAGCTCACCATCTTTTCCCGTAAAAATTTTCTGACAAAGTATCCATGTTAAGTGGCTTAAATTTGAAATAAAAATACAATTCAAATACTTGTGAAAAAGGTTTCATACCTTGTAGGTTTCATAGGCAAACAACTGAACTGCACTATACGGTATGATTCTTATCACCTAAACAGTTGAAGAAAATCTGTCATAATCTCAATTTTAAAGACTAAAGGTCATACTCAGCAATTACATCCATAGAAATTTATGACTGAATATTGAAGTAGCTTAGCAGGTGATAGAAGCAAAATACCTGTGGAAGATTCCCCTTCCAATACCCTTTAATCCCTTCCGCCTTCCCAATTGAGGTAACTGCCTGCAAGTCAAAGGCATTACTGGAACAATTGGGGAATAAGGGGACTAGTCTTAGGGATATGTACTAACTAATAGTAAGTAAGAAATAAATAAATACCTCAATAAAACCAATTGCCTTCTTTGCACTTTCTTCCCCAGCTCTTAATCCATGTGTCTAAAACCAAATACAGGTAGCAGGATGGAAACTCATAAATGAACAATCATTTGCAGGAAACTAAAACAAAGACAACATGCCAAGATATGATGGGGTGAAACACTAATTAAATGTAATGGGGAAGTGATACTAGAGAATTATAGCTGAACTTTAAATTATAAAAAGATACTCCTAATATCACCCTACAAATCACCCACTGCATAGATACAACTCTTGACATGAACCTGGTAGCATTTTTTATTTTTATATTTACTTCCACAAGTAAATCAATATCGTTATTTTTTCAAATCTTCAGTGAAATAGAGTCCATATCAAGTTAAAAGGCTAGAAAACCTCGAAAACCCTTCTCTAACAATGCTGCAATAAAATAAAATCCAGTTTTCAATAATGACAAAAATTCAAAACTTTAATCAACTAAATCCTTATCTAAATGGGCTAAATTCAAAAGTTCACTATTAATACAGTGACAACTATCAGCCACAAAGAAGCAGATTATAATAACATCAGCTATAAACTCCGAAGACAAAACGTCCTCAACTTTGATAAAATTAGAGGAGAAAACTAACAAATATTGTTAAACCAGGCTAAAATTTGGCATCAATATCCCCGCCAAAAGGAAAATGAAGAAGAAGGCTTAAGTTAAACCAGACAAAGACCTGCATGATGAGTTTAATCCGGTCAAGGGGGGCGGTAACGGTTTTGGCAGCGGCCCCAGCCATGGCGCCGGCGGCGAAAAGCGCGACGTCTTTCGGAGCCAAAGCGAGCATTGCCAAGGGATGCTTGAGGAGCTGAGCTGGCGTCGGCGAGAATTCCTTCTCCTCGCGCTTCTCCGCCAGAGAAATGCAAGCGAAATTGCCGGCGCCGGACATAGTGAGCCAATTGTTTCTCCGGTGTTCCGGTTCGAAATTCCGAGCATTTGTGGACAAGTCGAGTCCCGGAATTTCCCGGCAAACAAAGGTAGGTCGGTGGTTCTTTCTCATTTTCTCCGGTGGAAAAAACAGAGGGAGAGTAGCGTTTCCTAATTCCCTCTGTGCAGATAAGGTAACTGACAAGCTAGAGAAAGGGTGTGAGACTTTGGAGGGAGAGTTTTGGGGGTTTATTTGATTGGTAGAAGAAGAAGAGGCTTATATTATATGTTACTGGATCTCTCAAATCAAATTTCTATTAATTAATTTGTTTTATTTAATACAAACAATGAAAAAACAAGCTAAATTAGATTACAAATCACATCAACACAGCTATTGAAACGTGAGGAAAGTTTGGGAGGAAAAACATGAGGAAAGTTTGTTTAAAAGTTTGTAACCGTCCCATCAACATAGTACACAGTATTGATTGCTAATGGCCCGCATGTACCGCGTAACTGGTCACATCGGTAAAATCTTTCACAATAAATCAAGTCTCACATGTAGTAGTGTGGGAATAAATTCTCAAAATGAAGAGTTCATTTGCGCTCCGTGAGTAAATATCTAGCTTCTGTTGGTAAATTGAATCACAATAATTGATCCCTCTGTAAATGGTCGGGTAAAAGTGTAGGGCGCCTAGGGTAGCGTTTTCAACTTTTGTCACAAGTATTGATTACTAATTGCCTGTGTGGACACTTAACTAGTCACATGGATAAAATTTGTCACAAAAGACCAATGATCCAGTTTCACCCGCAGCCGTGAAGGAGCAACCTCTCAAAATGAGGGAGACTCTTTGTGCGCAATGAACAAAAGTCTAGCATATGTTAATTAGTTAAGTCACCATGATTTGTCCCTCCACAAACTGTCTGGTCGGGGTGTGAGGGGCTGGGCGATTCAACCTTGTCACAAGTATTGATTATGGGCAACTCAACTAGTCACAGTGGTGAAATTTGTTATAAGAGATCAAGTTTCACACACGACAATGTGGAAGCAATATCTCACATGAGGAGCCTCTTTATGCACAGTGAGCAAAAGTCTAGTCTTTGTTGATCAGATGAGTCACCATGAAGCCATGATTACCCCTCCACAAATTGTCGGACCGAGATGTGAGGGCTCATAAAATGGGCAATTCCACATTTTGTCACAAGTAGTGATTATTAATTTTTACAAATTTCATCTCTTAATTATTTCTTTCTTTGCAAAATAAGTTAGTTCTTTAACATAATTAACATGTCATTGAAAATTTTGTATCTATGAAATTACTCACTTTCCAACAAACCATTAGAAAGATTTATATGTGTAACTTAAGTTGTTTATAATTTAATTTTACACAATATTTAAATTAGTATTAGCATACAATATTTATATATTTAGAATTTAAAATTAACATTAAAATATTATTATTCACACATAGAGCCAAATTTAAAATTTCTAAGAAAAAAAAACATGAAAAAGTAAAAGAAAAAAGAAATAGTTCGTTTAACAAATAAATAATAAAAATGACAGTTAAAATATGGTGGAGGGAATATAAATTATGAATACACAACAAATATAATTACTAAAACTTGGGTCACACTTGTGTGAGGCCGTCTCACGGATCCTTATTCGTGAGACGGGTCGGGTCGGGTCAAAGCACCATGCAAATGTCATACTTAAATGTGCAAATCTCACACTTATATGCTCAAATATAACACTAATCAAAAATACAATTTTTGTTACTTATAAGAGAAAAAGTAATACATTTTTAATAATAAGTAATGTTGACAAGTGCCTCTCACTTATAAGGGCAAATATAATACTTTTGAGGAAAAATGTAATACTTTTAAATCGAAATGTAAAAGTATTGTATTTTTCCTTAAAAGTATTACATTTACCCTAATAAGTAATAAAAATTTTATTCCTGATTAGTATTACATTTGAGCATATAAGTATGGCATTTGTGCATATAAGTGTTACATCTGCATCTTGACCCGACCCAACCCGGCACGTCTCATGGTGAGACGGTCTCACACAAGTTTTTGCCCTAAAACTTAATAAACAAACGCATATAAAAAATTATCAAATATCATAATGGTGATATATACCAACCAGGCAACCAATCAATAGTAATGAATTTTAATTCCAATAAAAAAAAATCTATTCTCTTTAAGTAAAATCTCAATTTTAATTTTTTTTTTTAAATAAAAAAGTGTTAAGCTAATTCATACAAGATACGCATATAATCGGATAATAAATATAATTTAAAATAAACCAAACTATGCATTTCCATTTTTTTTTTATTTGGGGTGAGATCGACATTGCTCACACGGCAAAATTATCTAATTTTTCTGACCACTAGCGTTTGCCTGAAGGAGCCCAATCAACGTCCTCCAAGACCCTGGTCCATGCATGTAAAATTAGTTTGTCCAAGATTAGCCAAATAGTCAGCGCATTTATTCCCTTCCTTCAGCACGTAAGTGAGTAACTCCACACAATCAAAACATGCATTTGGCAAGAAACTTACAATCCATGATGAGGGAAGTAGTATTTTCCCCATGTTGCATTCATTCGTTTATAATTTTCACTACAGTCTCAGTTCAATCATCATTCTTTAGAATCCCCTTTCCCTACCGAGCCGTTGAGCCTCCCTTAGGCTCCGTAGTTCGACAGAAAAACTATTCGTCCCTCCAACATTTACCGTATAGCCCATGATTCACCTCCCTTGGTAGTCCCAAAAGATGCATTTCCACTTTGATTATACTTTCTATCACTATCATTAATATTGATTATACTTTCTATCACTATCATTAATATATTTGTATATTTTGAGTTGGCAGGCATGTTTATAGGAGCAACTAGCGGCTAGTCAAGCATTTTCAAGTTCATTTTAGAATTTGATTTACATTTTCAAGTTCATTTTAGAATTTGATTTGCACCTAATACAATGTAAACTTTATATTAGTGTAAACTCGCTTTCATTTTTCAATGTAGAACAAAGACTTTTTCAAACCCACTCAAATGAGTATACTTTAAAATTCAATTTCTTATTCATTCATTATCTATTTTAAATGTACAAATATTAATTTTTTGTCTCACTTAAGAAAAACGGAATTCACTTTGACCCGACTCAAATCAGAGATGGACTCCATAAATATTTGTACCATACAATGACCACTCACAATATAATTATGAATATACAACAAATATAATTACTAAAACTTATTAAAAGAAACACAAAAAATTATTATAAATATCATAATAGCGGTGTCTACCAACTTATGAATACTGATGAATTTTAATTCCAATAAAAAAATGGATCCACTTTAATTAAAAATAAATACAGAGTAATTGTTAAGCTAATTCATACATGATACAAATATAATCAGATAATAAATATAACTTAAAATAAACCAACCTACCAAATTTCGTATTCATGAAGTTATATATACATTTCCTCTTGATCATACTTTCTATCACTATCATCAATATATTGGTATTTTACAGGGAGCAACTATCAAGAAACTATTTGCACCAGTAGCCCATAGTGTTAAGTGCCATACAAGGGGCTAAGGGCATGTTTAGTTTCGTCGGCGGCGGGGCGGGGGGTTCAATAATCACTGGACCGTGGTTCACACAGCTGTAGCGATCACAGTCTAAAAATGACGCCAGTTCCTTCTCTTCTCCCGAGGTTCATTATTCTAAAACTTAAAGTACATTATTCTAACTCATAAAATACATTATCTTACTTCAAAATATTTATTATTCTCACATAAAATACATTATTCTATCACATAAAATATAATATTCGAAAGTATAAAGTACATTATTCTAACTTATAAAATACATTATCTTATCGCAGAAGGTTCATTATTCTAAACACATAAACGATTGAGCAGATTGTACCGTTATTGACTAAAGATTTTTTTTTTTAACGTCAAAACTATGTCATTCTGGATCGTGTCCAGACAATAATTTGCCAGGGGAATATAAAATTAAGAATAAATTTCACTTTTGGTCCCTTGACTATTCACTACAAAAAAACGCCGAAATAACGACGGATTTAGCGACGGATTCATTCCGTTGCTAGTTTACCGACGAAATAGCGACGATTTAGCGACAGATTACCTTATTTTTTTAAAAATGAAAATTAGCGACGGATTAGCGATGGATTAGCGATGGAATATTGCGACGGAAATATTTTGTTGTAAATCCGTAGCTAATTTTAGCGGAAAATTTTCCCGCATAAACTTACGACGAATTAGCGACGGATTTTTTAAAATCCGTCGCTAGAAAGTGAGCGGAAATTTCTTTGACAAACTCTAGCGACGGAAATCTGAATCCGTCGCTAGAGATTAAACGGAACCGAGTCAAAAAATTTAAAATAAAAATCTAGCGACGGAAATTTTAAATCCGTCACTAAATCTAGCGACGGATTCAAATTTCCGTCGCTAGAAAATTAATGTAGTGAATTACAATTTTTTTAAAATTGAATCTAGCGACGGAATTTAAATCCGTCACTAAACCTAGCGACGGATTCAAATTCCGTCGCTAGAAAATAAATGAAGCAGGTAATAAATTTTTCTAAATAAAACCTAGCGACAGATTCAAAGTCCGTAGCTAAATTTGATAACCTAAATTTATAAGCATATGAACCTCCAGCCGCAACCGCATCTCTCTCACTATCTGCGAACTACAGACCGTGAGGGAACGACGATGGGTAGGCAGCGATGGTTGCAGTGCCGTGGCGGAGGCGTGGCAGCGACGGTGGGTAGGCAGCGGCGGCGGTGGCGAGTTAGCGGCGGTGGCAAGTCAACGGCGGTGGAGGCAAGGCAGCACGAGGTAGCGTTCGTCTCTCTCTCTCTCTTTCTCCGTCTCGTTTCCTCCCACCCTTCCCCGTCGGCAGCAAAGACCAGCACCAGGGGCGGCGAGACTTCCATTCCAGTGGCGGTGGACGAACTGTGAAGCGGCGTAACAGCTCCGTGGACGTAACACCACCTCCTTTCATTTTGGTTTTGTTTTATTTCTGCCGAATGTGTAGATGAAGCGTTGGTTGGATGATTTAAAACTGATTTGTTTTGCCTTGTAATTGGGGCTAATTTTTGTGTTTTTGCTCTAATCATTGTATTTTGTTCATGCTCATTCATAATTATTGTGTCTTCTTTAAATAGTACTCTGTATAAGTGGGATTTGCCTGTAATCACTGTTGTGATATTCAGTAAAGCTCAATAGATTGTCGCTAGTGGAACTATGATGTGCCTCTTGACTCTTGAGAGTTAATTATCAGCTAGAAATGATGGCACTTTCCATGATTGGTCTCACATTGGGAACAACGGAACTTTCAGCGTTTGCTTCTGTGTCCTTAGCTCTTCATGTTTCTAGTAAACTTGTGTTCCTTGTGGATATGCCTTTTTAATTTTAAAGTTCACTAGCCTTTTGATCTATTGTTTGGACTTATTGTCTAATAATTTAATTTAATGTTAATCAATCAGTGCAACTTTACTTGTTCTATCTGATTGTAGTGATGTACACCATTAGTCTAATTGTCTTAGAGAGATGCCTTCTCTTATCTTCAGGATATGCAAGACACGAGAGACTGCTATGAAAAATTGCTTTCTACGGCTGCAGCAACAACAAATAGTGCATATGGTAAATTTCATATTGTTCGATTATCTTGTTCAATTCGAGCGTGTTATATCTCAATGAGAGAGTAAGAAGATTGGTTACAAGGCACATATTAGCTTTTTACAGTCCCCCCTTCCATTTATCTGATATTTAATCTAGTTTTTGTATGTCAGCTAGTAAAGAAAGCTCAGATTATGGTCAACTTAATGTTTTTTATGAATTGCACCAGGACCTGAAATATATTTCTTACCATACTCTTTGTTCTCTCATCATGACATTTACTTCTTCTGTTGCAGTTTTTTAGATATTTACTTCATAAATCTGTCTATTTTCAGAATTTTCAGAGTCACTAGGGTAAATGGGTGACTGTCTTCTTGAAAATACAGCATTGGTTGATGACCAAGAAAGTGGTAAGAAGTCTTTTCATGAGATTATTGAGGAAAAATTGAAAGTATTTTATTTTATGCTTGGCATGAGGTAATAGTCATCAACTTTAAGATTTGATACAATGCATGCATTATTTTCCAGTTTAGGCTATGTTTCTAGAGTGGATTATTTTTGTGTCATGCAATATGCATTTCAAACTCTTTGTCCAAAAGATACACGTATGTCATATTACTTTTGCATTCTAATTTCATTTTCCTGATAAATTTGAGCTATTTCTGTTATGATACAGGTAAAGTGTTACTCATGCTGGGAAAGGTTCAATTTCAACTACAGAAACTTTTAGATAATTATGTGAGCATTCAAACTTGTGTGAAATAGTATAGATTTGTTTATCTCTAATTTTCCCCACCAGTGATTCTGTATTCTGTTTTCAGTGGTCCCATGTTTCTCAAACAATCACAGCACCATCAGAGTCCCTCCTCCATGAACTAAACATAGTTGAGGTCTGTTTCCATTCTCAATCTGGTTTTTCTTGTATTTCCATGATCCGGAAACTTCAGAAATTGGTTCTTTTTCATTGTGGATTATGGATTTTGGTTATGGATCTTGATTAACTAGTCATTATGGATTATGGTTTATTAATTGAATGTTTAACAATGGTGATTAGAGGTTATTTATGAATTAGCAGTCTTGAACTCTTGAGTTTAAAATTAAGATCATTAATAGTCGTGAACTCTTGAGCTTTTTACTTGAACTTTTGAGTTTAAAACTTACTTGTGCCTATTTACTTGAACTACTTGTGCTTATTTACGTGAATTGCTTGTGCCTATTTATTAGAACTACTTGTGCCTATTTAATTGAACTTTTTAGTTTAAAAGTTAGTTTCAATGAAATTTCTGAATTACTTGTGCCTATTTACTTGAACTTTTTAGTTTTAAAACTTAGTTCCAATGCTTGAGTATGATGTTTGATACTTATGCTTGAATTGCAGGTGGGTGGAGGAGATCATGTTGATGGTTTCAAGACTTTGATTTTGCTAAACTTCCAAAATAACCAAAAATGCTACTTTTATATTTTTGTTATGTAATTGTAGTTTTGATTTTATACTATTGTGTTCTGATGATATATATATTATTGTATTAAAGTGTGATTTAAAGTATTGTGTTTCTTTTTTTTTAGTTCCACTGAGAAATTCTTTGATAAGAAAAGATATAAACTTTTATAATAGTTTAATTTTATGATGATATAAAGTTTGATGGTAATTTGATAGTAGTAGGTGTCTTGATGATAATAGGGTTAGATATAGTGTGTTGATATGGATTTTAAGCTTTAAAAGGCAAATTTTTAAAAATATGGGTTTTAATTAAAATAAATAAAAATTTTTTTTAAAAAAAATATAATTAGCGACAGAAATATTCGTTGCTATTCCCTTTCAAATTCGTCACCAGATCTTCAAACTACGGAATTAGGGACAAATTTTTTCTTGATTTAGCGATGGATTTTTCGTTGCTAGATTTAGCGACGGATTTTGTCGTCGTTATTCCCTCACAAATTTCATCATCAAATTCGTCGTCGGAAGAAACTTAGCGACGGATTCATTTTATTTAGCGACGGAAATATCCGTCGCTAAACCCTAGCGACGGACAAAAATTTTGTCACTATATTCTAGCGAGGAGCGTTTTTGCGACGGACAGATTCCGTCGCTAATCCGTCGCTAAACCCTTTAGCGACGGATTTTACCCTTTTAGCGACGGATTTTGTCCGTCGCTAAAAACGCGTTTTTTTGTAGTGATTATACATGAATCACATTTGGTCCTTGATTATTAAAGTTTAATTTTCTAATTAGGTCAGGGCCGTTCCAACAAAAATTAGGGTCTTTTGCAATATCTTAATTTGGGTCCTTTTTTCAAGTAATTTACATGAGCAACGTCATCTAGGCCGTATTATTCCGGGTAGAGGTCTCCAACAAGGAGACCCTCTCTCGCCTTATTTGTTCCTTTGTGTCGCAGAGGGGTTGAGTGCGCTGATTGAAAGGCAAATATCTATGGGTCGTTTGCATGGAGTGTGTATTGCTAGAGATGCACCCCCTATTTCCCATCTTTTATTTGCTGATGATTGCTTTTTATTCATGCGTGCAAATGTTGAAGAAAGTGAGCAAATGAGGTATGTTCTTGATACTTATGCTAAAGCTTCTGGACAAAACATTAATTATGATAAGTCTGCTATATGCTTCAATTCTAATGTTAGTCAGCAGGTAAGGGATGAGGTTGTTGATATCCTTGGGGTGGTGGAGGGGGAAACAAGTGGAAAATATTTGGGACTGCCATCTTTGGTAGGAAGGAAGAAGAGGGTGATCTTGGGATTTTTGAAAGACCGTATCCTTACAAAAATTTGAAGTTGGAATGCCAAATGCCTATCCCAGGCAGGCAGAGAGGTGCTTCTGAAAAATGTAATACAGTCTATGCCGGCATATGCAATGATGGTGTTTCTTTTGCCACTAGGATTGTGCAGGGACATTGAGACTATTATGAACGAGTACTGGTGGACAGGTTCGGTTGGTAATGGCAAGGGTATCAGGTGGCGTTTATGGGATGGTATGAGTTTGCCAAAAGCTTGTGGCGGTATGGGAGGTTTAGAAAACTGCATGAAATGAACTTGGCACTTCTTGAAAAGCAGGCTTTGGCGGCTTGTTACGATGCCCTCAAGTGTTAGCGTCTGGTTTTTTTATTGCATTAATGCTTTAAGAGGTGATTTGATTGCTAAATTTGTTGGGCAATTTGGAACAGCAGGAATGCTTATGTTTGGAAGGGGCCGGGGAATGCTGTTGATGTGGAACATTTGCTTAGAAGCTCATTGGTTTACTTGGAAAATTGGAAAGCTGCTAATGATTGTCCGTTAAATGAGAACACTAATTCGCATGCCATGCGTTGGTCCAGGCCTGAGAGGGGCAGCATTAAATTAAATACTGATGCAACTTTAGATTATGGAAATAACTTAATGGGTCTTGGATGGGTGTTGCGAGACGATGAAGGAAGATTCTTGGCAGCAAAAAACATATGTAAACCGGGATGTTATAGGGTGAAAGAAGCTGAAGCTACTAGTCTCAGGGAGGCCTTAAGTTGGCTTAAAGACACTGGTATGGAGTTTGTTGATGTTGAGATGGACTCACAAATTGTTTTCAACGCTCTTTTTAATTCTCCTTTTGTTTATGCTTTTGGACTATTAGTCGATGATGTAAAAGAATTAGCATCCATGATAAAGGATGTTAATTTTCGGTTCGTAAAACGATTTGCGAATTGTACCGCCGACACTGTTGCGCGGGAGGCCTTTTCTTTGACAGGTTGTGGGGAGTTGTTTGATACCCCGCCCTCTTTTCTTGTAAACTGTCTTGCGAGTGATTTAATGAACTAAGTCTTTGTTTTCTAAAAAAAAAATAATAGTTGTTCAAAAATTTATCAAATTATAAATATTGTATAAAAAATACATATAAAATTTTATTTAAAAAGTGACATGCGCCGTGCATATTTAGACGTAAAATCATCTACGAAACTTTTGATATCAACTTCTTCCAAAAGCTCATTTTCAATGGAGATTAAAAAAGCTAATCTATTGAGTCTCTCTTGCAACATAGTTGATCGTAAGTAAGATTTCAACAATTTCAACTTTGAAAAACTCATTTCTACAGAGGCAACAGTACGTAATTGTGATAGTCAATAATATTCAATATGCAATAGTAGCATTTGGAAGACAACCCATTGTTTCAATGAATTCAATATACTCACTACCTATTATCTTTTCTTCCGATAAAATTTCTCTAAACAATTTTAGCTCAAAGTACAATTCATTTCCATCAATATCACCACACTGTTCATCTCTCTTAAGAACTGCTTCTAACAAATGCAACAAGACTTCAGATCCATATCAGCCATCGATTATTGTAACTTGTGTGAACTAAACAAAAAAAAAACCAAAAGTTCCTTCATATGCTCAAACCTCTGGGTCAATGAAATAATACATTGATCTACAATGTATAAAAAACAATGAACTCAAAGAGATTCTTCTGGTGATAATGAAGTGTCAACAATTTCACCTTATCACAAATTGGTCCAATCTCCATGCACTTAGCCTGAAATTCTGTAAACTATATATACATATAATTTTTTTAAAAAAATTTTTTGGGGGCCCTGTGCGATCTCTCATGTTAAACATGCTCAGAACCGGCCCTGAATTAAGTGCATGACTATGTAATTTGTATAACATTTAATGTTGCCGTCTAATTTCCCGACCAACTATTAGTGGAAGTGCTCCTTCCAAAAGAAGCACTACAAGAAATTTCACAATTAGTGACAACTCCCAAAACTACCGATTTTGGTCACTATTGAAATTAGTGACCAATTTTTGAAGTCGTCACCTGTGATCACTATATCCTCCATCACTATTATAGTAGTGACGACTTTTGTTAAGTTGTCACAATTAGTCAAGACTTTTGTGACAAAGTTTGCGTACACTAAAAGTAGTATTTGAGTGATATCAATAGTGGTCACAATAAATGTACAATTTGTGACGTAATATGTTATTACAAAAAATTGATTTAGTGACAACTAAAATCGTTGTAATTAATTATTTTATTGTGACAACACTTTAGTCACAATAGTTGTACTTATTTGTGAGAATTGTTTTTGACGCAAAAATAATTATTAATGACCTAAAAAATAGTTACAAATTATTACTTTATTGTGACAACAAACATAGTAACATATATTGTATTTAGCATCGTTTCTCCTTAATATTTTGTACAAATACCCAAAACACCCTTAATACTTTAATTTTTTTTAAAATCATTGTTAGGGAAGAAGCCTCAGACGCCTGAGGCCCCCTACCCCATAAGGTGGCTCCGCCACTGAGGTATCTCAACTTACGTGCACCCATATGTAACTTGCCTCTCTTTCTCTATTTCTTTTTCTTCATTTTCCATACAAAAATTGGCCAAAAATCCAAATAAAAGTTGACTCCCTCAAGGCTCAGACCCACACCACCCCACTAGGGATGACAATTTCAATCCGCTCCGTGGACATCCATTTGAATCCACCCCGCATGGGTCAGGTTTTTTTGGGTGATGGTGGGTGGTGGGTCAGGGTGAGTCTTAAAAAAGTAAACCCGTTGTGGGTTGGGTTGGATTCGGATTCTATGCACAAAACCCGCCTAGAACCCCACCCGACCCACCATGTGTGTGTGTATATATATATAATAGTAAAATGAGTACTAGTATGTAGTTTTATAAAAGTTTAGGTGACTTTTTACTATTTTTATATTTAAACTACTAAGTTTATTTTTAAAAATTAACAATTTAGTTATTATATTTGAATATTTTTATTATTTTTTGTTTTAGTATAACCAATGAATTTTATGATTTTATTATGTGTAAGTAATTTAAATATTATTTTTTGAAAAAAAAAAAAAAAGAAGATGATAAGTGGTGGATACCCGGGCACCCGCATCAGGGATTGAGGTGGGTTTTGAAAAAGTCCGAAACGTTCCAGAAATTGGGGAAACTGCTAGAGTCTTGACGGCAGCTGTTGAAATGGGTTCACCACCAAAATGCGAAGATTGAAATCAATTTGCTGAAGCCGATTGTAGATAAAATATGGATAGAGATCACATCGACGAAGGAAGATGATAAGGGATTTTGGCAAAGGATTGAATACGAATCGATTCTTGCATTATTGTTCTAGGTGTTCTAGATTTGGACACATATTGATGGAGTGTAGGAAGGGGAGAAATTCAAGATTGGTTCCCGGAGATGGACTGGCAGGGATGGCAGAGGAGGAAGCGGTGGCGAACGAGGGTGATGTTTTGGTGGATTACGTCTGGTGGAAAAGGGATGGACGATAGAGGCTGGACAATGAACGAATTTGGTGGATTAAGTTTGAATTAGGTCTGAATTCTAATTTACAATTTTTTTATTTATATTTAAGCTTATGTGGATTATGTGACAACCAAATATACAAAACAATGCTTATGTGGCGCTTCAAGTGCGCAGTTACTGGTATTTACCGGAGAGGTAACCGGGTAATGGGCTCAGACGACTCAAAATCGTGGGTTCATGTGTTCAATTGCACTTTTAAAAAGTTCATGGCCTAATTGACTTTTCGCGAAATGTTCAGGGGCCTATTTGCACCTTTTCCCTATTATTTATTACACCAACATAATTTGTATTCTCATTATAACATTATCAACATTGACGTTTATTGTATTTGGTAGATAAAAGCAAGTTCAAATGAGAATCACTGCTCCCGTGTAAACACGCAAACTGCACAATCAGACATCCGCGATTGCACAAAATCTAATAAAAAAAGCTTAAACAAGTTTTAAATTTAATTGTGGGTAAAGTAAAAAATAGCAAATTTGGAATAGCCTAATACCAAGGGACCTGGAATCACAATTCCCTTTATAAGGGAAATAGGTCAAATAGCTCACTCCCGAGAAATATATGCATTACAAACAACAGAATAGGTGTGTTCTCGTCACTATTCCAAACCTATTCTACGAACCAAACATGTTGTAAACTTGTTAATTGATTAATAATTTGGTATTGAGAAACAAAAGCAAAAAGGACAGTTTGCCAGGTAAGGGTTTGAAAAATTGGCAATTAATTACTCTCTCCGTCTCACTTTATGTGTCTGGTTTGGTTAACGAGGTTTGAATTAAGTTATTTTTAATTCAATTTTTATAATAATAAGTTTATTATTACACTACAACAAATTAGTTTTTTAGCAACACATATTGAGAAATTGAATATACTAATTCAACAAATTAGTATATAAATTTAATATATTTAGAAACTACGAACATTAAAAGTACTATTAAACACAAAAAGTTAAATATAAAAATAATTAAAAATTGCTAAAGAAAATAAGTAAAGGAAAAAGAATTGATTTAACCAATGACTAGTAAATATGACAGATAAAATGAGAGAGATGGAGTAGTAATTAAAGAAATAGAAACAGAGTTCTGTCTTATACGTACTAGCTAGGTGGGAACTACCAGTTAGAAAAGCTAGGAGGGTTGCAACATATACATTTCATACCAGTACTATTTTTACATTACTAAATTAACATAAAACAACTACAAATATAATTAGAAGCACACATCAGCAAGCATTAATACATATAGATATAAATTCATAAGCCTACTTTTGAACAATCATAACCTCATTTGACTCAACAGTAGAGGAGGTTACATTGTCAGTTGCAGAAGTTGAAACGGTTGGATCTTGTGTCTCCATCCATCTACGCCATTCATCAATGCATAATGGTTGGCTTGGACCAATGCCTAAAAGCTGCTTCTCTTCAAAAAACTTCAGAATATCTTCTGTTTCTCCGAAAAGGATAGCGGCATCACAAACATTTCTGAACCTTTCTTCAAAGGCGTTGTTTATGCACTTGGTAGCTATCAGGTGCGGCAAATTTGTAAGACAGACTGCCAGTATGTTTGAAATCATGCAAATTAACTTGCTAAACAACTCTTCAGATGGGCACTCACAATTTTCATAGTATAATAGAATGGTCCGGCTAATTCGATACATTGAATTAGCGGCTAAAACATTTGCCGGCCAGTAGAAAGGATTTTCCAAAAGGTTTTTGCTTCCTGTGGAACTGAACTCTTTGACAATCCTTTCAGCTTTATCAGCAAGAACTTGAATAATTTCCTTAGTAGAACGAACTTCCCCAATTTTATCCCCAAGATCCATGTCCAACCACTTCTTATGAAGCTTAACTCCCACCCACACAACACTTGCAGCATTTTTCAACACATGGTTCTCGTTCAGGACATCTATATGGCTTGCATATTGGAGGCCTTCATCAACACTACTTACTAGCTCATCAACGTGTTGATTTGCAATGTTTGGAAGTGCGACAGCAATGCTTGTGAGTGTCATCACTGGAAGTGTCCAACAATTAGGAGGTTCTTCTGATAATAAACTTAGAACTCGGGGGCTATCAAATTCTATTGCACCTCTATAAAAGAAACTTTGTTTGAGAAGATTGAGTAGATTATGAGGTTGTTGTTTCTTTCGCCCTTTAACATGACTATTCATCCCACGAATAATTTTCCTCAATAATCGTTTTGGCAATTGTTTTTCTCCTTCAAGAAGTATCACAAAGTGGTTGAGGTCTATCTCTTCCCTTCTCTGGTCATTTGAAACTTCATGTACAGGTAACAATAATTTCCATAAATGACTAACTAAAATTGCTAATGGAAGCCATATGTAAAAGGAAACAACACAACTGAACTTAATAAATATGACAAACAAAGTCTGAAGTAGTATGCAGAAAGTCAAGCTCAAACTTTTAATGTTGTGAAGAAGCTTCATGACCTTGTCTCTTTTAAATCTTATAGGTATTGGACTCTGTCTCCATTCAACCAGATTTTCAATCCAATATGGCTCTACTGTGAATTCTTCTCTAGAGATTTTGATCCTATTGTCCTCATACTTTTCAGCCGCAACACAAATCAAGAAGGTTGTAGTTATGGGGCCGAAATTAATCCCCACAAATTGTTGAAAATATACAATTAAACCGAGGGACCACGTATAATCCGATTGCTTATGACAAGCTCAGTGTTTAGGGCCACCCCTAATGTAACAGAGCAGAGAAGCGGCTGCTACGTAAAGCCCAATTAATGGCATAGGCGACATGTTTAACTCTTCCTTTCTTCTAACATATAGTGTACAGTTTTGGTTACTGTACGTAGTGGTCGACATGTTTATAGGATCGGATTATGTTTTTTTGATTCAACTAAACTTACAACGAACTTCTGCCCTGCCCTTCCCTTCCCTTCTATATACACATATGTTGGCAGACAAACAATGGATTGGTGTATTTTAATTTCATTTTTCCACGGACGACTTTCGGGATCTTTTCTAATTTTCTATCAACTTTTATTAATTAGTAACGTAACAAATAGATGACTCATCCATGATAATCATTATAATTATTATAAAATTATAATTTATTCATTGACCTTGCGATTGCATCTGATAAAGGACCACAAGGAGGTAAATTAACTTAGATTATGTATAGTTCACTGGCTTAAGAAAGCTGATAGGCCACCTCATTGATAGTAGAACTTGGAATATTGTGATTACTAAGTCAACCATGACCAACTTGGCTATGGTTGCTCCTAATTTATTTACACTTTGGAGGTGTGTGTCAAATAGCTATTAACAGATTGAGTTAGCGAGTTTGACTAGTTGATAGCATTAATTAATTGGTTGTAGAAATATGTTTGGTAAATTAGATGTTAGTTGATAGCTAATTACATGTAAAATGACATTTAAATGTATAATTCATTTTTTCAAAAAGTTAATAAAAAAAAAAACATTCTTTGAGCAGCGTTTTGAATTTTAGTGTTTTGAAGTAATAAAGTGTTACAAAAATGCTCATTAACTAAACACTTATATATGTTGTTTAACCAATAGTCAAACATCTAATAAGAGTCAAACAAGTTAAAATTAACTAATATGCTAACTATGTTATTAAAAGGATCTTTGTATCATATATGAAATAACATAAATATGTTCTATATGTTTATTTTAAGTTAATTCCATTTTTTGTTCTAGATTTATAGGTGGCAGTCCATTTTTAGTCCTTTTTTTCTAGAACATCCACTTTTAGTCTTAGTATTATTGTGGCGTGACCATTTTCGGCCCTCTATCAACAAATTAAAATAGTTCAAATGTCGTTAAATACAAGGCCATTTCATTCTTCAATTATGGACTTTTTCAAAAAAATAAACATACAAAATATAGCGGGTCAACTGACTTTGTATAAAAAAGATCAAAATGGCATTGTATTTAACAACATTTCAACGATTTTGTTGACGGAGGACCAAAAATGGTCATGTCATAATAATACTATGACTAAATGAGGATGTTTTAATAAAAAGGATTAAAAGTGGACGGTCACCTATAAATCTAGGACCAAAAATGAAATTAACTCTTTTTTTTTTTTTTTAAACAAAAGATGTGACTAGTACAAATATGATTAGCCTAGGTGTTCAAGGAAATTTATGGTCAAATCAAATCGATAAGAATAACAATGTAATTTGATATATCAAATAATCTCCATCAGAAGAATGTCGTAACTAGAACCGTTTAGTCACCATTCTCTAATATATTAGTAGCACTAGAAATCTAGAATACAAATATTAGGTATATAGTCTGCACCAGAAGAAATTTCCTAGAAGTTAATTAGTACTAGAATACAATAGGTTGGTCGAAATTCAAACGGCCAATTTAGTGTTAGCTTAATTTGACCACGGTATTACAATATAATATGTGCGTCAGTGCGTGTGTCTATATATATAAACAATAAAAGTAAAACCTGCCTGCATGGCTATTAGCTCAATTGGACGCAGATGTAAAATTTATTACAAGCGATTAAAGATTGAGTCTCACCAGCGATGTTAAATCTTATATTGTACTTTTTGATATACTCTAACATATTCATAGTATAGGTTCAACAATTATGCCAACTGTTATAATAATATCTACATCTACTATACATCTACATCTACAATCTACAATTTTAATAAGAGTCAATAAAGTTAAGGCTCTAACGGGAAGAAAAAAATGTTAGTGGTAATTTGTACTTAAATGAATAGTTCATATTATTTTGATTTTAGTATTTTTTACAATTTTTCTTTTTTACCCTCTATTATATTATTTTTTTCCCTTAAATAACTCCACATTCCGTTAGTATAAACTATAGTAACGGAATATTCCGTTAACTTTTAACTTATCCATTAATTTCTATAAAAAATGTCTTAGGCTCGAACCTCATCATAATCCGAGTTGACATAATTGTTAAATATATACTACGAATATGTTAGAGTATATTATTAAAAAGTAAGTACCTCACTATATTACTTTTATTAAATTATTAAATTAATTAGTAGCTACAGCAAAAAATATATATATATATGCATTTCTTTAATTTAGAATTCAATATTTACTCTTTACAATGCCTTTATTCAAAAAAATTTATCCATTATAAAAAAAAAAGGATATATAATTTCATTAGTTATATTGTCTTTATTAAATTATTAAATAAAGTACTAGTTACAACAACAAAAAAATACATATGCATGTCTTTATTATGTCTGTCAAAATGAGGTTGAAAAATAACCCACCTCAAATAACCAAAAGTAAAAGTGTTATTGGTAGTAAATTACGTACAAATACATCATCTTCTTAGTGCAAATTAAATTTCAGTCTGGATCGATATCATCGTATGCTAAATCCCAGACAGAAGTTGAACCAGAAGTGGAAGCTTCTTCACCTGCCATGGTCGGATCATACCTAAACTGTTGTTCTGTCAGATTGTCGCTCAAGAGATTCCCATAGTTCCCAGCGCCGCCATTGACGAACTGCGCGTTGTATTCATGGAAGATTCTCTGAATATCCTCGTTGATCCAATCTGGTAATTGCCCTGTATCTATATCTATATCTCCTTCTGTGGTCAAGCTAGGAACATAGTTTTCGCCGAGATCAAGATTCTGGTCGCGATGGGGACAGATCTGTTCGTGCTCAGTTCGCGAAGTCTTGTCGGGGAATCCGAATCCTAAGCCGCTCTGCGGGCACTGTAAATTCTGACACGCGTATAGGACGATCTCTGTCGCGATTTCACGTTCAAATGTGCACTTTCTCTTGTCGAGAAAAGAGGCATCTTCTTTTTCTTGTTCTTGGTCTCCTTGGTCGATAATCTTGAGGGCTTTCTGGGCGAGTTTGATGAGGTCTTCTTCTCGGTTAACGATTTTGGACCAGGTGGTAGTATCCTTTGCGGACATTTTGTTTTGGAGGGATTTGGATTGTTTGACGAGGCGTCTCATCCGGTCTAAATCCGGGGACATGTGTTTGACGATTGCGGCTAAAACGCTGATTTTCCAGGCTTTCTTGAGGCCGTGAGGTTTTTTGTAGGGTGGGGGGCCGTGGTCTTGAGCCATGCGGCCTTGATCGCCCCACCAGAGCTCTCGCCCGGTGGGCCACCACGGCGGGGCGAGCCCCTTCTCTAGCGGGAATTTCCGCTGGGGAGGGAGACAGTGTGGCATTAGGGCGGACATGAGGGAGCCCAGAGTGGTGTCCTGGAGATCTTGGAGAAGGTAGATTACGCTGGAATTTGGGTCTTCTACTAGGCCGACTAGTTTGGGGAGGTATTCGGCTATGGCTTCCGGGGCGTTCTTGACGAACTTTACTTTGTCTTTCCACCATTCTCGCAGACTGTCGGATGACCCTATCACCGGGTTCCCGTTTTCCGGGACGATCCCGTACACGAACCCTTGCCCTTTGCAGACCTCCATGATCTTCACCATGTACTTGAGAACCGCGTCTTGAGACCTCGCCGTCTTCTTCCGCCGGGACGCTTCCAGCTGTTTCTCCGACGTCGCCGATTCCTCGTCGTCCTCTCTCAAAATCTCTTCTTTTCCGGCCGCCGCCGCCCGTTCGTCCTTGAGCTTCTGCATGTGAATCTGGTCCTTCCGCATCCGCTTCTTCAGATCACGGTAGCTTATTATCTCCTCCATTTCTTCTTCTTCTTCTTCAAGAATCGTCTCCGTCTCGCTCCCAGGACTCAAGGGATCAAGCTCTCCATGAAAGTTCACCATCTTGTATACTTCAAAAGATCTTTAACAAAAAGAACACAACTTTCAGAATTGTTTCCTTGTAGCAACAGTGCCAATATACGAAACGTCCAAACGCATACGTTGGATGAACTGAAGAGGCGGCAGAACAGTGTATATATATATATATATGCATGGGAATGGCGGTGGGAAAACATATCAAAATAAGAAAAAATTGTACTTTTCCTCAAATTCGTTTTGAGGGTGTGTCATGTTCACTTTTCATCCTTAAGTTATTATTGGCTTGACGTCGTGCTTATTTTTCGTCCCTGAATTATACTAAAATGGTAAATTTCGTCCCTAATATTTTATTAGTAAAGATATAAAAAGTGTAACGTCAATAATAACTTAAGTACGAAAAGTGAGTATGACCAACACTTAAGGATGAAAATTTCGCGACGGACTTTTTCCGTCGCAAACGAAGATACGACGAGCCGATACACAACGGAATTGAATTCCGTCGCGGTTCCGTCGCAAAACCCGTTTCGCGACGGAATTTAGCCGTTTAGCGACGGAAATCGCGAATTTTCTTGTAGTGTTAGGGACGAAAAGTGATTATGACCCAGGAACGAATTTTACAATTACCCTATGCTTAAAGAATAAAAATTGCAAATTTCCCTCAAAGCCATACACAATAACTATACAAATAATCCACAATCACGACCTTTGTAATAACAAGTAGTAAACCACATCACCCAAGTAAATTATATTAAAAAAATTTAATAAAATAAATGAACTCAATCAAAAGAATATTAATAATAAGAATCAAACTCGTAATTGGTGACTTTATAATATCAGAATCATGTTACATTTACACAGTGACTCTCTTTCATACTATATTTATATATATTATATGTAGGTGTGATGTAAAGTGGTATTAAGATTGGGTTGATGTGTGGGGAAGGGAGGAAATTGTGGAGACGGTGGCGACTTGTGCTAGCTTACGTGCTTCATTTTGAGGTTGCATGGCATGTCGGACACATACGTTGGAAAGTGGAAACTGGATTTGGCTGTTTTGGCACACAGTAAATGCAAGTTAAGAGTGATGGGAAATTCTAGAAAATAAGATAATATATAAATGGAAACAGAGGCGGTAAGGATAACCCATTTTTCATCAGCACTGACCAAATTCAGTTGAAGCCGACATAGGTATACACGTCTAATGGAAGCTGGCCAATCACTTTGGTAATGGCTTGTGCAAAAATATACATGCAATTTTAAGAAGAGTCATTTCCATTTTTGGTCCTACTGTTATTGGGGCATTGTCAATTTTAGTCCATTTCATTAATTTTTGCCACATTACGACCAGTCTTATTTAGTCCTTGCCACTTTTAGTCCACCGCTAAAATTTTCGTCAAATGATCGTCCAAAACAGAGGTATTTTTGGTCTTTCCATGCTTTGGTCATCTCCTTGACCCTTTGTAAATATGTTTTAGAGTTGAAAATTTTGTGAATATGCACTCTGTTCAGTTTCGACGCGTCGAGAGCCAGACTCGACGCGTCGAACTTTGGCCGTAGCATTATTTTAGAAATCCTGATGGTTTCGACTAGGGGTGGGCGTTTCGGTCTTCGGTTCGGTTTTTTTCGGTTTCGGTTTCGGTTTCGGTCTTTCGGTTTGAAAAAAGTTAAACCATTCGGTTTAACATTAGCGTTCGGTTCGGTTTCGGTTCGGTTTGAAACGGTTCGGTTTCGGTTCGGATTTAATTCGGTTCGGTTTCGGTTCGGTTTATGACTCCCGAATTTTAACATTTCCTAGGCAAAAAGGCGGTCGGACGCGCTGCGACTTAACGGGGCACCGTAATAACTATACATGAAACATCACATAACCCAAATCCAAAGTCTAATATTTAAATAATAAATACCAACATAACAAATTAATAATTCAAACAAATTAAAATAAAAAATAAAACTGAAAATTAAATTCGAAAATTGAAATTTTCAACTGAAATGAATTTGGAAATTCATTCCAGTAACTGGAATTAATTTCCAAATTCATTTTAGTTTATATATATATATATATATATATATATATATATATATATATATATATATATATATATATATATATATTCATTTATTTATAATTATATATAATATATATTTATATTTAATTATAAAATCTTTCGGTTTTTTCGGTTCGGTTCGGTTCGGTTTTTAACCGAACCGTTCGGTTCTTCTAAAACATGAACCGTTCGGTTTTTCGGTTCGGTTTAAAACTGAACCGAACACCCTCGGTTCGGTTCGGTTCGGGTAACCCAAACCGTTTTGCCCACCCCTAGTTTCGACGCGTCGAGAACCATTCTCGACGCGTCGAACCTATGCCGTATGTTTTTACGAGAAAATACTGTGAGGTTCGACGCGTCGAGCCCCTGCTTCGACGCGTCGAGCCCCCTGGTCAACAGCTGACCGCGAGAGTTTTAAAACCATTTTTCCAAAATTCTTTTATCTCTCCATTTTCGAACAGCAGCTCCCTAGTTTGGTTTCTTGGCTTATTCTTCATCTTTTGCTTCCAAAACACACTCATCTTCACTCCAAACTCCATCCTAAAGCTTCATGGTAACATCCTTATCCAATTTTTCCATCAATTTCCTTTATTTTTGTTCTAAATTTCATAGTTTCTTTCATGATTAGTATAAGTTTATTTTACGAATGCTCATGATTGATTGTATTTGTTGAGGTGGTGATATTTGTTGTGTTGAAATGGATTGAATGGGGACACCAATTGCACTAAAAAGTTCTTTGTTCAAATTCTTGCACAAAAGGTGTTTGGTGAAATGCTCCAAGAATGTTCTTGATATTTCTTGCATTGTTTGCTTGCATATTGCCCTATGTTTCATATTAATCAATGTTTGCAAGTATTGTCCTCACTTTATGATATTGTAGATGAGCAATGCCTCCAAGAGTTAGGCTCCCAAACAAAAGCCAAAGAGGAGAGTCATCACAACAAACTCAAGAGCCTCATCTTCTTATTTTCCACCACCACCTGAAGGCGATCATCATTAGCAGGTCAAGGGATGCCCTTCAATCCCTTTCCCCCGATTTATTTTGTTGCTTGAGGACAATGCAACTCTTTAAGTGTGGGGGGAAGTGTGGTTGAATGGATTTTCCCTTTTTATATTTCTATATCTTTAGCTTTTGTTTCAGTTATTTAGTTTTGACTACTTTTGGATCTTCTCTTGAGCTTATTTTGAACTCTTACTCCTTATTCTCTTGCTATTTGAGGTTTTTATATAAAAAAAATTGTGCTTTAAATGTTGAAATTTATGCTTATGAGCTTGTTAGCTTCTCCACTTGATTTATATGTCATGTTTTGCTTGGATGACTCATGTGCTTCGTGTTGATAAATTCTTGTCATGGCATCTAGTTGCAATTATTCTCTCTTGTCGGTTTGTGGATTGATTGGTTGAACTTGTTGCATTCCAACGTGCCATAGATGAAATCAAAGTGAAGCATATGATTGAACTATTCTCTTGCCAATGTCCTTGTTAACCGTTTAATAAATGAAATAATTCTTAATCTAGTGGTTTGTGCTTCGCTAGTGAAAGTTTATGCGAAATTCCGGCATTGCCTCATTAGTTGGCTTTATGGAACTTGCCTCGTTACTCCTCCAAAATGTAGTCGAATTGTTTGCATGTTTAGAAATGATTTAGGCCATTTTTGTTCACCCTTAGCCTTTAAACCTAGCCATATCATTATGTTTTATCCCTTGTGTCCCCTTTAAGCCTTTTTCTTTGTTTAATAAGTGCTAAGCACTTAACCCCTCTTCGTGTATTTTTCTTGTTTAACCCTCATTATTAAACCCTTAGCCATTAGCCAAATATGTTCCCTTCCACCCTAGAGAGAATTTAGCATTTATCTTTGATATTCTTAGAAGAGATCTTTATGGAGCTTATAGTTAGAAAGCAACATGTACCTTGAAATGCCTAAGTGAGGGAGTCTTGACCTTTGTATAGTCCTTTACTACTTTTGGTAGTTTGCTAGCAATCGAATAAAGTTTGCTTCTTTGAAAAAATTCAAAAGAAAAAAAAAAGAGAAAAAAATTCAAAAAGAAAAAAAAAATCAGAAAATCGAAAATCAAAATCCCAAAGTGGATACTTTGTAAAGTTGTTGCTTGTTCTTGCGAAAAATCAAAAAGAAAAGAAATGAAGAATGAAAGTCTGTTTAGTTTGAAGTTTGTAAATAGTTAGTTTGAAAGTTTGTTTTCAACCCCACTTCTTTAGAATGTTGCCTAGTTCTCTAAGTTACTTTTGGCTCCTTTGGTCATATCTCTCTCATCTCTTCTAGGATTTCATTAGATAGATATTTGTGACATTCTCTCTCTTTTGTTAATTTTTCCATACCCATTCTTTGTTAGCCTAAACCCTTAGCCCCGTTACAAGCTAATAAAAGACCTATTTGATCTTTGCATACAACTTTAGATCTATACTAGGAGGAGTACAAAAAGGCAAGCCTTTGGGATCTATTTCTAATGTCAAGTTTTGCATAAACCTAACTGAGTATGTGTGCACACTAGATTTCTCACTATAAATAATTTGGTGCTTGGATATTGGCCTGCGAATGGATCTTGTGTGTGAATCTAAGATGATTCTTGAAGCATGTTGTCGTGTGACAAGTTGGTTTGTGGATGTTTGGTTGTTGCAAGAGAGGTATGCGCGACTTTTGTGCTTGACTTGAATTTACCCTTTTGTTTGCTTGAGGACAAGCAAAGACTTAAGTGTGGGGGAGTTTGATATGTTCTCAATTGTGCATATTTTTCTAATGATTTTAGATCAAGTTTTGAGCTTAAATGGATTAAATTGCTATCTTCAATGCATATTCCTTGCTTTCTTAATTAGATATGGTTTTATTCTTGATTTGAGTGTTTTATGGTGTTTGTTAGTGTTTTGAAACCATTTTAGATCAAATGCAAAGCAAGGGAACATTTAAAGACATGTTTGGGAGTCAAAATGGATGAAGAATGCTTACATTGAGGCCTCAACGCGTCCAGGATCAAATTAGACGCGACCAGAATTTTGAGCCATGGTCAGGGCTCGACGCGTCGAGCCAGAAGTTCGACGCGTCGAGAAGGTGCCGTATCATTTTTCCGGAAATTGTCGAAGGCTCGACGCGTCAAGCCCTGTTCTCGACGCGTCGAGAATCTGTGACTGTCCAGAAGCTGCTTCGCGGAAAAGCCTATTTTGCCCCTATTTTGTGCTCCCACTATAAAAGCTTATTTTCCAAGAACCCTAAAGAAAAGCTGCGTTTTTGGGAGGCAAAAAGGAGTGAGTGAAAGGTGTTGTCTCTTCAATGGAGTGAAGGAGGGATCCACCACTTTGGAGAAGAAGATAGTCATCTCAAGGAGCAAACAAGGCTTTGGGAGGAAGAAGGAGAGCTATATTCGGGAGAATTTCCTTTCCCTTTCTTTATTTCCTTAGTCTTTGTAAACTCTTCATTACTTATGCTTTGAATTCTATCCTAGCCATGAGTGGCTAAAGTAAAGTTGGGATTTTTGGGTAACAGGTGTTGATGAATCCTATTTGCCTTGTTCTTAATGTTTAATGATATGTTTATATTTGGGCTTCATACTTTTGTTGCAAATGTGATTTCTATTGAGATACTTGTGATTAAAGGCCTAAATTGCTTGTATCTTGCTATGATTGTGTCTTAATGGGAGTTGGGGCATAGATTAGAGCACTCACATTTGCACTTAACTTATGCACCTTGGGAGAGGGCATACTTGTTAAGGGATTCCTTTTAGATTGCTTGTTCTTGTTTAGTTTTTTATTGCGGGTTTGAATTATGGGAGTAATTCCTTCCCCTTTTGTGTAAGCAATCATCCACGTTTGTTAGAACCCAAATCACATATCTCCCCTTAGTTTGGCATTAGGAGACTAAACACCTAAACTCGGAAATCCCATTTCTCCTCCTATTTGTTTTCATCAATTACGTTTTCTTTATTCTCGTTTATTACTATTTACAACCGTTCAAACATCTCTTTCGTTAGGATTAGCTTCACATGAATATATTAGTAACTAGTGTTCAATGCGCCCCGCTTCCCTGTGGATCGATACCCCGGAATACTCCGGGTATTTGAGTTGTTAAATATGCTACAATCAAATTGGCGCCGTTGCCGGGGAAGCGGTGTTTAAGTATTGACATTAGTGAAAGTTTTATTCTAGGAGTCTATTCCATTTTTTTTATTTGTTTTGATATTTGTTAACAATTTTTTTTTATGGATGGATATGATTATCAAGGAGCTATGCCACCAAGCGAGTCTCCGCCTACTTGGCACTCTACTTGGGCATTTACCCATAGGTTTCCATTCCTATGCCGCTTTATAGACTGCCCGTACCTCCCGTCCGGTCCCTGACTGGCTGACCCAACCGTCTTGTCGACTGCTTATAAGTCTCACCCGGCTTCCCATTAGGCTGCCCTCAGGTCCCATCTAGCCACCTGGTTGGCTGCCTATATGTCCCGTCAAACCACCTCATCCATGGGCATTTCCTTGACACAAAACCCATTGCCATAGAGCCTTTTACTACACTGGTATCAGTTGCCACGCCCTCTATGTCAATGGGTTTTCATGTAAATTAATGTGGTGTAGTATGTGGTGGATGGAAAGTAGTGTGGAGAATGAAGATTCCCTTGGTTGTCGTTTTCAAGAGGATAAACAATTGGAATTCAACGGTGTGCGGTTTAAGAACGAGTGCACAATTGTGGTAGCAAGCTAAGCAAGTTCATTTGAGCAATAGCAAAGAGTAGAGTGCAATGTAAAGTGTGGAAGCAAGTAAACAAAAGTAAATAATCAATGTGATATGAGATGAATTGGATTGACATTCCCTTGCTTAGAATGAAGAGGCCTTGGTGAGAATTGAAGCTATGTGATGAGTTGTGATCTTTGGAAGGCATTTATACTAGTGCTAAGCTGGTTATGGTCAGCATCTTACACCATTCGAGTTCTACTTTTGTAGCAACTTTAATAACCTAGAGCATTTCATCAAATGCTTAGTCTACATGCCTTCTTTCGAACTTTGCCCTCTCGGAGCTAAGGTGGGTAATGCAAGTGGAAAGAGTTAGAGTGTCTCAATCTCTTGCAAAGACACTCATCCTGAAGCCTCTTGTATGATGTTCGCACTCCTCATACAAGAGTCTAATCAGTCTATACAAATGTCATTTCCAACAAAGATTCTAAAACATCAACACATAGTCGTCAATTCTTCCTTAATCAATTCATGCACAGTCACAAGGGAATATAATCTAATTCACAAAGCAATTCTAGCCAAGCATTGTCTAGATTGAAAGACAACAACACCTAAGCTTAGCAATATAGATAGATGGTGAAATGATAAAGATAAATGCAGGAAGTTTACTTAGCTCAAGAGTAATTCACAATCAATCTACAAGATATTCCAATCAAGCAAGAAGAAGCTCCAAGATTGAGGAAGAGTTGTTAATTCCTCTTGAACGCTAGAACTACCCTCTTTTTATAATTGGAGAGAGTTTAGAGCTTGGTCTAGAAGTGAGAGAATGAAATCCTTAACTAATAGCATGTGTCTTCTAAAACAATCCCGCCAACACAATTATACTCATTTAATATATGCTGGTACGCGTGCTTGTACTAGGTTTCCTTCAGCTTTGGCCATTACCACGAACGTGATTCCAGTCATGCATTTTTCGTCCACCTCTTGTATGAGTGCAGTACGTGCGTACGCCCCTTGTCGATAAGAACGGTTTTCACACATCCATCAAGTATCAAATCACAGTATATGTTTTAGATATCGTTCCACTAGAGATGACTCTTGTAATGTTAAGAATTGATGCTAGGTGGAGTTAAACACAAACTAAAACTACTCTTTTAGAAGCTAGGCCTATTGTTAATGAGTTTGGTTGCTATGATTTAGCAAATAACAAATAAGACAAGTAAAGTAAAGGACCGGGACTTGATTGATTCAAGCTAAGATGTCAATTATTCCACTAGGGGTTAGGGGATTAACACAAGGCATATGGTAAGTGAGATGCACGTACAAAAGTGTCCAAATACCATTCTCGTATCTATTTGGACTTGCAACCTCACCTTGAACTCCACTCTCATGACAATTAAACCCAAGGTTGCCCATTCAAGAATACTAGGCATAAATTCTCCTTAATACCCGAAATACTATCGTATTGGGCATCAAGAGTGTGAATGTGTAGCTAGTGTACAAGCTCTACTCTCGTAGCAATAAGCACACTCCAAATAAAACATATAATTGGGATCCAACAATCATACACAATTTTCATATCAAACCCATTTCACACAATCCTAGAATACCCAAATAATCCCCTTTATGTAATACAAATCAAATGGGCATCAATAACAAGAAATCAAACAAAATCCTAGTCCCAAAACACTTAGCTACTCATAATATGAAAATAGATACACAATATCAAAGGATTAATAGAAAGCATAAATAGATATTAAAGAAAGAGATAAGTAAGAAAAACTTCTATATTGAGCTTTTGAATCCAAGATTGCAAGGTGTCTTGAGCTTGAAAATGGAAAAGAATAAGAAATCTAAACTAATCTAAGCTATTTTAAAGCTAAACCCTAAAAATTGAAGGGGAAATGAAAGATGTGTTTTTGGTGGAAGAAATCCCCCTTTAAAGGGTAAAACGGGGCTGTCATATGTTGCAGAGGCTAGCCACCGGTGTGGCTATACCCGTGGCTAGAAAATGAAGGCACACGGCCTTGTGGCCACGGTTGTAGCCATGGGCGTTGCCAGAACCGTGGCTAGCAGGCAGTGTGAACTCTGCGCATATTGTCCATCTTCTAGGCTATTTTCATCGCTAAATCCTTTGGATTTGTGTTTATGGTCTTCATCAAAGTTGTAGCCCTTCAAGTTAGATTTTCGATGACATAAAAATCACTTGATTTGAACATTTCTACGTAGAGATATGCCAAAATACCAAGCATTTGGACGTGTTGTGTGGAAATTTCAACTTCTTGATCTTTTGCTCCACTTTTGTCTTTGTTTGTGTAAATGACCAAGACCATTGAAAACACCAAAATTTGGCTCTCTATGAGGTGTTACACCCATCTTCATAGCTTCTCATTGGCTCCCATTGACTCTACATGCATCCAAAATGCTCCAAAAATCATTCAATTCATCTAAATCACAAAGAATTACATCTAAACACACAAATGAATCAAATGAGAAACATTTTAGAAAAAATTACAACAAATGACAAGAAAGGTAAGCTTAAATGTAAGGTGAAAACATAAACATTTTGGCACTTATCACTCGTATAGCTCCTAGACTTCATGCTTATGGTCACTTTGCCCTTTTCTTGCCTCCAAATGCCTTAAAACCACTCAAATGTCCTAGAAATGCAAAAGTGTTCTAATGTGAGTCCTCAAATGCAACTTTTATGAAGAAAACACACGTTTTCTCCAAAATGCCATTCGAAAACGCTGCTGAAAGCAATGTTTCTGAAATGGTGAAATTTTAACACGCTGATTAACTGATCTGACCAGCTAAAAATTGACTTATCAATCATTTACCCAACATCACTAAAAGCTTAACAAAAAAGAGAAAAAACAAAAGTGTTCTTTCGTTCCAATGTGAAGACTCCTAGCTAGTATAGATATCTAATTCTAATTACTTTAATCGTTCGCCATAAAATTAACAATTGTAATATACTAATATAATAATATTGTATACATTGGGACAAATATTTCCTAGAGGAACATATTCTGATTAGCTTATAACTAACGATCACTAATTTTTTAAAGAAAAGTCTATTAACTATCCCGCTTGAAGAATAAATTATATCCGATTCATTATTAAAAAAAATAAATTAACAAAAATGTATTTAAAATAAATTGAAATATGGTAATCTCAATTTATTAATTATAAGTTCATCAATTTCATAAATTAAAATTGGCATAATCTCACTTATTTCGATCTCTACAAATTTAAAATAAATTGACGTATGGTAATCTCATTTTATTTACTACTAATAAGTTATTGAGTTTTATTATATAACATATAAAATTGATGTAAGCTGGGTTATTTAATTAGCACATATTGGTGAAAAACTCTATACATTGCATTATGACAATTGTATTAATTAATATTCAATTGTATTATTTAATAAACATTAATTGTACAATTGCATTAATAAATATTCAATTTTATTATTTAAAAACTCTATAAATTGCATTGTGACAATTGTATTATGTAATAAACATTAATTATATTCAATTATTCATAACAATTAAATTAAAACTTTTAAAATTTAAAATTTTAATATAAAAGTTTTTATTTTGTGACAATTATTAATATTTTATAAAAAAAAATATTCAACATAACTTGATTTAGTTGGATTGTCGCTTAAATTAATTTTAAAAATAAAAAAATAAAATCATTTTGATGGGGATATTGGGTGCGGGCTGTATGAAATTGGGCCTGGGGTCGATGGGCCAGGCCAAGGCAGGGCTGGAGGCCCACATGCACCCACCGGGCGTGGGTGGCGCCGGCGGGGCGCCGGCGGGGCGTCGGGTGCGGCCGGGCGCGCTCGTGGCGCCCGGCCACGGCGCGGCCAGCGCGCCATGTGCGGGGCCGCCTCGCGGCCGGGCGCCCCCATCGCGCCCCGTCGCCGGGCCGGAGGGGGGTAAGGTTTGGGGTGGCGTATGAGGCGGGGTACGTGGGCACGTGGCACAAGTAGCAGCATGAGGTCTCTGAAGCGTACACGTGGACGGCCCAGGAGGGGGTGGCTCAGTATAAATAGGCGGTGCGGATGACATGGAGGACACATCAAAAACACGACAAACACTACGGTCTAGTGGTTCCAAGTCCTTATTTTCAACCCTTTGTCCAGGGTTCGATTCCCCTATCCATCTTATAATTGTTTGGGCCTTGTTTGGGCCTTAGTGCATCTTGTATTCGTATATTCGGTTTATGGTGGACCCGATCCGTTAAAACCATCACATTTGTTTAAAAAATATAATGTACTCCGTATCAAAATGTTGACTTCATACAATTAACTTAAGTATATTCTATATTGAATTGCGTGCAAAAAGATTCTGTAAATATAATTACATTCATGTTTACCCAAGTACGTAGTATTTTTAAAGTCAAATTGTCAATTAATATAATTATATTACGAAAAGATATAAATACTTACTTAACATTAAAGTATCAACTTTTAAAAATTCGAATTCAGTGTAAGAGCAATATATATATAATACTATACATTGAATTAATTAAAGTTGGAGCTTTCTTTTTGTCAAAAGACAAACCCCACCGCAATTTCCTCTCTTGGACTTATCGAACGGTAAATTTTGGTCTGCCTATATATATATTCAGGTGAAACTCTTCCTTTAATTTTTTATCTAGCAAATTAAAATTTACAGAAATGGTTGGACCGGTTCGCCCTCAGATCGTCCTCTTCGGTTCATCTATTGTGCAGCTTAGCTACAGCCATGGAGGCTGGGGTGCAATCCTCTCTGACCTCTACTCTCGAAAGGTACAATTTTGTTTAATTTAATTTGCATGTGTTAATTAATTAAGCTTGAGTTATGTTCTGCAATAATGTGTCATCCTTGAAGCTTTCAAAGGTAGTTTAATTTGTGAATAATCAAACTTCAATTATATTACAGGCAGATATATTGGTTCGTGGATATGGTGGCTGGAACTCAAGGTGTGCTCTTCAAGTTCTAGAACAAGTTTTCCCCAAGGTATATATATATATATAGTATTAATTAATTTCAAAATGCGTGCATGCTGTATCTGTTGATTACTCTTCTTCGTTTCTGTTCACTTTTTCTCAAAATGGATAGTCTTTCTTTTACTCACTATATGCAAAAAAAAAACCAATTTCATCTTTCCAAATTCCATTGGGTGTGTGTGTGTGTGTGTGTGTGTGTGTGTGTGTGTGTGTGTGTGTGTGTGTGTGTGTGTGTGTGTGTGTGTGTGTGTGTGTGTGTGTGTGTGTGTGTGTGTGTGTGTGTGTTTCTAGGCTTCCTCTAGACATGTTGTAGCATGATGTTTGTTGGGTGGAGGCCGGTGAATGAGTCAAGTCCAGCCCATGCTTCTTGAAAAAATGTGTGCGTTTGTGTGAGTGTTTTCTAGGCTTCTTCTAGACATGTTTTAGCATGATGTTTGTTGGGTGGAGGCCGGTGAATGAGTCGAGTCCAGCTCCTGCTTCTTGAAAAAATGGAAATGTGGTGGTGGTATATAAGGAAATAAAGTTGCACCTGTGCTGGGCTATAGTTTTTGGGTAGTGATAAATACTTAATTCTAATAAATGATATTAGAGCCAACTCACGGACATTTTTAATATACTAAATGTACATTACTATTTGTGTACTGAATGTACATTATATATACAATATAATGTACATTCAGTCCACAAATAATGTACATCCCCTGATTACAATGTACATTATTTTTATATTGAATATACATTATTTTTATATTGAATGTACATTATTTAATAGTATGGTCTACACAATAATGATTGATTTTTAACATAGTGGTAGACGTTTTATCCTAACAATGATGCTATTTTATTTTGACCCGATCGGCTTCAGGATGCAGCTGTGCAACCTTCTCTAGTGATAGTTTACTTTGGTGGCAATGATTCACTTCGTCCTCATCCCAATGGCCAAAATGCCCATGTTCCTCTTCCTGAATATGTTGAAAACATGAGGAAGATTGCTATTCATCTCAAGGTATATATATATATGTAACAATATAATATAATGTTGCATTCGTCATCTTTTGCCCCGCATAATATAACAATGGCTGCTTTAATTCCAATTTGTTTGTTCACAAAACACTGCTTTAATCGAATTAGCACACAATTGAAATATAATGTTCCTTTTCTAATAAAATATTTTAATTTTGTTTTACCAGAGCCTTTCGGAGAAGACGCGGGTAATATTCCTCAGCGCTCCTCCGGTCAACGAGGCACAAATTCTGGATCGCTATGGGTATATTATATAGTGAATAGTAATAATCTTAATTAATGTTTTTTTTTTTTTGAGAATAATAATAATCTTAATTAATGTTAGTGTTGGCTTTAGTGGTTGTAATTAGTACTACAACTTACCTGCGCCTTTGTCGTTACTGGAAGCAGCCACAATAACCGGACAAATGAGTTATGCCACAAATATTCAGAAGCTTGCATAGAACTGTGCCATGAGTTGGATGTGAAGGTTGTAGATCTTTGGACTGCCTTACAGCAGCGACAAGATTGGATGACTGCTTGTTTTCTGTAAGTTCAATATTTTTTTATTTTTATTTTTTGTGACGAGGGAATTCGCAACCACTATTCGAAATAGTGCATTGGATAAACCTGTTTTGTGATCCTAATCGGTAAAGTACTAGAAAGAGGTAAACCAGCCAATATTGCCTATAGTTGATCGACTTAAACCAAGAAGACTAGAATTTAAACTCTTGACCTTGTGGTTACAAGTTTGTATCCGGCCTTAGCCATTTTGGTTGAGGTTACTGAGTTGTTATTACATGGACGATGTGTGAACTAGAAATAAAAAATACATTATTTGTGTACATAATGTACATTATTTGAAAGTATATTATTTGAGTATTGAAAATATACTCCCCTGTCCCATTTTGTCTGTCATACTTACTGTGGTCAAACTAATTATTTTTTCTTTGTTTATTTTCTTTAGTATTTTTTTACTTATGAAAAATTCAATTAAAAATAACTTCAGTCAAGTCTCGTTAACCAAACCAGACATATAAAATTGGGACGAAGAGAGTATTATTGTATAATTTATATTCAATACACAAATAATGTATTTTTAGTATATTAAAAAAATACATTTTTTATGATCTACGAAGTGCTATTTGCCGGGCCTACCCCAAACTACAATGTTATTCTATTGTATGTTGATCGGGAAAATTATTGTGGACCATGGTCCACGCAGCTGTGTAGACGATAAATGCAATATACATTTTTAATATACAAAAAGTATATTACTTGTGTACTGAATATACATTATATAATAATATATAAAAAATAATGTACTTTTATGTACACAAATAATATATTTTTAGTATTTTAAAAATGTACTTTTTATTTATAATTTACACACATGTGTGAACCATGGTCTATGGAATAATGATCGAGATTTATGTGTAGGGACGGAATCCATTTATCAAGTGAGGGGAGCAAGATTGTGGTTAAGGAAATCCTGAAGGTGGTGAAGGAGGCTGAGTGGAAACCGAGTCTCCATTGGAGGTCAATGGCGAGTGAATTTTGGGAGTGTTTACCATTCATCCCTGCTGCTCATGATTCCAATGGCAATGGGAACAAAAACCTCCCCGTTGATGAGCCTGTGGGCAGCTGGCAAACTCAGTGGTTGTAGAATAGTACATCTCGCCGGCCGGCCGGCCGGCCGGGACTCCCCTTTCTACATCATCTATCATATCGCAACTTAACTTGTTTTAATAAGTGTTCAAAACTTCTTTAATTTAATGCTCCGTAGCATATATGCATTACCATTCTCATATTCTCTGTGTTGTGGACCTGCGTCCACTGTTATAAAACATTTCATTAATAATAATCAAACATTATTCAATTCACATTTGATTAATAACAATAAAAAAAAATATACTAAATATAATAAAATCAATAATGTGATGATTATAATAGAAATAAAAAATTATTTTACATCGGTATAATACATTGCATTAATTGCTTGCACATTATACTTTCTTTTCTACATATACTAATACAAATAATTTTCAATTATACCCCTCATATTTTTAGTACGTTTTCGGTTTTTCCATAACCATGAAGCTAATTATAAGGTAACTTATACAATTATACACTGAGCTTTCTTTCTTATACATTTATAATATATAGTTTTTTCACGCGCGTTGGTCGGATAGGATAATGCCCAATATTTATTTTTAAGTAAGTACTTCAAAGTATATCAATACAAGATTATATATGAGATGTTCATGCATATATAATTGAATGTTGAATTCGTTTATTTAAATCGGTAATTCAAAGTATATATGAATGCAAGATAATATATGAGAGATTGATTATAATTGTCACTAAAATAAATGTTTGCAATTTTGTAAAAACGATAGTTAAAATACTTGGTTTAAAAATGATAGTATAAATAAATACTACTTTTGGTAATAAAAATTTATACATTTTAAATCTTTTTTTGATAATGAATAATTTTTATTGTAGAAAATAAAGACAATATAACTAATTAAATTATATCTCTTTTTAAAAAATTTTTTTGATAATGAATTTTTTTTTGAATAAAGACATTGTAAACATCTAAATTAAAAAAAATGCATAATAATTTATTCAATTTAATATAAGACTATAAGGGGGCGTTTGGTTCACGGAATCTTGGATTACCCCGCTAATAGGATTAACTCCAGGAAGGTAATGTGAGATTTTGGGAATGTAAGATTACCTGATGTGTTTGGTTTGGATTGTGGAATATAATATTACTTTGTTTGGTTAAAGGTTATATTTTAGGTTACATGCGACAATTTACTATAGTGTGGTGTGTTTCTTAACATTGAGTGGTGTATTTAATTAGTAACATTGAGTGGTGTGTGACCGCACGGCCGCACATGCAATTATATATTTATTTATTTATTTATGTGTGCCTTTATTGTGTGCATTTTTATTTATTTATATGTATGAATGTATTGATGCTTAATATTAAAAAAAATAAATATATAAATATAAACACATGTATATTTGATTATATAAACATATATTTTATTTTATATATGTTATTCTGTTAGTATTATTATTATTATTATTATTATTATTATTATTATTAGAGTTTTTTCCCAAAATGGTCCCTCGACTATTGCTCATTCTCAATTTTGCATTTCGACTTTCAATTGTACCTAATGTGGTCCCTCGACTTTCAAAAACTTACCCAATTTGGTCCTCCGTTACATATTCCGTCAAATCAATGTTAAAATGGAGGGCATTTTCGTCCATTTACCTATTGTTAGCCTAATAAACATTGAGAAATAGTTGAGGGACCATTTTGAGAATAGTCAAGGGGCCATTTTGGGAAAAACTATTTTATTTATTTCATTTTTGTTTATTTTCATTTTTTTAGACTTTATAAAATAAGAATTTCTTACATTTCTATACATTTTTTTTCTTACAAATATAAATAGTTAAAATCGTGCAATCCATCCTAAAAATTTTTAACTTTTTACAGACTTTTTCCCTCTATCTAAATATACAAACTATCCCTATGCAGATTTACAATAAGTTTCGTAAATTTTATAAATACTCATTTTTTAAGCACCGATTAAAATAATTCTTATTCACATCCGTAGTACTAAATATATTACTTTGGATTTTTTTTATAAATAAGATATAATATTATTAAACTCAAATAATTAAAAATAATGTGCCCACAACATAAAAGATTTTATGATTGACTTAAAAATTAACTATAAATTTTATTGTTGAATACAAATTGACAATTATTAAACATTATAATTATTGTGTCTCGTGTAATATACTAAAATTATTAGGTAGGATTTTTATAATTAAGGTATAATTTAATTAAATCAAAATTATTAAAAATAATGTGTCCATATTACAAAATAAATTATACTTGCCTTAATAATTAATAATTAATAAAAGAAATAAGAAGTGGAAAACATATAAAAGATGTCATACAATATCTTAAATAATGTAAATTAATATAAAATTTAATAATTACTTTGAAATCAAATACAGAAAATATTGCAGGAAACATTGACGAGATTTTACTTTTTGGCTCACCTGAGAAGTTTACTAGAAAAATTTACCTTTCGGTCCAATATTTTCCCTACATTTTACACTCTTTGGGTGTCTACGCTTGAAAAAAAATATTATTTTCAATGGTAAAAGTAATATTTAATGTGATACATAGTGATTGATTGTCTATGAACATTAAAAAAAAAAAAAAGTATGAGTATTTATGAAATTTACGGAACTTATTGTAAAACTTCATAGGAATAGTTTGTATATTTAGAGGGAAAAGTCTGTAAAGAAAGTTAAAAATTTTGAGGTTGGATTGCGCGATTTTAACTATTTATATATGTAAGAAAAAAAATGTATAGAAATTCTAATTTTATAGTGTCTAAAAAATGAAAATAAACAAAAATGAAATAAATAAAATAGTTTTTCCCAAAATGGTCCTTTGACTATTCTCAAAATGGTCCCTCAACTATTTCTCAATGTTTATTAGGCTAACAATAGGTAAATGGACGAAAATGCCCTCCATTTTAACACTGATTTGACATAATATGTAACGGAGGACCAAATTGGGTGAGTTTTTGAAAGTCGAGGGACCACATTAGGTGCAATTGAAAGTCGAAATGCAAAATTGAGAATGAGCAATAGTCGAGGGACCATTTTGGGAAAAAACTCTTATTATTATTATTATTATATAAGGATTAGTTGGAATAATCCAAGGTAATCTTAGATTACCTAAAAAAACGGGGGTAATCACATTACCTTGAAACATTACCGCCACATCAGCTTTGAGGTAATATAATAGTAATAGGTAATTTCATAACTCGAAACAAACAAGGTAATATAACATTATCAGACTCAGATTACCTAGGTAATCTCAGATGACCCGAACCAAACGGCCCCTAAGAGTAATAGAATGGGTACTTAATTTTCAATAAAATACTTTAATATATTCTTAGTATATTTTTAACAACTATACCAACTTTGATTAGGATGGGATTCGAACCTAAGACCGTACTTATAGAAATTAATGGGTAAGTTAAAAGTTAACGGAATATTCCGTTACTAAAGTTAAAAGTTAACGGAATGTGAGGTTATTTAAGGGAAGAAAATAATATAATAGAGGATAAAGAAGGAAAATCATAAAAGATTACTAAAATCAAAATAATATGAACCATTCGTTTAAGTAAATAACTACACCTACATTTTTTTTTCTTCCCGTTTAACCCCTAACATTATTGGCTCTTATTAAGATTATATTATATTATAATACTAATCAGGAATAAAAAATTTGTTACCTCAAATGTAATACTTTTAAGGGAAAACACAATACTTTTAAATTTTGATTTAAAAGTATTACATTTGAGCATATAAGTATGACATTTGCACATATAAGTAACAAAAAATTACTTATTATGAAAAATGTATTACTTTTTCTCTTATAAGTAAAAAAAATTGTATTATTGATTAGTATTATATTTGATCATATAAGAATGACATTTGCATGTTGCTTCGATCCGACCCGACCCGTCTCACGGATAAGGATCCGTGAGACGGTTTCGTGAGACGGTCTCACACAAGTGTGACCCTAAGAATATAAGTATTAAATAATATGATAAGTCCAACAATGGCATTGCCTAATAGATTAAATGAATAACATACACAAATTGTTTAATACTATACTAGTGTTAATAGTGTCTAGCAACCGGCCTATCAATAATTTCATATTCATAAATATGTACATTATTGTCACTTTTAATATATACTTTCTACCACTATCGACATGTTTTATATTTTAAATGGACATGCATGTTGACAGGGCAAGACACAATGTCACTATCATATAACCTATGGCATGCCGCGGTGTTGAGTGTTGACGCATACTAATACCTTTGAGTTTATCACTTATATTATCACTAGTTTTTTATCGGGTTGCGCAAATAGGATAATGCATAATGTTTATTTTTAAATAAATATTTTAAAGTATATCAATATAAGATTATATATGAGATGTTTATGCATATGTAATTAAATGTTAAATTTGTTTATTCAAATTGATAATTCAAAGTATATAAATGCAAGTAAGAGGTTGGTTATAATTGTTACTAAAATAAATGTTTGTAATTTTGTAAAAACGATAGTCTAATTACTTAGTCTAAAAATGATAGTATAAATAAATACTACTTTTGGTAATAAAATTTTATACATTTTAAATCATATTAATAAAGAAATACGATTTACCTTTAAAGTGAACAACTGTGATGCAATCCAAAAAATATTACAAGGTAGTTTTTTCGCTTCAATTTATTGGGTTATTTGAATGTCTTCTTTGTCAAATTTTTTTTTTCAAGGTGTTAATATGATTGGTTTCAAATTATTATTTTTTAAAAAAAAGTTTTCTATGTTATTAATAGAATACTTGGTAAATAAATATATAACATTATTTTGTCCATAACATTGATACGAATTATTTAATTACAAACAAGATAGTGTAAAAAGAAGACAATGAATAATGCAATGAATATAATTAATTAATGAATTTGAAAGTAATGAATTTTTACATTGTATAAAATAAAGACAATATAACTAATGAAATTATATCACTTTTTAAAATTTTTTGATAATGAATAATTTTTGTTATAGAAAATAAAGACTATATAACTAATGAAATTATATCTCTTTTTAATTTTTTGATAATGAATAATTTTTATTGTAGAAAATAAAGACAATATAACTAATGAAATTATCTCTTTTTTATTTTTTTTATAATGATTTTTTTTTTGAATAAAGACATTGTAAACATCAAATTCTAAATTAAACAAACGCATATGTATTGTTTTTAGTTATAGCTACTAATTTATCTACTATACTAATAAGAGCCAAAGAGAGTTAGACCTAAAATGGGTAGAAAAAATGGCGGTCAAATTATTTAATCAAATGGATGGTTCAGATGAATTATTTAATCAAATAGATGGTTAAGATAATTCAGATTAATATTATTAATTGAGATTACCTAATTTAACCTTACTTTTATGATTATCCGTTAAGTTTTCCGTTAAATATTCTCTTCTCCGTTAATATTCCGTTAACTTTTAACTTACCATTAATTTCTATAAGAAAGGTCTTAGGTTCGAACCTCATCTCAATCAAATTTGACATAATTAAGTTTCTCACTCTATTTTACTCTTATTAAATCAAATAAATTAGTAGCTACAACAAAAAATGATACATATGTATTTCTTTAATTTAGAATTATGTGTCTACAATACCTTTATTTGAAAAAATTATTCATTATCAAAAAAATTAAATTAAATAAGAGAAATAATTTCATTAGTTATATTGTCTTTATTTTCTCTCATGCAAAGATTCTTTACATTCAAATTTATCAATTGATATTCATTACATTGTCCATTATCTTATTTTTACAATATCTTGTAATTAAATATCAAAGTTATCGCACAAAATTTATGTTATATATTTATTTACCAAGTATTTTATTAATACTATGAAAAAAAATTTAAAATAGTTTGAAGCTAATTATATTAACTACTCGGGGATTGGTTGACAAAGAGAGTACTCAAATAATAACCCAACAAATTGAAGTGGAATCACTCTATTTTACTCTTATTGAATTAAATAAATTAGTAGTTACACCAAAAATGATACATATGTATTTCTTTAATACCATGAAAAAAATAAAAAAGAATAGTTTGAAACCAATCATATTAATTACTTGGGGGATTTGTTGACAATGAAAGTACTCAAATAACCCATTACCCAACAAATTGAAGCGAGAAACTACCTTTTAATATCATTGGAATACATAATATTTTAAATTTTCAAATTTTTATTAATTTATTTAATCGTTTTTCTTAAACTAGGAATTTCTTTATCCACAATAACTCATTCAACAATAATGGTTGAACCAAATGAACCCCAAGCAGAACACCTAAAGGAAAGTCCATAGCTCCTATATCATAATCTCATTGCATGACGTTGTCATCTATGCTACCAATAATATCTGAATTACAAATAACACACTACCAACAAAAAGGAAGAAAACAAATAGTAAAGATGAAGACAATGACAATGTTACTCAAAATAGAATTAAGAACCACTTAGAAAAATTCAAATGAAAAGTAGTATTTATTTAGACTATCATTTTTAGACTATCGATTTTACAAGGTTGCAAACATTTATTTTAGTAATAACTATAATGAATTTTCTATATTATTTTGGATTCATATACTTTGAGTTAGATATTTAAATAAAAAAATTCGACATTCAATTACCCATGTATAAACTTATCCTATATAATCTTTCAATGATATACTTTCAAATATTTATTTAAATATAAACATTGGGCATTACCTCATTCGCGCAATGCGCGTATAAAACTAGTTTAATTTAATAAGAGTAATAGATAGAATGGTTACTTAGTTTTCAATAATATACTATAACATATTCCTAGTATATGTTTAACAATTATGCCAACTCTGGTCGGGATGAGGTTCGAACCTAAGACCTTTCTTATAGAAACTAATGTGTAAGTTAAAAGTTAACAGAATATTCCATTAAAAGTTTATACTAACGGAATGTGGGTTATTTAAGAAAATAAATTAATATAATAGAAGGTAAAGAAGTAAAATCATAAAAGATTACTAAAATCAAAATAATATCAACCATTCGTTTAAGTAAATAATTACTACCGAACATTTTTTTTCTTTCCGTTAGAATCCTAACTTTATTGGCTCTTATTAAAATTGTAGATGTAGATTTTATTTAGGAATAAGATTCAAATTGGCCACTGAGCGTAACCTGAACGTACAATTTGGCCACTAAACCAAAAAAAGTACAATTAGGTCATTGAACACTCCAAATTTCACCTGATAGCAGGTTACCATTCATTTTATCATGTTACTTGCTTACATGAACGGTGAGTTGGCATTTTAAAATAATTTTTAATAATAAACTATTAAAATAAAAAATTAAAATAATAATAATAATTTAAAAAAAAACACACACACACACACCGGCAGCCACCCCTTCACCCCTTAATAATACCACTGTCAGCTTCTTTCATAAAACAATAGAAATCTTCATCCAAAATCATAAAGCAAAAGTTGTTTTGTGAAAGAAGTTGACTTTCCGTAAATAATAATAATAATAATAATAATAATAATAATAATAATAATAATAATAATAATAATAATAATAATAATAATAATAATAATAAATAAATAAATAAATATATAAATTAATTAATTAAATTTGATTCATCCGCGTGTTTCCTATCATGGTGGCAAGGGTATTATTAAGGAGGAGGGGGTGGGCGCAGGTGTATTTTTTTTTTTTTAAATTTTATTTATTTTAATTTTTTATTTTAGTAGTTTATTATTAAAAATTATTTTAAAATGCCAACTCACCATCCATATAAGCAAGTAACCTGATGAAATGAATGGTAACCTGCTATCAGGTGAAATTTCAAATATTTGGAGTGCTCAATGATCTAATTGCATTTTTTTTTTGTTCAGTGGTCTAATTACATACACTTTCAGGTTAGTTCAGTGGTCTATTTGAACCTTATTGCTTTTATTTATTATGACTTAATTAGCTTTAGAAGACTTTTCTTTTATTTTTTTTCCTTACAATCTAATGAATAAATAACCAACTTGATTGGCGTGAATGGTCGTGCACTTTTCTTACTTAAGAGGGGTCGGGAGTTTGGCCAGCACTTTGTCGCTTAATTAGACCGGCTTGCTCGGTGTAAATGGGAATTAAGGTGTCTCCTACAATTACGACTTGTTCAGGACACCTCGTGAATCGTGATCGGACAAAAAAATCTAATGAATATACATAATATAAAATACTTAAAAGTGAGAGATAACGTTTGGGACAAGACGGATCTCAAAGATGTATTAAAATCCAATTTGGGTACAGCGACAGAAAATAAATACGAGCATGCCGGTACTAACATTTAGACAGTACACTAACTGCATGACATCATAACCCAATCAATTAACCAACTAAATAATAATAACCAGTTTTTAACTTTTTGCTACAAATAAAACATAACAATTTTTTTTTGTAGCAAATTACTAAGGAAAGAATTTAAATCTAAACTAATACTATTTAAAAATAATACCTGTACTTTTATGACCAAAAAAAGAAACCTAACAAATGTATATAATAGGAGTTATTTATTTATTTATTTATTTATTTTACATCGTTAAAAAAATTAAAGGAGACAAGAATGAAATAATAATTAATTACAATTGGAGTTTTTCTTTTCTTTTTAAATGATATCTTGTTATCTAATTAAGTTATGACAATAATATCAACCAATTAATTCATCATAAATACGTAATAATAACAAGTATAAAGATATTTTTTTAAAAGTTTCATAGATAATGACATATTAAGAATATTGATGAACGTAATAGATAAAATTATTATAAGATGAAAAAACAACATTTTTTCCATTGTGGGATCCAAAGTCCAAAAGTGATGGAGAAGGATTGGTTTGGACTGTGGTGGCGGTGATTAATCCGTGCTTCTCCCGTAACTGCTCCATATGTTACCTTCTAAAATATTGCATCAATAATATAATATAATATAATGCATGCAAAAAATATGGTTCAGCTGCTAGCTGCACACTGCATTTACTAACATCACTACAACTTTATTTATAATGTAATATTGATGACTCAGTTTTTTCTACGCTTGAAAGGTGTATGTCGTCCTGCCCACTTTTGCACCATTGAATTGACATTTGAAGACTTTTTGGCTTGGTGACACATGTTAAAGAATAGTTGGTGATAAGATTCGAATATTAGTATATACTAAAATAAAAAGACAATAGATATAACTTTTGAGCGAGCTCCTATCGTATATTACATTTAAAGTATATGATAGGAATGGTAAATGATATATTCTCAATAATATAGGGAGACGAAGAACAAATTCTAGTGTGCAGTGCCTAGAATACAAAGTACTAATGTGCCCCCTCAAGCCCAAGCTTAAGGTTCTCTAGAGAGAACATTAAGCTTGTCCCTTAGATTATTTAACCTTGTTGTGGTTAATTAGCGGCTTGGTGAAGATGTCTGTCAGTTGGTCTTTCGTGGATATGTAGTTTACTTGTATTTACTTTTATGCTACATTGTCAAAAACAAAATGGTAGTCGTTGAGTTGATCAATTGTCATAGGTTCTTTAGTAGTCAATGAAGAGATCATCACACTGTACTCAACGTGAAGACCTTTGAATAGATAGAGATTCCGTTCATCCAAACTAATTGAATTGGTTAGCTACCTTCTGCAAGAAGTCCTATAAAACGTAACCCTGGCTTTGCCAAGATAGTCACTCATAGTGGAATCCTCCTGGCGCAAATACTGTAGCGGACTATAGAGACTTAGATATCGTGCTCAAGAAGAAGACCCAAAGGCAATTTCAATAGTCTGCCATAGGGCTCGGGACATGGCATGTCACACTACAACATACAAAACGTCATCGGACACAGATGAGATGAGCATATATGGACAAACTCAAAGAATATTGACAGGCCAAATTTTCGCCCACAGGATTGGCTACAACGAAACACTTATCCGGAGCCTTAAAGCCAGACATGGTAATATGCCATCAAAATATCTACTGAGATTTTGACCGTAAAGAACGGGAACAAGTTGAGTTTTCCAGAAAAAATAGTTTGAGGAAGTAAGTTTAATGAAGATAAAGTGATGGGCTGTTTCTAGGGTATTTTATCGAGTTGGATAGGCAATATCGGAGATGGTGCGAGAAGAGGGGGCGTCGCTGGGTGGGGGGTGGTAGTGGGAGTGGTGGTTTTTTTTTTCTTGGTAGGGTTTGTAGCCATGGATTGTTTGGTCTATTGGTATTGATGAGAACAATAGTTTTGGGAATGATCTTATTATTGATCAATCCGTTGGTGCATGTGAGATAAAATGAGTCTAAATTAGGACAGGAATGCGATAAATGATATATTCGTCACACTGGTGTGAGATCGTATTACGGATCCTTATCCATGAGATGGGTCGGTCGGGTCTGGTCAATATGCAAACGTAATACTTATACTAGCAAATGTAATTCTAAATCTAGAATAACATGTTTGTTACTTATAAGAGAAAACATAATATTTTTTAAGACAAATGTACTACTTTTATATTTTGATGTAAAAGTATTATTTTTTTCATCAAAGGTATTAGGAATAAGGGTCAAATAGGCCACCGAACTACACACCAAACTGCAATTAGGCCATCAAACTCAAAAACAATGCAATTGGGTCTCTGAACTACACAAATTTCATGCAAATTAATCCAAAGTGACTTGTTGACTTGATCTTCGGGTTACCAACTTTAAACATAATATTTTAAAATATTTTTAAATAAATTAATTAATTAAAATAAAAATAATAATAACAAACATGAACAAGTCAATTGGGTCCTTTTTTTATTTTTCATTTTTAAATTTAATATTAATTAAGTATTTTATTTAAAATTATTTTAAAATATTATTTTTAAAGTTGGTAACCGGAAGATCAAGTCAAACAAGTCACTTTGGGTTAATTTGCATGGATTTGTGTAGTTCAGGGACCCAATTGCATTATTTTTTAGTTCAATGACCTAATTGCAGTTTCGTGTGTAGTTCAGTGGCATATTTGACCCTTATATTTTTCCCTATAGTATTGTTACACTTACAACGAAAAATGTAATACTTTTGATGAAAAGTGTAATACTTTTACATTAAAATACTATATATTATGTAATATATAAAAATGTAATACTTTTGATGTAAAAATGTAATACTTTTGATGAAAAACATTTTTATACTATAATCTCTTGACTCTTCTGGAGCATACATGGATTGAATATTTATATAAATTGTCCACTATCCTTCAAACTTTATTATCATCATATAGGATAGTAGAGCTAAAACAAAACATAACCAGTTGAGATTTGACATCGTGAGGATCAAAACAAAGATCGAACCAATAGCCAAGTGGCCTAAGAAAATCACGCGCTGCTTTATTTCATGAATTTCATAATCATTTATAAATCGAAGGTATTAGAGGATATTTGAATATTATTCTAATATTTAATTGTAGGATGAGCACTATGTGTTATCAGTAATTTCATTATTGTAAGGACAATATTAATCCTGATGCGATTATGGAATTTTTGGTTCTACAATAATGTTTCAATAGCAATGAAATAATAGACTTTCAGTCTCAAAATGTCCATTTACAAAAGTTCTATAACAAGAAGTTTTTGTAAATTAATTTTAAAAAAAGGTCTCTGTGTAAATTAAAGTTTCAATGATCATAATTGTTTGGGCAGGCACACTAGAAATATGGGGAAAGTGGAAGAATGAGGAGTCAAAATCAAATCAGCGTGGCATGCCGCATATATGCATTATTGTGAATGCTATTCGCCCCACCATTTCCTGTCCACAACTCAAATATCAAATAACTTCTCTTCTCTACCCCACTTTTGACTAATCAACTTATTAATTATTGTCAAGGACCTTGTGGTCCAGTGGTATCAAACCCTTATCTTTATATGGGAGGTGGTGGGTTCGAGTCTCAGTATTGGCAATACTAACTCTTGTGTTTTAATACTTTTAGAAAGTAGTTATGAACAGATACTGCATTGTAATAGAGTTAAGAGTTACCAAAAAAAACTTATTACTTACTTTACAATCGGATATAATTGCTGTTGACTCGAATTATTTATGAATTTTATAAATAAACTTTTATTTTCACATTTCAGTTTTAATTTGTCTTTCACATTTCAGTTGCTGGAAGAGACTGATTAACTAATACACGTATATATGATTGAGGGACTGAGGAATATTTATACCACACAGCAAATGAACAATAGATAAAATAAATGTAAGTTGACACCAAAATGTTAACGCGGTTGAATGCACGGGACACAAGTCTAGATCAAAATCAATTTACTAAACATATTTAAGTACAAAGACGTGGATATTTACACAATAAGATTACCTCCCGATATCTATTGAAATTGTTCTAAAAGTATCGCTAGTACCGGTGTATAGCATCTATACATCAGCAGTGCATCAAATTTAATATTTTTCTAATTTTTAAAGTAGTTTGGAGAATATCTATTCCACTCTGATCTTCTCTTAGAACACCTAAGAGATTCCACTAAGTAATTTTCACTATAATACAAAGTGGTGAGTGTTTGTGCTTTGATCGCATAGCCGACAACAAGCCTCAATATGTTTTCACAAGTCTATACTTGCTACCCTTCCTCTTTATACTTTTACTAGTTTTATACGCGCATAGCGCGAATGGGTTAATGCCCAATGTTTATATCTAAATAAATATTTGAAAGTATATCAATGCAAGATTATATATGAGAAGTTTATACATGGGTAATTGAATGTCGAATTTTTTTATTTAAATATCTAACTCAAAGTATATATATGAATCTAAGATAATATAGAAAATTCATTATAATTATTACTAAATATTTGGTCTAAAAATGATAGTCTAAATAAATACTCCGTACTACTTTTAATTTGAATTTTTTTAAAGTGTTCTTAATTCTCTTTTGAGTAACATTGTCATGTCTTCAATTCATCTTTACTATTTGTTCTCTCAACTTTTAGACCACGTGTATTTTTTTGGTTTGTGTAGATTGTACTAGTTGTATTTTTTTTTTGTTTCTAAAAAAAAAAAAAAAAAAAAAAAGGTCGTCGATCGACGACCGACTGGAAATCCCAGTCGGTCGGCGTCGACCGACTGGAATCTCCAGTCGGTCGACCGGCTGGAAATTCCAGTCGGTCGACTGTTCGGTCGACCGACTGGAAATCCAGTCGGTCGACTGTTCGGTCGACCGACTGGAAATCCAGTCGGTCGTCGACCGACTGGGAGTCGGTCGGCGCCGACTGGAACCAGTCGGCGGGACGCCGACTGGGGAATCCAGTCGGCAACCGCCGACTGGTTGGACCAGATCTGGATTTTCCAGATCTGGTCCCAAAAAAAAAAAAAAAAAAAAAAAAAAAAAAAAAAAAAAAGAAAATGGTTTTTTGTTTTGTTTTTTGTTTTGATAGCTTGGAAGACTATTGGTGGAAGCATTGTTCTTGGCAAGTCCGAAGTGTCAAACTGGAGGAAGGATACACGCAGGTGGTCGGATCATCAAAATCACTCAGCTGACCGTTAACAATCACTCTGGACTGGATGCGCCTGATTAAGTCAACCACTCGGTATCACCAAGGGAAGACCCATCTCCAGACCATGGAAAAGATGTGAACAAATCCGCTGGACGATCCACTGCTCGACGATCGGAAACAACCAGGACAAACCCGTCTTTAATGATTATGCTTTCGGTTGTACTCTTTTTCCCTTAGCTAGGTTTTTTCCCATAGGGTTTTTCTTAGTCTAAGGTTTTTAACGAGGCAACCCGCATAAATCACGCCCCTCCTGCTCAACTCAAACTTGAGGGGTTCATCACGGACTATCAAGGCGTTCAAACCAGGGAGACTTTGCTCGCAACAAGTTAGCCGCCTGGAGAACATTCTACTTCTCGAACCTGACGACTCTCGCAGATTCAAGAAGTGGGGGACTTGTGATGGGTAAATATGCACATGTACTAGTCGGTCCGTAAATCACCTGTCCGTCAACGGTCACCAACCTGTCCGTCGACGGTCACCCGATCGGTCCGTCGACCGCATGAATGGAAGCAACACATTGGAGGCTCACGAGCGCAACAGTTGCTTGATGTGACGACCCGACAACTTTTCGGAGACAAGGGATCCGTGTTTTCATCACCTCGAGTGACTCAACCACTTCGAGCAAACCGATGCGCATTTTGCGGAGTGACTGTTCAGCCCATGCAAATATGTCATCCACTTGCATATCAGACACCAGGTGCATAGTGAATCCACTTTGTATAAATAGGAGTCATTCCCCTCACTTGAGTGGGGGAGAAAGAGAGAAGAGAGAAAACTCATCAGTACTACACTAATACACTTGCGATTTGCTCATTGTCTTTCTCCTGCTTACCCTTTATCACTGTTCGTCACCCGTAGAGCGATACCGCTCAGTCGTTGACCGGTAGACCGACCGTCTGGCCGGCAGAGCGACATTCCACACCACCCGTAACACACGTATCCGTAGCGTATTCGTAGACCCCGTTTACATTTACGCTATCACATATGTATCATTTTTTGGTGTAACTACTAATTTATTTAATTCAATCAGAGTAAAATAGAGTGATTCCGTTTCAATTTGTTAAACTATTTGAGTACTCTCTTTGTCAACCAATCCCAAGTAGTTAATATAATTAGCTTCAAATTATTTAAATATTTTTTCATAGTATTAATAAAATATTTGGTAAATAAATATATAACATTATTTTGTACTATAACTTTGATATTTAATTACAAGATATTGTAAAAATAAGATAATGGACAATGTAATGAATTAAAGAATATTTGCATGAGAGAAAATAAAGACAATATAACTAATGAAATTATTTCTCTTATTTAATTTAATTTTTTGATAATGAATATTTTTTTCAAATAAAAGTATTGTAGACACATAATTCTAAATTAAAGAAATACATATGTATCATTTTTTGTTGTAGCTACTAATTTATTTAATTTAATAAGAGTAAAATAAAGTGAAAAACTTAATTATGTCAAATTTGATTGAGATGAGGTTCGAACCTAAGACCTTTCTTATAGAAATTAATGGGTTAGTTAAAAGTTAACAAAATATTAACAGAGAAGAGAATATTTAACGGAAAACTTAACGGAAAATCATAAAAGTAAGGTTAAATTAGGTAATCTCTATGAATAATATTAATCAGAATTATCTTAGCCATCTATTTGATTAAATAATTCATCTGAACCATCCATTTGATTACCGCCATTTTTTCTACCCATTTTAGGCCTAACTTTCTTTGGCTCTTATTAGTATAGTAGATAAGTGGAGATGTTGGTTGCTTATCATAGGTTTTGTTAAGGTTCTCCAAATTTTGACTCAATTTCTAGATGGTTGATCTTGATTGCTACTTGAGTCTAGTGTTCTTGATCTTGCACTTGAACCTTAGCTTTTTTTTTTTCTCTCTTTAACTTGTCAACTAGGCCGTACTTGGATTAATCCCTTGCTTCGTGAATACTTATAAATTTTCTCACAGAATGACAATACTTCAATTCATCTTAAATTGAGGTATTTATAGACTCCTTGAATTTTCCATTAGAGGGAAACAAAATTCAAACGGCAATCTCGACCAATGATATGGCCAATGGTTTTGTGTGTTAGGCGGTTGTCCTTTGTTTGATTTTCCATCCTTTCGACTGTACATTGGCTCTTTGAATCATGACTCTTTGGTTTTCTTTTTGACTTAGTAAAAAATGGATAATCTACCTCGATAAATATACCTAGGAATTTTTGAAACCTTGGTAACATTTTTTTAGCACTATACGGTTTGGAATGTTTTAAATCATTTACTAACATTGTATAGGATGTCACTTGACAATCAGAATGGTGAAAAGTCACTTCTAGAATTTGAATTTCTCGTGACATTGACGACATTCCGATCTCTTCGTACTTGTTAGAGTGTTGAACAACTTTACTTTTTCAGGTTTTGAGAATCAGTCAACCATTGACGACTGTACAACCTAGATCAACTTTTTGGCTCTTGAATTTTTCGGTCTTCTAGTCTTAATTGAACACTTCGCAGCCTTTTAGTTGTGAACTCTTCAGCTCCATTACTATCCGGTTGTATACTCTTCGGGTAGTAATATTTGAGTCTACTATACTACTGTTCGGATATTGACTTTTCGAGTAGTATAGTTTGACCCTCTATAGAAGACTTTCCAATACACAAGTATGAATGAAAAATCGTATGTCTAAAAATAAAAGTTCACAGTCCTAATTTCCTAGTAAATTTTGTATCAACAAAATCTATTACAAATTATTCATAACAATTTTCCTGTTTTTGATGATGTGAAAACCTATACATTCATCATTACATGGATGATTTTCAAATAGCATTTCATTTCAAACATTTTGGAGTATTTTTTTAATTTAGATACCGATGCGTATATTTTAAGTTTGACACTATTACGATTTCTAGAAAATAATTAAGGAGTAATTAATCATTTTGAATTACAACTTCAAAACATAAAATAGATGAATTTTCACTATTGATTAGATTACATCTCATAGTTCATTAAAGTTCAATAAGACAATCACATCAGAAAATAAGTAAACATTAGAATCATTAGCTGTAATTCCAAAATACAATAAGTCTTTTACCTCTACTCTCCTCACATTTTGTCAAGTTCTTCATTATATTGATGTTGTACCTACTTCCTTAGATTATTTCATTGACAAATCTCCTGAAATCCTTTCTCACGTTCATTTGTGTATTTATCTCTTAAAAGTTGCCACAAAGTTTTCAATATTCTCCATTCTCGTACATGCGAACGTTGAATCCTTGATTCAATTAAAGATTTCTTCATCTTCTTTTGATGTGCTCTATTAGCATCAGCAACATCAAGTTATGGTGCATCATCAGTAACTTTCTCTTTCTTCAGTTAGCTTTTGAATATAAATTTCATTGCTGAAGTTTATCCTTGTAGCATCAGGGATATACTCTGTTCCCAAACACTTTAGAGAAAATTCTTCTTCAAGTCACATGAAAGCTATGCCCTCTACAACGTACAGTACCCAAGTTGCTTATCCACCATTTCTTCACCCTATCGACTTCACAAAGGAGGATGGCATCTATTTGAATGGGTTCTCCATCCTCAACAAATATGGATTCTACAGATCTTGGATACGTTCGATTAGCTCTCTGAGTTCAAAGTTCTTATCAATCTTTCTCTGGGTGTTACATTTTTTTCAAAAGTATTATATTGCACATTCATTTTATAGGTAACAAACACTTTATTATGAATTATTATTACATTTTTCAGTAGCACATCTTCCAATATACTACCTCCGTTCCATTTTGGTTGTCTGATTCGTTTAACGAGACTTGACTGAAGTTATTTTTAAGGGAAAATGACACTTTTTCCCCCTAAGTTATGTGCATATAGCACTTTTTCCCCCTGAGTTATTAAAGTGGTAGTTTTTCCCCCTCAGTTATTTTAAAAGTGGTAGTTTTTCCCCTGAAATGTTAAATTGACATTTTTGCCCTTAAAATAACTATTTCATTTATTTTTATTCTCCAACCAATTATCTACTATACTAATAAGAGCCAAAGAGAGTTAGGCCTAAAATGGGTAGAAAAAATGGCGGTCAAATTATTTAATCAAATGGATGATTCAGATGAATTATTTAATCAAATAGATGGTTAAGATAATTCAGATTAATATTATTAATAGAGATTACCTAATTTAACCTTACTTTTATAATTATCCGTTAAGTTTTCCGTTAAATATTCTCTTCTCCGTTAACATTCTGTTAACTTTTAACTTACCCATTAATTTCTATATGAAAGGTCTTAGGTTCGAACCTCATCTCAATCAAATTTGACATAATTAAGTTTCTCACTCTATTTTACTCTTATTAAATTAAATAAATTAGTAGCTACAACAAAAAATGATACATATGTATTTCTTTAATTTAGAATTATGTGTCTACAATACCTTTATTTGAAAAAATTATTCATTATCAAAAAATTAAATTAAATAAGAGAAATAATTTCATTAGTTATATTGTCTTTATTTTCTCTCATGCAAAGATTCTTTACATTCAAATTTATCAATTGATATTCATTACATTGTCCATTATCTTATTTTTACAATATCTTGTAATTAAATATCAAAGTTATAGTACAAAATAATGTTATATACTTAGTTACCAAGTATTTTATTAATACGATGAAAACAAAATTTTAAAATAATTTGAAACTAATTATATTAACTACTTGGGGATTGGTTGACAAAGAGAGTACTCAAATAATAACCCAACAAATTGAAGCGGAATCACTTTTACTCTTATTGAATTAAATAAATTAGTAGTTACACCAAAAAATGATACATATGTATTTCTTTAATACTATCAAAAAAATAAAAAAGAATAGTTTGAAACCAATCATATTAACTACTTGGGGGATTTGTTGACAATGAAATTACTCATATAACCCAAATATTTATTTAAATATTTTTTAAAAAATATTTATTTAAATATAAACATTGGGCATTAACCCATTCGCGCAATGCGCGTATAAAACTAGTATTACTAATATGTATGGAAGATTACGGTTCGATACGAATCTAATCGAACACCGTAGCGGTTCTGAACTTAAAAAGTATACGATTCAGAACCGAAAAAATAAAATAAAATAATTGTTAAATTTAGACTATTTTAAATAAGTTTTGATTGGCGGTTCAAAATCAAAATTGGAACAGAACCGTACTGATTTATCAAATAAGTGTTTGATCATTTTCACTATATATGACTGTGGTTCAGTTCTGGTTCACGGTTCAACAATTATTTAATTTTATTTTTTCGGTTCTGAATCGTAACCAGAACCGTCCATACTATTTCGGTATGATTGCTGCAGTTTTCGGTTAGGTTCGAACCGAATCGTGATCATCCATACATATAAGTAATAATTTGTTGGAGAAGAAAAATAATAAAATAATTATTTTTAAGGGTAAAAATGTCAATTTAACATTTCAGGGGGAAAAACTGCCACTTTAATAACACAGGGGAGAAAAGTGCTATATGCACATAACATAGGGGGAAAAAGTGTCATTTTCCCTATTTTTAATCTAATTTTTCATAATATTAAGTTTAACATTAATATATACTCCGTAAAATTTATATATTTAGAAACTACATTAAAGTACTATTAAACACAAAAAATTAAATTTAAAAATAATAAAAAATTATTAAAGAAAATGAGCAATAAACAAAGAGTTAATTTAACCAATGAATAGTAAATAGGACAGGTAAAATGAGATAGAGGGAGGTAAAATTACATAATTCAATATTCACAATTGCAGAACTCTATATTCACACAAAATAAATTATAAATATATAAATAAATAAATAAATAAATAAATAAATAAATATATATATATATATATATATATATATATATATATAATATAATATATATATATATATATATAATATATATATATATATATATATATATATATATATATATATATATATATATATATATATATATTGGCTGAGGAAACGGTGCCACTAACATCACTGTTATTCGTGGACCTGAGTCCATAGCATAATTTGCCAAGGGTGTTGCTATTCGTACCACCCATGGTGCAAATAACATTGAAATTTACAAAATATTACAAATTTCAATGACTTTATAGGTGGTATAAATAGAAATAATGTATAGATATGGCTATTTACACCACCATGGTCAACTGTATTAATTATACAAAGAAAAAGGTGTTGGAATTAGAGTTTTCAAAAAAACAAGGTGTTGGAATTAGAGTTTTCAGAAAAAAAGGTATTGAAATACAATGAATATTATTTAAATAAAATTAAATTGAATAACAATTTAAAATTTTAAAAACAACATATTTTAAAAACAGAGCAACCCCTCCCCAAAGGGGTTGCTCCGTTTTTGTTTTCTGTTTTTTTTTTTTATAAATATTGTTTTAATTTTTAAATAGTTATTTATTATATTATTATAATAAAGTAAAATAATGCATACAAAAAATTTGAGTTATAAAGAATTTCATGAAAATTTATTAAACATTAGATACTACAAAAAGTAATTAAAAATTATTAGACTATCACAATTTAAAATAAAAATAAAAATAAATAGTTTAAATATTTAATTACAAAATATTATAGACAAAATTATAATTCTATCACAATTAAAAATATAAATAAATAAATAAATAATAAATATTTTAAATAGAAAACATAATATTTGACCAACTTTAATGAAGGTGGTGTAAATAGCAAATTCTATTTACACCACCTATAAAGCTATCAAACCTATTAAATGGTGGTGTAAATAGAATTTTGGGTGGTGCAAATAGAATTACCCTTTGCCAATATTCACTTGTTGGGCCAAACATGACTTTGAACCAATTAGGCCGTTATAATTATTTACCGCAATTTATGCCGTGGACCCGGGTGCACCTTGCAAGGTGCACTTGGGTCCTTAAACGACGTCGTTTTACTATTTAAAAAAAAAATTGTTCATTAACGGCGTTAACGGAGGCAGCAGTTGGTTGTCCCGTTCATCATCGCTCTCCAGTCCTTCACCATTGCTAAGCTATTCATCATCGCCGCTCCAGTCATTCATCATCGCCGCTCCAGTCCTTCACCATTGCTAAGCAATTCATCATCGCCGCTCCAGTCATTCATCATCGCCGCTCCAGTCATTCACCATTGCTAAGCAATTCATCGCACTCCAGTCATTCATCATCGCCGCAATTCTCGCAATTCATCATCGCCGCAATTCTCGCAAAACGATTCATCGCCTTTGTTTGATTCATCATTGCAGTTCTCTCATTCACCATCGTAATTCTTCTTTGCAATTCTTCTTCAATGATGGCAGAGGCAGTAGATTCATGTTTGGATTCATCTTCGATTGCAGGTTTTTCTCGAATTTAGTATTCATGTTTGGATTCACACTTATACAACTATAGATTCACAGTTACATAGTGATAGATTCACACCTTATGAACTACAGATTCACACATTATGAACTACAGATTCATACCTGATACTCTGTTTTGCAGTGATGGCAGAGGCAGTAGATGAACTAAGTTTACACGTTGATGGCTCATCTTCGATTGCAGGTTTTAAGTTTGGATTCATGTTTGATGAATTGTATAGATTTATGTTTGTTTTTTTCGAATTTAGGATTTATTTTTAGATTGATTATGTAACCATGTATTTGAGTTTTAGATTCACACTTATACACCTATACATTCACAGATACGTAGTTGTAGATTCACACATTTAGAACTATAGATTCACACTTATACTCTGTTTTATTTTTTCATATTTGTAGTGAATGCAGATTTAGTTGTTGGCTCAACAAGCAATGATCAAGGCTGTATAAATGCTGAGGATTCTACTTCAATTCCAGGTTTTTTTTTTTAAATTGTTTTTTAGAGTAAAATTAGTGATTCATATTGATTTACGATTTTTATGTGTAGTTGTGTGTAATAGTGTTTGATGTGTGAATATAGAGCATAGGACTTGTGAATATATAGTTTTGAATGTGTGAATGCATAACAGTGTTGATATAATTGCTAAACATATTGCCCCTGAAATGTGTGAATCTAGAGTTTTCAAAATGTGAATACACAGTATATGGTATGTGAATTTAGTGTATTGAATGTGTGAATCTATAGAAGATAGTAATCCTGTTACTGAACAATTATCACTGGAATGTATGAATCTGTTGCTTTCTAACTGTGAATATGTAGTATAGCTTATGTGAATCTACATAGAGAATATATTTTCCATTAGATTGCTTTTTAATTCTTTGTTTTCTTTGGTATGTTTTTCCATACTTGAGGTTATATTTCATATGTGCCGTTGATCAAGATTTGGTGGGTATTGTAGTAAGTAATGGTGATGAAGCGTATGAGTTGTATAACGATTATGCATTTAGAGTTGGTTTTAGTGTGAGGAAGGGTAAGCAACGCTACCAAGGGTCTACTAA
>CP025655.1:7869123-7921623 GCA_003576665.1 Ipomoea trifida
CTGTGGATATATACCTTTCAGAATGTGAATCTAATGTATTGAATCTGTGAATATATGGATATGAATGTGTGAATCTATAACAGATATGTGAATATGAACCTTCCAAACTGTGAATCTAATGTGTTGAAATTGTGAATTTGGATTTATTAAGTTGTGATTTTGGTTAATAGAGTTAATATTATTATGGTCAATGGTCAATTTTATAGTTAGAGAAGTGTGAATGTGGTGTTTTGAAATTATGAATATAAAGATATGAGGGTGTGAATATCTAACAAAATTAAAACTTGTAGAAAAAAGGATTACAACATAATTCTACAGAAATTCAAGGAACGATTGTACATTAACATTTGAGTACAAGCTGTTCATTTCTTGTTGTACAAGAGTTTGGTTTTCTTGATCACAACGTTTTTCAATATGTTGGCACTCCACCTTATGATTGTTGCGGCGTATTTATTGCAATGCTAGGAAAAAAAAAAGAGATGAAATTATTCAAAGCTAGTATTCGTGTACTTACATTTAATTTTGCTTTCTTTTTGAATCCCGGGTTCCATTTCTTCAATGTCCCTTTATACGTTTCCATATGCCTCATTACAAAGAGTCCGCAATCAATATAATTTTCTGACTCTTTCCAACTCATGTCCACAACCTCTTCGGTTAGCTCATCCACCTTCCAGAATAGGGCAGATGACCCCAGTGCTAGGTATTCTTTTAAAGCTGTAACCTGGACATAAATATTTTAAGTCTACCACTGTTACACATTCACACATTGATAACAGTATATTCACAGATTATCTACTTTACATTCACAGATTGAAAATACCAGATTCACACATTTCAGTGTTAGATTTTCAGTGATTATATTACATCTGCTATACATTCACACTTTGATAACTATATATTCACACTCTATATACTATATATTCACGGGTTGAAAACTATACATTCACATACAAGCAGCAACTGAAAAGGAGCTCAAGTTGTTGATCAACTTACCAAGAGGGTTGTGCAATCTCCGTACTTGTCCTTCATTGTAACACCACTGACTAAGGACTTGTTGTCAATTATTTCCAGTTTTGAGGCTTTAACATTGATGCAAATAAGAAAATAGTGCCCGTGACGAAGCACTGGAAAGAATATCTAAGTTCAAAAAAGAAAATAAAAACAGTGTCATTAATGTCCTGAATATGACTAGATAAAAATGAGTGTTGCTGATAAACTCACCAGGTCCGCATCATTTATGTCCAAATTTTGTAGGCGGTCAATTTCATACGTCATCCGTTCATAGAAGTTCTGTTTCTTTTTTTCCATTGGGAGACGTTTCATCCACTCTTCGGTGGGATCTAGTTGTAACTAAGATAAAAAAAAATAAAAAATAAAAAACAAAGTATCACTGAAATGTGTGAATATGAACTTTTTAAAACTGTGAATCTAATGTATTGAATCTATGAATATATGGATATGAATGTGTGAATCTATAGTATTGAAGGTGTGAATATAATGAATGATATCTGTGAATATATATACTTGTCAGAATGTGAATATATAGTATTGAAGGTGTGAATATATCGACATGAATGTGTGAATCTATAACAGATACTACTGTATTTTTTGAAATATGTGAACAAGTATCACTGAAATGTGTGAATATGACCCTTCCAAACTATGAATCTAATGTATTGAATCTGTGAATCTATAGTATTGAAGGTGTGAATCTATAACAGGTAGTAATATAATTAAGGATATCTGTGGATATATACCTTTCAGAATGTGAATCTAATGTATTGAATCTGTGAATATATGGATATGAATGTGTGAATCTATAACTGATACCACTGTAATTGTTGAAATATGTTAATTTAGAGTATAGAAACTGTGAATATACTAGTATGAATGTGTGAATCTGTTACCAAGCTAACACAATTATACCAATATTTAAAAGTATATTTAAAGAGGACTTACATAGGCAATGGTGCTGAAAAACACCCTCTTTGGTTGCCCTGGTGCACGCATTTTGTCAAGCATTGAGAGCCTCAATGCCCATACATCCAAGAAGATATTTTCAACTTCGCCAACACTAAGCGAGATGAAGTGATCCCTAATGATCTCAATGTCACCGAAGTTGAAAAGTAACTCACTACCAAAGGCACAAAAAAAGAATTAAAATTAAAAAAAAAATAGAAAAATTTACCCAATTCACATTAGTGTAAGTAATTAATAAATATTTAGATGGAACATACTCTTTAGGATGTTCACTAGAAACTTGTACAAATGCGTAGTTCGAAAGCAGTTTATCCGGGACAGTGGCATTTTTTATTTTCATCCCATGCTGGTTCCAGAATGGAGACCGTAGGTTGAGGGGGATGTTTTTGAACTTCCGTTGAGGCCTCTTTCTTGTAATGACATCCTCAACGTCGGATTCGCTCTCGGCTAATGCACTGTGTTCACATAATAGAAGTATTTAGTTAACAAAAAATAGAAGCTTATGCTTACCAAATATAGAACCATATATTCAGACCTTGTTATGTCTATGTTCACAATCTGTGTGAACAAGTATCACTGAAAATGTGTGAATATGAACCTTTTAAACTGTGAATCTAATGTATTTAATCTGTGAATATATGGATATGAATGTGTGAATCTATAACATATAGTAATATAATGAATGATATCTGTGAATATATACTTGTCAGTTTGTGAATATATAGTATTGGAGGTGTGAATATATCGACATGAATGTGTGAATCTATAACAGATACTACTTTAATTTTTGAAATATGTGAACAAGTATCACTGAAATGTGTGAATATGAACCTTCCAAACTGTGAATCTAATGTATTGAATCTGTGAATCTATAGTATTGAAGGTGTGAATCTATAATAGGTAGTAATATAATTAAGGATATCTGTGGATATATACCTTTCAGAATGTGAATCTAATGTATTGAATCTGTGAATATATGGATATGAATGTGTGAATCTATAACAGATATGTGAATATGAACCTTCCAAACTGTGAATCTAATGTATTGAATCTGTGAATCTATAGTATTGAAGGTGTGAATATAATTAAGGATATCTGTGAATATATACTGGTCAGTTTGTGAATATATAGTAATATAGTATTGAAGGTCCACATTCATAACATTTTAGGGCTTCATTGCTAACTTTTACAGCCATTGTATAGATTGACAAAAACATAGTACTAAGATCATTGTTTGTAGTCTGAGTTCTAGAGTCTGCTAAGTAAAAGTATTCCATTACCTATCAAATTCATCAGCAGGGGAATCAGTCCTTTGAAAAGGAACTCTAGTCACAGCAGGGGTTGAAAATGTTGCGTCTTCTGTGGCTTCCCCTGCAATTCTATCCACCAGGGCATCAAGCCCGGTCCCCCTGCATCGTTCTCTATCTCTTTCTCTTTCTCCTTCTCTTTCTCCTTCTCTTTCCCCTTCCCTTTTTCCTTCTCTTGCTGCTGCTGCTGCTGCTGCTGTGCTGGTGGAGGTGTTGGAGTCAGCCCCAAATCAGTGCCTTGCTGCTGTGCAGGCTGTGGTGGTGGAGTCAGCACTAAATCTCCCTCCTGTTGCTGTGCTGCTGCTGGTGATGGACTCATCCCCAAATCGAAGGTCGGAGCATCTATTTGGTCCGATGGCTGTGTTGCTTGAGATAGCCCCAAGTCAAAAGGAGGGGCATTAGGGTCTATTTGCTTCCTTGTCGTTTCAAAGGCCTCGACAAGGGCATCCACAGCCGTAGTGAAGCTTTCACTACCAAAAAAGATGTCGTCTAGCTGGGAGGATGTTGGGGTTGCAGTGGCTTCTATGGTGCTGACTACATTTAGCATGTTTGATAAGCCCGAAAATGTCTTCCTCATAACATTTACGGGTGCTCCTTGCTTTCCAATTTCAGCCATAGCCTCACTAAACTCTCCTACTGTCGAAGCCAACTTCTGTAGGATCCCAGCCACCTTATCAACACTTGATGATGGGATATTCAACGCAGCAACAGGAGGTTGATCATTTTGCCCGGAGGTGGCAGCAGCAATATCAGCAGGTTTTGATATTCTAGGGAGCACTGTCCCCCTTCCAAATGATCCTGCTTTGTTTTCTTCTCTAACCCGTTTCCTTGCAAGTTCAGCACTCCAACCAACAATGGTTGGGTATGTTCTGTTCACTCTCATCCCCTTGAATTGTACTCGGTCAAAGTACACAAGCTGCACAAGACATGGAGTTAGAATTATATTCACACCTTCAATACTATAGATTCACACATTCATATCCATATATTCACAGATTCAATACATTAGATTCACATTCTGAAAGGTTCATATTCACACATTATATTACTATTTGTTATAGATTCACACATTCATATCCATATATTCACAGATTCAATACATTAGATTCACATTCTGAAAGGTATATATCCACACATTATATTACTACCTGTTATAGATTCACACATTCATATCCATATATTCACAGATTCAATACATTAGATTCACAGTTTTAAAAAGTTCATATTCACACATTATATTACTATCGGTTATAGATTCACACATTCATATCCATATATTCACAGATTCAATACATTAGATTCACAGTTTGAAAGGTTTATATTCACACATTATATTACTATCTGTTATAGATTCACACATTCATATCCATATATTCACAGATTCAATACATTAGATTCACATTCTGAAAGGTTCATATTCCCACATTATATGACTATCTGTTATAGATTCACACATTCATATCCATATATTCACAGATTCAATACATTAGATTCACATTCTGAAAGGTATATATCCACACATTATATTACTACCTGTTATAGATTCACACATTCATATCCATATATTCACAGATTCAATACATTAGATTCACAGTTTGAAAGGTTCATATTCACACATTATATTACTATCTATTATATATTCACACATTCATATCCATATATTCACAGATTCAATACATTAGATTCACATCCTGAAAGTTATATATCCACACATTATATTTCTATCTGTTATAGATTCACACATTCATATCCATATATTCACAAATTCAATACATTAGATTCACATTCTGAAAGGTATATATTCACACATTATATTACTATCTGTTATAGATTCACACATTCATATCCATATATTCACAGATTCAATACATTAGATTCACAAACGAATAAGTCAATACTTTATAAAAACAGTAATGAAAAATCGAAATAAAGTGAACTTACTAGGATGAATGCAACTAGTCCAGTGAAGAATTGCTTGTCATTCTTCTGGAAAGATTGGATGGAGTCGACCATGGACTTGTGTGTATAGGCACACCAATTGAAGGTCTTGATCTGATCAAGGTTTATTAAGGATTTTAGAATCCTGAAGTTGCAACACCTATCTTGGTGGCCACAGAGCATTGCTGATACTATAAACAAGACGAAGTCGCGTTTAAACATGTCTCCATGGTCTCGTCTTTCCAGAATCTGCCCGGGCATTGATGTTGTGACTGGGGATTTAGCATCAATCCCCCATCTCTCCCTCCAGGATGCCACAAGCTTGGCATATGCTGCACTATCAGCATCTTCTGACAGATGCTCAAATCTGGTGGCCTCCTCAATCATGTTCCTCCCTTGCGGGATCCCCAATGTTCTTTCAACATCATCCTCTTCTATAATGAGCAATTCACCCCTTCAAGTTGGACTGCAGAGCGATAGACATCGAACTGCCTAATCAAGTACTTCATCAGAGGGCCTTCACTCTTTGTTAGTTGGAGGTGTAATATCCCTCCAAAGCCGATCTCTTCCACGACCCTTTTCTGTTCAGCAGTTAGTTGTTAAACAAACTCCGCCACGTTTTTCGGGCTCATTCTTGTATTCCATGACTTATGTTGTTTGTCCACAGTTTCATCCTCATCTTTTGTTGCAGCTTTTCTCTTTGCTGCTCTTTCAACGCAACCAACTTCCCCTTTTTCTACTGCTTTCCTCTTTCTCGTTTGTTTTTCAGCAGCAGAGGGCCTATCGTTACGCTGTTTTGTTCTTATTTCAGCTGGGATAGACGAGTCTGAACTGGCTGCCTCTGCAGCTTGGGAGGAAAGTATAGCTCTTGTGTTCACCATTGCTGCCAATTGTAACACTGAATAATTTAGAAATAAAAAACAGAACACCACAGGGCTATAGATTCACACATTGAAAACTATATATTCACATAAGCTATACTAGATATTCACAGTTAGAAAACAACAGATTCAATACATTATATTCACATTCTGAAAGGTTCATATTCACACATTATATTACTATCTATTATAGATTCACACATTCATATCCATATATTCACAGATTCAATACGTTAGATTCACATTCTGAAAGTTATATATCCACACATATCCTTAATTATATTACTACCTGTTATAGATTCACACATTCATATCCATATATTCACAGATTCAATACATTAGATTCAAATTCTGAAAGGTTCATATTCACACATTATATTACTATCTGTTATAGATTCACACATTCATATCCATATATTCACAGATTCAATACATTAGATTCACATTCTGAAAGTTATATATCCACACATATCCTTAATTATATTACTACTGTTATAGATTCACACATTCATATCCATATATTCACAGATTCAATACATTAGATTCACATTATTCACACATTAGTTATAGATTCACACATGTTATTCACAATTCAATTACATAGATTCACATTAATCGTTATAGATTCACAGATTCACATACATTACGATTCACATTCTTTCACAATATGAATCACATACGTATTGATTCACATTTTGGGGCAATATGTTTAGTACCTATATCAACACTGGTATGCTTTCACACACTCAAATCACTACATTCACAGAAGCAATGCTCTATATTCACAGTTTTAACACCCTACATTCACACATTTTCAAGGGCAATATGTTTTGTAATTATATTTATCAATGTTATGCATTTAGACATTCGAAACTCCATTTTCACGCTTCATATTCTACATATTCACATTTTGAAAACCTCACATTCACAGAGAAACTCATTAAACTATTAAGAATCACAAAACATTGAATATATCGTAAAATTTTTGAACTAAAATCCCAAAATGTGAAGAAATACATGTTGCTTGCTTGATCGTCGGCGAAATGCTTGGTGCTGTAGTGCTGTAGTGAACGAGTGCTGTAGTGCTGCAGTGAACGACTGCTGATCGTCGGCGAAATGCTCGTCGGCGTTGAAATCCGAAAACTGCTGCTTAGTGTAGTTTCAAGAACTTCCGGCGAACGTGATGGCGAAGAAGGAGAGTGTATCGACGGAATGGAGAGTGTATCGGCGGCGAAAATGGGTTTTATATCGGCGGCGAAAATGCTGTAACTTGCAGTGTATCGGCGAAGAAGGAGAAACGGTATAACTTGCGCGAGAAGATGCGCAGATTTTATATTTAAAAAAAAATAATTTGATTTGCTGGGTGTAACGGTGCCACTAACAGCACCGTTACACCCAGCCTCAAACGACGCCGTTTAAGGACCCGGGTGCACCTTGCAAGGTGCACCCGGGTCCACGGCATAACAATTGATTATTTACCGGGATTCAATTATCAAGTCCAATTAACATAATTTGAGCAACCTTCAATTACATTTAATTTTGTGCCCACCAACCTTCAATTATATTTAATTGGTCAATTAGGTCAATTTAATTGGATAGTTTAATTAACCTAAATAAGTCAACAATTGACCACAATTACATTAAGACGAGACATATGAATTGACACATTCTTGGCCATTAAATTTTCAATTTCTTTAGTGTCCTTTTGCAAATTATTTATATTACTTTATTTATAACTACAAGGTAACGGACGCTAATTTTGATAGGCCGGGTTGTTATTGCATAAAAAAATTGTTAAATTTTTCTAATGTCCAGTTCGTATGTCAAAGAAAAAAACAAAACAAGACAAAACAAAACAAAAAAAATAAAAATAAAAAAAAATTCTGTTTTTTGGTAGTGTTTGATGTATGTGAAGATTTTATTGGAGTATTTGAACATGGCTTTGGTTGTGGAGGCAAATTATTGCATGGACCATGGTCCACACAATTTTTATACTGAAGGTACATTATTTTTGTACTGTAGATACATTATTTGACAGTATATATCAAATAATGTACCTTCAGTACAAAAATAATGTACCTACAGTATAAAAATAATGTACCTTCAATACAAAAATAATGTACTTTTTATTTTTGGTCCACACAGCTGTGTGGAACATGATCCATGCAATAATGATTGGGTTGTGGAAGAGTGTGATACACTGCCCTTTCTAATCAGATTTGTTCTTGTAGAAATTTCAAAAAACAATATATATACGTGTGCATAGAAAAGGCATGGGATCATGCGATAGAACTTTTCTCTTATGATCTGAACTACTAAAACACTTACGAAGTCTGAAATACTGAAACTAATTTAATGCATGCAATATTAATTTAAGAGAAAAATCTCTATGAGATCATTTCATGAATAATGAAGATCCATGAGACGGGTCGCTTTTTTTTTTTTTTTTTTAAATAAATATTACGGAGTACAATTTTTCTCATAAATAGTTTTTTTTAAATCTTAATATTATATTTTGATTTAGGAGTAATACTTTTTGGTGGTTTTATTGGGACTGGGTCCACTATAAACCAGATATATATATATAACTAGTTTTATACGCGCATTGCGTGAATGGGTTAATGCCCAATGTTTATATTTAAATAAATATTTAAAAGTATATCAAAGCAAGATTATATAGGAGAAGTTTATACATGGGTAATTGAATGTCGAATTTTTTTATTTAAATATCTAACTCAAAGTATATGAATCCAAGATAATATAGAAAATTCATTATAATTATTACTAAAATAAATGTTTGCAACCTTGTAAAATCGATAGTCTAAATATTTGGTCTAAAAATGATAGTCTAAATAAATACTACTTTTAATTTGAATTTTTCTAAGTGGTTCTTAATTCTCTTTTGAGTAACATTCTCATTGTCTTCATCTTTACTATTTGTTCTCTTCCTTTTTGTTGGTAGTGTGTTATTTGCAATTCGAATATTGTTGGTAGCATAGATGACAACGTCATGCAATGAGATTATGATATAGGAGCTATGGACTTTCCTTTAGGTGTTCTACTTGGGGTTCATTTGGTTCAACCATTATTGTTGAATGAGTTATTGTGGATAAAGAAATCTCTAGTTTAAGAAAAGAGATTAAATAAATTAATAAAAATTTGAAAATTTAAAATATTATGTATTCCAAAGATATTAAAAGGTAATTTCTCGCTTCAATTTACTGGGTAATGGGTTATTTGAGTACTTTCATTGTCAACAAATCCCCCAAGTAATTAATATGATTGGTTTCAAATTATTCTTTTTTATTTTTTTCATGGTATTAAAGAAATACATATGTATCATTTTTTTTTTTGTGTAACTACTAATTTTATTTAATTTAATTCAATAAGAGTAAAATAGAGTGATTCCACTTCAATTTGTTTGGTTATTATTTGAGTACTCTCTTTGTCAACCAATCCCCAAGTAGTTAATATAATTAGCTTCAAATTATTTTAAATTTTTTTTCATAGTATTAATAAAATATTTGGTAAATAAATATATAACATTATTTTGTACTATAACTTTGATATTTAATTACAAGATATTGTAAAAATAAGATAATGGACAATGTAATGAATATCAATTGATAAATTTGAATGTAAAGAATCTTTGCATGAGAGAAAATAAAGCAATATAACTAATGAAATTATTTCTCTTATTTAATTTAATTTTTTGATAATGAATAATTTTTTCAAATAAAGGTATTGTAGATACATAATTCTAAATTAAAGAAATACATATGTATCCTTTTTTGTTGTAGCTACTAATTTATTTAATTTAATAAGAGTAAAATAGAGTGAAAAACTTAATTATGTCAAATTTGATGGTTTATGTGTCTACAATACCTTTATTTGATTTAGGAGTAATACTTTTTGGTGGTTTTATTGGGACTGGGTCCACTATAAACCAGATATATATATATAACATAGAATGAGGATAGGAAAAATAATACGGAGTAATATTGATTATAGGGGCATAAGGCCCAGCGAAATACACACAAGAGCCCAACAGACTGGCCCAAGAATTAGGAATGGAGGCCCAAAAATAAACTACTAAATAATCAATGTTAAAATAAATAAAAACCAACATATAAATACCCCGAGGAATGGAACTACGACCCTTCGGTGAAAAAGACACGACTTAGACCACCAAACCAAACAGTTCTTCGTGTCTTTCTTGATGTCCTAAACAGGCCACAACATCCCCTTTTATACTGTTCCAAGACCCTCCCTAGTCCCTACTCCATCCACATGTACGGTCACTTACACACAGCCCTCACCGTCCACCCACGTGGCCTTGAATCCCTCGCTCGTGCACACACCACCCCCACGTCCCATGCATGTCACGTACCACACCACCATGTCACACACCCCCATGTACCCCCACCCGCCATTTCACACAACCCCCACGTACCCCTAGCCGTCATTTCACACAACCCTCATGTACCCCCAGCCGCCATGCATCTCACGCACCCCCACGTACCCGTACACACACCACCACCATGCACCGGTACGTTGCCGCCATGCACCCATACACCACCGCCATACACATGTACACTGCCACCGCCATGCACGCCGTGTACACACCACTGCCATGTACGTTGTACGCCGCCCATGCGACGTCATCGAAGCGATTGATCCACCCGGGCCAGTGTCTAGACCTTCTCCCGGACCTATCTCATACACCAATTGGGCCTGGCCCAATCACATATCCCCATCACTTTTCATAAATAAAAAAATCACAATTTTTTCCTAATAAATATTTTACTTTCTCTCATAAGTAGCAATCAATAAATTTATCAATGATTAGTATTACATTTTTTTTTCATAAGTAATGTTCAACCCCTAAACATTACATTCCCTTAAAAGTAACAAACAATTTATTCTTGATTAGTATTACATTTTTTCGTATGAGTATTGCATTTATATCTTGACCTGATCCGTCTTACGGATAATCTTACAAGAGACCTACCTTAATTTAAGACCGCAATTATGATTTGATTTGTGTTAAAATATTATCTTTGTGCATTTAACACCCATAATTTTATTTTATTTAAAAAAAAAAAAAACTTAAATGAGTACTATAGAAATTTTATATTCAAAAAATAAATTTCTCAAAAAAAAAATAGTAAATCACATGAAAAATTTAAAACGTATGTAACACACTCTTTGCATAAAAATGATTTGCTTTCCTCGATGGTTCTATAAGTGTTGAAGTGTAGTTTTTCAAGATGTAATGAATTATTATATTATGATTTTATTTACATTCAAATTCATATATCGAACTTGAACAAAAGATGAACACAAAATTGAGGAGAATTGGCCGAAATTTTTATGCTATTTAAGTATTTATAGAAAGAGCTGGAGTAATTAGCATTTAACAAGGCAATTGGAGTTAAATAGTGTAACACGAGAGCTTTCTAGTGCAAAACTCAGACTTTTCTAATGTTGAACGAAGGTTCTTTCAATTATTTCAAAGTTTCATTTTCTTAACTTTTTTTGAATATACTTTAAAAATCAATTTCACATTCTTTAATTATTTGTTTTGAGTGTATAATATTATAATATATGAAATTTACTCTCAAAATAATTCAAATTTATTTAAATTTGACCTAAATTAAAAATAAACTACGCTCAGTCATATGCAGGTCCCATATTACATCAATTTATTCTTTAGTTAATGTTTTTCAAAAAAATTTACGTCGTTTTATCCAATGTTCAACGAACCAATTGGTCCATACATTTATAAGGGACTCTGGCTCTCAATCTGTACTTACATACCAAGAGGACTCTCCTCCTGACTGTGATCTTATCCCTCTTCTAAGTTAATAATATATTTACCACTTTCAAAAAAAAATTAAAACAAAAATTTTCTTTAGATTTTCATCAATGGTGCTCGTAATAGCCCCACACAAGGGAATTGGCGGTGGAAATAAGAAGCATTGTCATGCACAGGCAACTTGCATGCCAGTTCATTGGTATATTAGAGAACGGCAACCGTCCGAAGAAGGCAAAATGAGTCACTATCACTATATCACATGCATCTATGATGAATTTGTTGTTTTCCTATAATAATAATATAATATATATTAATGGCCAGACAACCCAACGTAACCTACCACGTAACTACCATCCATAATTTTCTACATTATGGTCGTCGCATGCGATTTAAATATTAAAATCAGAAAGACACTTAAAGTTAAATATTTAGTTAATACCACAAATGGTCCTCTGATTATTGGGGTAGTACTCATTTTAGTCCTCGACTTTCAATTCGACCACAAATGGTCCTCTGACTTTCATTTTTAACCACAAATAATCTTCTGTTAAAATTTTTGTTAAATGGGTGTTAAATCTAAGGGTAATATCGTCAAATTGATTAATATTATTATGATTACTTCTTTTTTAGAATTATGTGACAACATAATTAATTTCAAAACATTAATAAACATTAAGTTAATAAATATAAAAACAAAATGGACGTGACAAATTACATAAATGAACAAATTAAATAAAAATCCATGATTAATGTTCGCAATTTGTACTTGATTAATTATAGTAGTTCAACGGTGGCAGCCTTCAGTTATGTCCCAAATAAAATGTTTGATCGATTAATGAAAAGTGAAAACTATTAATCGGCCATGTATAAACAACCATGAAAATGATGGAAGCAAGGTTTTTTTTTTAAAAAAATTCTTCTAATTTTAATCTGTTGGTTAAATTAAAACAGATAGCTCTAATATTAAATCTTCATTTTGTACGCATAATTACGAGAATAAGGTGTATTGTCTTTTTATTTAGGAGTATTTATATTTGTTAATTGTTTCAATTATGCTTGTTGGTGAAAATTTCTAAACATTTTTATTTTATGACCATTATATATATTAATTTGACGATAATACCCCTAAATTTAACACCTATTTAACAGAAATTTTAACAGAGGACTATTTGTGGTCAAAAATGAAAGTCAGAGGACCATTTGTGGTCGAATTGAAAGTCGAGGACTAAAAGGAGTACTACCCCAATAGTCAGAGGACCATTTGTGGTATTAACTCTTAAATATTTAATAAAATTGTAATGAATTTTTTTTTTATCTTTAGATGCATTATTTTCCTTTTTTAAGTGCATATTTTTCCTTTAGAGACATCAATATTGTTTGGATTTTTTTGTGGGGATTATCAAGATTTTTACCAATTGTTCATACTTTTACTTTAGCTTTCAGAGAGAAAATCCTCCTTAGAGTTCTTGGAGCAACTTGCACATTGATCTAAGGATTTTAGGGGGATTCCAACTACAATTGGTTAAAGATTTGCTTGCATTTCATTGGAGATTGTTCTTGGAGATAAGTTATTTACTCAATTGCAATTTACTTTCATTTCAAATGCTTCCATTGATTTTTCATTCTAGCTATACAATTGTGACAATGTATAGCTAATTCTTAAGAAATTATTGAATTAGGATTAGGTTTACTTGTTAGGATGCTAGAATGTTTTGAATATTGCAATTAGGAAGTGACTTGATGCATTGATTTGATTTCTTGTAGCCTTGTAGGATGTGGACTTTGTGTAGACTCTTGTGTAATGACGACGGCATTGCACGAGGTTTAAGAGGCGTGTAGCCAGCAAGAAATTGGGATTACACTATAGCCTACTGCACTTACAATTTTCACCTTGCACCGAGAGGTAGAGCTCGGAAAAAGATGTGAACTCTAAGTGTTCGATGAAATGCATGTCTCAAGTAGTAGGGTTGCTAGGAGGATCGAGTAGGGCTCTACTACTTGATAGGTCAAATAGACCACGAGAATGGCTTTGGCAATAGAAACATCTTCCAAGAATCATGATCAATGCATTACACTACTTCCTATACCTAGGACCATTATATTGCATCCAATCAAGGAATGAACACATAGTTCTAGTTCCCTCCATTCACTTGATTACATTTATATAATTACTTTACTTTAACTTATTGCTTTGATAGTGCTCTATTTTAAAGTCTTGAGACCTAACATGGTAATATTGCAAAACTAGGCCGCCAAACTAACATGGTAATGTATATCAAATTTGATAGCAATCATTATGCTATGGAACACTGATATGCAAGTTCATTTTTATTATATTGAAAGAGTGATAGTTCATTTTTTTAATATATTATAGTTTCATTTTTGAATGTTCATTTTCACTGTATTATAAGTTTATTTTTAATATATTACTTAAAAAAACTCTTAGTATATTAACAATGAGCATTAAATCTACTAAAAATGTACATTTATCAGTGATCCACTTTATAATATAAATCATGATTTACAATATAATTTGTCGTTTAATAATTACAGTAGTATGGTATAAAAGTCTCCAACCAAACACATCCATATTAACTTACAATATATTTAAAGATGGTTGGTAAACTTTTATAAGTTGTAAGTTTTTCCCAATAACGTAACAAAGAGTGACACTAGATACCGTGAATTAATTCACGTGCAGACAGACAACGAGATTGTGATATATACCGGCCTTTGCCACACCATTACTTTTAGTACAATTTTTTTTGTGTAGTTTGGTGCGGTCATTATTGTACTTTATTATCATTTGTAATATCTTTACAAAAAATAACAATTCTATAAATGGTTTGTGTGATGGTTATATATATATATATATATATATATATATATATATATATATATATATATTTATTTATTCAAATGTGGGGTCACACACCACTCAATGTTACGAAATACACCACTCAATGTTAAGAAACACACCACAATTTTAAGAAACACACCACAGTGCATATTTGTGTGGTGCATTTTCTAACACTGAGTGGTGTATATCTGTATACATAGTGGTGAGGCCGCACTGTTCACACATTAAGACGCGGCCACACTTGAACATGACCCTATATATATATACACTACTAAAAAACATGGCTATAGTGACGGACAAGTTCCGTCGCAATTAGTCACAATTTCGTCACAAAAGAGAAATTGCGACATACTTTGCGACAAAATGTGATCGTCGCATCAGATTGAATCGCAATTGCTCAGTTGCGACTGTTTGTCGCAATTAATTATTATCACCGACGACCATATTTTTGTCGCAATATATTTTAATTTTGTCGCAATTTGTAATCAAAATCAGTCGCATTAGTTTGTCGCAAGGCGTCGCAAATAATATGTTTGTTCGTCGCAATTAAGCTTATTAATTTGTTGTTTGTATTAATTTGTTGTCGCAATTATATATCAATTGTGTCGCAATGAATATTAAAATATAATATAATATTTGTATATTACGTAATAGTGTTCGCAACAATCTTCGTAACAAATCACATTATTCTGACTAGTATAATTTATAATTTTCTTGTCACAAATCTTAGGTATACAAAATAACTATCACCCAATATAAAATAATACATTCAATAATCCATCATATATAGATATAATTAGTCTAACACAAATACGCCTCATCACTCAAAAAAAAAAAAAACACTAATATTGTGGAGTGGCGGACTAATATCCTCCTCTAAGTTGTTGGAGTTGATTAGCATATCTAAATTATAAACTAAGAGCGGGTAGAACATCCTACTAATACAAAACATAAATCCCAATATACAAGCTAATCCAAAAACATATGTTGGGATTGTTTAGCCTGTCAAAGTTGTAATCAAAAAAATTAGTTGATGTTGCTTTTTGCACAATGTTCCTCATTACCTACAAAATAAGATCCCAGTGCTGGTTCAACAATGTTGCTCATTATCTACAGAGGATCAGAGGCTGAGCCACTCTCATAGTCAGAAATGAGTCTTGCGAAACTGGTTCCTGGTGAATACCAGTGTCAGATCCCATAGTTTCACAATGTTGCTCATTACCTACAAAAGAAGATATCTCATGATAAACCAAAATAGAAATGTCTCAAAAGTGATCACACTGGCAATTTGAGTTTGAAGGCCCAAGAGCGGTTGTTAATTAAAGAATCACTAGTAACTGCATGGCGTTAAAGAAATTTTGACATCCTGAATTGAAATAGATAGTCACTGTAATGAAAATTATGGATTAACGGGATGTTTGGTTCACGGAATAGGCAGGGAATGTCATAGCATTCCCAGTAATAGCCTATTCCGTTGTTTGGTAAGCAGTTGTATTCCCAGGAATAATATTCCTGGGAATGGTCTATTACCCTTGCAAGGGTAATAACTATTACCACCACCCCCTGGTATTAACCTATTCCTGACATCTCAGGAATAGGATTTTTTTTTTTACCCTTTGTTAAACCTATTTTTCTAGGCTTACTATTCTAAAATTCATCGCATCGCAACTTTCTCTCTGTCATCGCACATATCTCCTTCTGCCTAATAAATTTCATCAACTCAATCTTCATCATCTTCTTGAGTTGATAGTAGGTCTTCACTTTTTACAGTCTGTAACTTTCACTCCGTGCAAAGAAACTCTTTCAACTAAATATGCAGGACTACTGCCATTTGGAGTTCTTATAAATAATTCATCATTTTAGCATGGAAAGCATAACCAATATAAAAATAATCTCCTTGTAGTTTTACTGGAAGGCGTGAGAATGAAACCCAATTTCATCACTTTATATAGCCTCTTCAAATAACCATTCTCTCTAAATATATGCTGATGCTTTCCCATAAATTAATCCTGACCATGTGTTCAAAAAGCAGCCTACAAACTTGCTCAACCAACTTGAAAAATTGCTAATAAACACGGAAGCTAGAAAAAAAAATAGTACTACGTAATAATAATAACAATAATAATAATAATAATAATAATAATAATAATAATGAGAATAATAATAATAATAATAATAATAATAATAATGAGAATAATAATAATAATAATAATAATAATAATAATAATAATAAAATTTTGTACAAGGGAATTTATGTCTTTTACATATATATTCCATTTCTATTCCGTTAACCAACCAAACGCTGGAATACAATTCCTAAGTCTATTCCTTCCGCGAACCAAACGCTGAAATACAATTCATATTCTATTCTTTACCTATTCCATTCCTTATGGAATAGCATTCCTATTCCCTTAAAATTCATTCCGTGAACCAAACGTGCTGTAAAAGTCAAGATTGAATACATCCAAACTTTTAAAATTCTTTAAAAATTTATAAAATGTTTTGATTGAATACACCCTTACTAATTTAAAACTTTAAGCAAAATTTTATTAATATTATTAGTAAACAAATTTGTTTCGGTTGTCTTTGATGACAATAAAGTCAATACTAAATTTGTAATGAAACATACTAATAACATTCGTACTTTATATATATATATATATATATATATATATATATATATATATATATATGAAGTGGGCGTACGATTAAAGAATTCATTTGAACATGCATGTTGGTCAATAATTATGTACTTTATTATTATTATTATTATTATTATTATTATTATTATTATTATTATTATTATTATTATTATTATTATTATTTCCAAAATTACAAATGATAACATTTTACTCCTATCTAGAATGTATAATACTCCGTAGTTCGTAATTTCCCATCACAGATGAGAGACAAATTACACTAAGAAGACTCTATGCAAAGAGCAAGAGAGGGTGTTAACAAAAATATCCTCTCAGCCACCAATAATGATAGAAAAATGCTACTTTTCCCTTCATAATATGACTTATAGTCATTGGGTATTCATAAATTCGATGATCACACCATTAGTTAAAAAGAAAGTTAGTTGTCAAATTATAAAATAACATTTAAGGAGGAGAAGACGGAGGGAAAAAATTTTAAGTGTGTAAGTAGCATTACTCATAGTCATGGTTGAAAAAAACGCTAGATGCTCTTCGGACGCCCGGGGCGCATAGGCACCCACCCGTGTATTTTGTATATTTTTTGTATATTCTTTAAAAATTATTTTAAGACTTGATAATTATAAACTATTTAATACTAGTACTAAAATATTGAATATTAAGCTAAAAAGCTAATATTGTTATTTTAGTCAAAACGATGTCATTTTGAGTGAAATAACGTAACCTTTTTTTTCTAAAAAAAAAAAAAAACAATAGCTAATTGGCCAACTAGGAGGCCTAGTCGGCCGCCTAGACCACCGATTACTGTGATACGCTAGGCGGTCGGCCAGTGCCTAGGCGCAATTTTCTCTTTATATCTTTTTTTTTTTCAACTTAAATTTATTTTCTACCTTTTCATTTTTGAACAAATAAAATTAATATATTAGAAATATATCACTAGAAACTCTAAATGAGATTTTTGAAATGACACACACACACATATATATATGTGTGTATGTGTATATATATACACACACACACATACATAAAGTCATTACTTTAATGTAATGATTATGTACATTAAGCTTTATTTCATGAACATATATAAAGAATATTATGAACCTATACTACTATAGAGTATAATGAATAAAAATGAATATAATGTACATTTTAGTTTAGTGTTTATGTACATTATAAGATTTAAGTTTATGGATATATAGAACAAATAATTTAGTATTGTATAAGATGAATGTTATTAAATATGATACGCTTGTAATATAATATTTATATCCATTAATTTTTTTTATAAAACTATAAAAAAAAATTATTAACCTACTATAAAATGGATGAAAATACATATAATGTTATATTTAGTTTAGTGTTTTAAACAATTTTTGTTTAGTTTGGTGTCGTCATTATTTTACTTTATTATCATTTGTAATCTCTTTGCAAAAAATAGCAATTCTATAAAAAATGGTTTGCGTGATGGTTATATATAAAACAAAAGTGAGTACGAAAAATAAAATTTAAATAATTAGACATATATATAGATCCAATACTGCTAATGTCTATCAATACATATACATGATTTGCATGTTGTCTAATTCATATGATTGTGAAATTTAAACATTTAGTAATTTTTTTTAACAAACATTTAGTCAAACATTTCGTAATATAGCAAAATTTTATTAATATAATATTATTAGTAAACAAATATGTTTCGGTTGTCTTTGATGACAATAAAGCCAATACTAAATTTGTATCGAAACATACTAATGGCAATATGGCATTCGTACTTGTATATAATATATGAAGTGATCGGAGCGTACGAATAAAGAATTCATTTGAACATGTTGGTCAATTATTATTATAATATTTTTTGTTCCTCAATTAAAAATGATAACTGTTTCTTCCTAGCCTGGATAATAGCTCGTGATCTCCCACCATACAGAATAAATAAATTTCACTAAAAAGAATCTATGCAACAAGTTCAAGAGAGTGTTGACAAAAATTAAACTCATAACATTTTGATACAAAAATTATACTACATCCACTTAGCCACCAATAGTTATATATAGGAAAATGATATTCCCTTCATGATGTTATTTATAATCATTATTGGTAACAAAATTTTATTTACCAACTTTTGAGAATAATTAAACCATTATAATTGTGAGAATATATAATGGAAACAAATTATGCATAATAAATAAGAAAATTCCTTGAAAATTATGCGTAATTTTATAAGAAAAACTAATTTATTAATTATTATTTACACCAATAATTATAATTCAAAAATACTTATCTATACTACTATTAATAAAAATAAAATCATCATTTGTAAAATTCTCGCCCAAAAAATAGTAAAGATAAAATGGAAAAGAAAAAATATTACTAATTGATTGAAAATATAAAAAGATCCTAATCTATATTATATAAAAGTAAAATACTCCTATTTCATTTTCTCGCACAAACTTTTGTAGTCAATTAATTAAATATTTTATTGGTCAGATAATTAATAAAGCTTATTTAGTAAGAAAATGTAAAATAAAAATTAACTAAAATCTATTAATGGTAATATTGTTTCTATATTCACGTATCAATACTATTAATAAAAGTAAAATCCTCCCGTCAACTTTCACGCACAAACTAATATTATTAATTAATTGGTAAAAAATTAATAAATTTTAATTGGTAATAAAATTCTATTTACCAAATTCTGATAATAATTCAACCATTATAATTATGATAATAATGGAAACAAATTATGCGTACATAATAAATAAGAAAATTCCTTGAAAATTCTGCATAATCTTATAAGAAATAATAATTTATTAACTATCATTTTCACAAATAATAATAATTTGAATACTTATGTATACTTCTATATCTATACTACTATTAATAAAAATATAACTATCATTTGTCAAATTCACGCCCAAACAATATTAAATATAAAATAGAAAAGAAAATTGATTTTACTAATTGATTGAAAATATAAAAAGATCCTAATGGAAAAGGAAACGGAAATTAGGCAAATTGAAAAAATGAAAAATATATTACTAATTGACTGAAAATTATTCAAAAACTTTAAAAAATTTAATTACACATTCCTTTTGAAAACTTTAAATTATTTAAACTTTAAAAAAATTAATTAAACATGAGTTGTTAGATTTTTTATAATAATTACAATTACAATTAATTCATTCAAATATGGAGGAGGAAGAAAAAACTAAATGTGATATGATGAAAATGAATATACTTAAGGTATAAAAGTATAATTTCACATATATTAGTGTAATTGACTAATAATAATTGCCTAATAATTATTATGGTAATTAAACTAAACATTGGTCGTTGAATTTAATTATTTTATAACAATTATAATTAAATCATTTCTCATTTTTCCTATATTTATTTTAGTAATAATATAATTACATAAGACATATTACATATTGATCTTTTTAAGATAATTGTAGGCAAACAAGTCATATATTAATCGATTAATTGAGTAATACTTTTGCACTAATCTTATAATCAAATAAATGTACACGTTCAATATTCATTATTTTTTTTATAATTTTCTTTATATTTATTATCTAAATATATAATAAAAAATTTATCCTTGCATCGCACGGGTAATTGAACAATTATTTGCTCTAATTCAAGTAAGGAAAACATCAGAAAAACATAGTCGATCCAATCAATTTCATCAGTTACACTATATAATATTCGATGTTATAATTTATATAGTTGTATATCGATCCAAATATTATTAAAATATTATAACAAATTCATTCTGTGCAATGCACGGTCGAAAATACTAGTTATGTATTATAGTAAATCTTATTGACTCTCTAATGAATTGATTTGGTGGGTATTTTAATTATGTATTGTAATATTTCAACCAAATTAATTTGGTATGTATTTGATTTATGTATTATATTATAATAAAGTTTAATTTGACTGATTTCAAATTTCAAATTAAAATTGAATTCTTTGTCTAGGATGGGCGGGAAAAATGGCTTTTATATATATATATATATATATATATATATATATATACATATATAGGTCTTTAATCAGGTGAGAACCGTGTCCGCAGTGAGAACGTAAGGACAAATCGAAGCCATCAATCTAGTAGATCTAACGGTTGAAATAAACAAAATTTTATAATATTTATGAAAATGACCCCGCTCATTTTAAAAGTTTATAATATTTATGAAAATGACCCCGCTCATTTTTTACTTGATTTCTCATCCATCAAATCTTACAGATCAATTGTTTAGATTTGTTCTCGCGTTCTCACTTGGGCGCATAGTTCTCATATGATTAGGATTCTATATTTATTAGTTATATATATATATATATATATATATATATATATATATATATATATATATATATATTAGTTCAATATTTAATATTCCATTCTTTTATAATATATAAAAAAAAAATTTAAAAAAATGTGTGTTTCTCAACTAAAAATGACTACTTTTAATATGTGTGAGTCAAATACTTTTTAAGAGCAACAAACAACACGTAGACATGACTGTGACCCATTTCAAATGCATTGGTTTTGATACCAAGATGTATATTCCATCTTAAATTAACTAAGAATTCAATATGATAATAAGACTACACATTTATATTTTATATATAAGTCATAATAAGATTAGACATTTATATTTTATATATAAGTCACACTTGTGTGACAGCGGTTGAATCTTGAATTATTATTTGTTATTTATGATAGAAATTATAGTACTTATTATCAAAAATTTAATACCAATTTGAAATAAATAAATTATTACTTATAATAAATTATATAACATTTTTTTGAAAATATATTATATACTCTATAATATTTTATGTGAAATTGTGATACTATATATTTAGGTGAAATAATTTTTATTAATGATCAAAATTATACTCCGTAATACTTTTAATTAAAACTGTGATACTTACACACCTAATTGTGTACAACCCACTCATCTAATGAGATTGTCTCACACAAGTTTTACATTTACATATATTATTATTATTATTATTATTATTATTATTATTATTATATTATACTGAACAATATACTCACATTATCAAGTTAAGTTTGAGCAATAAAATTGCAAGAGGCAGCAAAAGTAATCAACTCTGATTTTATTATTAATTAAGCAAATCACAACACACCACATAGACGACATGCATTCGTATATGCTAAACATAATACAATGCAACACAAATAGTATTATATATTCATCGAGGCGATTTGAGCGATTCAACTTGAGACTTGCCACAAGGGCCCCTTGTTCTGATGAAAGATCTGTACTGATTGAAGGTCATGGCAGGGTAGATTGCAGGCCTCTCCTCAGTAACAAGTTCCTCCAAAGGTTTCACCACAGTTTCTCCCCCTGGATTGTAGAACAAAGCCAGTGACACCCGTTCCTTTCCCGAGTTCACAATCACTCTGTGCTCTACGCTTTTGTACATCCCGTTCGTCAATACCTAAAGCCATTAAACAAATTACAATTAGTTAAGATAGGTCCATATTTTTACTGGATGGTGAATCGAAGAGATGCTGTTAGGATCAAGGGCTTATTAATATTATGTCAAAAGTTATAGTTAATTATAGAGAATGCCCAATTTTATTTCAATATACAGTGTTCTAGACTTGGTCCGTACCAAGCCCAACAATCCCCTAACCACATGGTCCTGGACTTGGCCGCCTAACAATTCCCTTTCAGTAAGAGCAGTTACGATCAAACACTTACCACTATGCCAAAATTATAGCTAGTAGCAAAAAACAATTTTATTTCCTTATATAAACACACATTTTCAAGAGTTGGATGCTGGACTTGACCTTTACAGGTTTCTGCCCAACAATTTTCTAACCACATGATGTTTAGACTTAGCTCTTACCGGGACTCTGCCCAAAAAATGCAATGACAATAATCAAGAACAACATATATATATATATAATACCTGCATTTGATCCCCCATGTTAACAATGAAGGCGTTGGGCACCGGCTTAACGGTGACCCATTGTCCGGCGTGGCGGACTTGGAGGCCGGCGACGTCGGCGTCAGGGAGGAGAAGGGTCATGCCCCCTGGGTCTGAGTGGGGTGAGATGCCAAGAGTGAGGTCTGGTTGGGGGCATTTTGGGTAAAAATTCACCCTCAAACATGCCCCTCTGTTTTCATCCCCTCCAAAGGCTTGGTGAAGAGCGTCTTCTTTCAACCCAAGGCTCACTGACAAAATCCTTGTCAGTTTCTCACAAAGCTCCACCACCTCTTCACCATATTTTGCCACCAATTCCCTTCACATAATATATTTCCCACAAATAATTAGTTTCCATAAAGATAATTATTTTTAAAACCAGTAAAAATCTTCTGTCATTTTTTTTTAGTACTACTGACTGTTACAATTGTGTAGCACAAAGAATCAATACCGCTCCACAGGAACCCATGACCTCTCAATTACGAAAGTTGTGTCACTTAGACTACAAGTTCATTGAATCGGCCATATTTGTATTTAATTGAATGAAAAAAAAAAATATTTATAAAGTTTGACCCATTCTTTTCAAAGTCAATGGATTATAATAATTAATTAAAGCCACATGTTTATAAGAGTTATCTAAGCGCAGCAATTGAAAAGTACCTAAACCAAAAAATACATATAAAACCTGGAGGTCAAAAAAGGTGTGTTTGCACGTTTGAAATGCTTAGGATGAAAAGTGAAGAAATTTTAAGTTGTAACCCCACTTGATGGGATAACACATCCATTACTATGCCAATATATAAGACTGTACGGGTTCGTGATACTTTTGTCCATATCCATATTTAGCTTACTTTTTTTTTTTTTTTCTCAAAAAAAAAAAGTAAGCTAGTGTCTGTATCAACCAAAATTATACATATACAATATATACATATCAATGATAGAGATTCATGTAAACCAAAAAAAGAAAATCACTTCGACAGAATAATAAGCATTAGGTGAAATTTTCTCAGTTGAGTTTAGCATAGTCCAATGGGAAGATAGTTAAAATTGTGGCTGTTAACTTTATCAAATACGGGGAGTTACTTTTAATTAGACTACTAAAATATAAATTATTTCGAGAATTTTTACTACAACTAAATTTTAAAGGGAAGTATTATTTGTATAATGTTTTCGTACTAAATAATCTATCAAAAGCACCTATGAAATAAATAACTGGCTTTGTTATGAGTAATAATAAAACTGTGTAAAATAATATCCTCTGACACTTATCTATATGATGATATATATGTGAGATAGTATAGAGATGATGATTAATTTGTATAGTTTTAGTTGATTTGCAAAGGATTATATTTTCAGTGATGATGAATGTCCCACCAATGAAAAGGAAAAGGAAAAGGAAGTAGTGGAGTTAGTTTGCATCATATTATGGGTAAACAGAGAGATGTGGAATGTCTGGTGCGTAAACAACATGCAACAAGTGTATGCAATGCTACCCTGAGATAAAAGAACATCACATGATACCGGTCCTTTGTCTTTATTTATATCCTAGAATCATGTGAGATGCCTTTTTCATTTGGAGCAACATTTTGCATCATTATTTATGGGCAAAGTACGCTTATAATCCACAAGTTCAAATCATTACCCTCTTGATTTGAGCCTGTCAGCTATGGGTAATCTAGACTAATTTTCTTTCTTGTGGTCTTTTGCCGATTAGAGTCATAAGGAAGGGTTTACTCATACTCCTTAAAGTTGTGGAGTTTTTCTCATCATCCAAAAAAGAGTAAGGAGTAGGGCGGGATAACTCCAACCAAGATAACAAGAGATTCATGCTCGTTACCAGAATGTCACGAATTCGAATCCTTACCCCCTTTGTTTGAGCTTGTTAGCTATGAGTAACTTGAACTGGTTTAATTCCTTGTGATCTTTTGCAGGTTAGGGTCACAAGGCAGAGTTTACTTATACTAGGAGTTTCAATTCTCTCATAATCCAAAAAAAAGAGAGTAAAGTGTGGGGTAATCTCAGCCAAAATGACAAGAAATTCATACTTGTAACTACACGGTCACGTGTTTGAATTCTTGCCCCATTGGTTTGAGCTTGTTAGTTATGTGTAACTTAAGCTGGTTTAATTCTCTATGATTAGGGTCACAAGGCATACTCGAAAGGGTTGAGAGGTTCCTTCCTGGTCAAAAAAAAAAAAAGAAGAGTAAGGAGTGGGGATAGACCTGCATGAAACGGGAAGGCGAGGCCACTTGCTGGGGTCCTTAAGCGGCTCCGGGAGGAAATGAAGGAAGAAATAATCGCTCCAGTCGAGCTTGGCCTCCTTCACCACCCCGAGGCGGCTGCCGTAGCCTTCGTAGGTGGTGGGCGAGTTAGCGTAGCGCTGCTTCTCCTCCAGCGGGAGGTGGAAGAACTCCCGCCACGCCTCCTGCATGTCTCCCATCAGCTTAAGGTCCACGCCGTGGTTGATCACCTGAAAGAACCCCCACTCGCGGCAAGCCCCGGAGATCATCTCACAAGTCTCCCTCCGGACTGCCCCATCGCCGGAAAACAGGTTGTTCAGGTCAATCGTGGGGATATTCACCTTGTTCACCGCCGGCGAGTTTCCGGTGAACAAGGGGCGGTCGGAAAGGTGTTTTATGTACCGGTCGGGGATGGTCCGGATGCCGCTCTCGGAGAGCGACTGGACTCGGACAATGGGCTCCGGCCAGCTTTGTACGCAACTCATGATTATGTTTAATTTGGTTATTAATTGAGTTGTGGTGTGAGAAAGAGTGAGGGAGATAGGGGGGCTTAAATAGATGAGGGTGGTTGAAATTCCTTGGCAGAAAGCCAAAGAAAAAAAAATGGAAAAGGAAAAAAGAAATTAAAGAATAGAATAAAGGGTACAATTAAAAGAACGTGATATTCATGTTTCTGTAGAGAATGCTTACGTAGTGTACACTGCAACTGCGGTTCAACAGATATTTTGCATACGTGAGTGAACCATAGACAACCTGGTTCCACTGCGTTAACGTTTTTCTCCTTTCACAGGTAATAACAGGGCGTTTGGGTTCACATACACTTCAGAAAAACGGCAGTGTGAGGGCAAAATAGAAATAAATCTAGATTTGTCAGCATGAGTTTAACAAATTCAGAGGTTAGTTAATTTATGGTCTCACAAAGGGGCTTAAATACTGATTCAGTAGTTAGCTAATATTTGAGAGAAGAAACCTATGGTTCGAAACTTGACATTGGCCCGGTTTGGTAAATGGCTGTTGGCTGAGTGGATTGACTGTTTGGGTTAGAATGTATGATTTGTTAAGCCATTGAATTTTGGTGATTTATATACTCTCACATGCTTTGTCAAGTAGGAGTATGGAGGGCTCTTGAGGTTGCAGTTCAATCTTTTGGGAGAAAAAGAAATAAATCTGGGGACCACTTCTAGTTGAGGCTGTTAGCTAGCAATCATTATTTCATAGGTCATAATTAATCTACATAGCTCTGTGGACTATAAATAAAAAAATATTCCCTCTGACTCATTTTACCTGTCCTATTTACTATTCACCGGTCAAACTAACTCTTTCTTCCTTGCTTATTTTCTTTAGTAATTTTTATTATTTTTAAATTTATCTTTTTTGTGTTTAATAGTACTTTTAATGTAGTTTCTAAATATATAAATTTTATATATTAATGCTAAACTTAATATTATGAAAAATTGGATTAAAAATAACTTCAGTCAAGCCTCGTTAAACGAATCAGACAACCAAAATAGAACGAAAGTAGTATATTTTTAATATACTAAAAGTACAATATATATATATATTAAAAATATAACTTGTATTAATTCATGGTCTACGCAACTGTGTGGATTATGGTCCGCATAAAATTTGCCCTCAACTAAATGGTTGGTCCGCGAATAGCAGATTAAACTTTTGGGTTTATTATAATATTAGTGTTTGCTCCAAGTTTCCAACTATTTAATAAGGGATTATTTTTTGAGTAATACTGCATGTACTCGCACTCTCTCCTCTAATTTTTAGTGAGGTGTCATCCTTTAATTGACTTAAAGAATAAAGTGGTCACTATTTTTATTCAATTATTTTTATTTACCTAATAAAATTTATACACGTGATCCATGGAAGTACACATATCATTTTCCTTATTTTTTTATATGATAGGCCACACAATTTTATAAAGACTCAACCCATTAATACATAGACAATAGAAAGAAATATGTTTGCTTAAGGACACGTCTAATGCATCATGGGCTCAGTAGAGTGAGTATTAATTAGGAAGTGGAGCGGTGCCAAGTCATAAATAAATAAATAAATAAATAAATATATATATATATATATATATATATATATATATATATATATATATATAATTCAGTTCCCGTGCGGTGGGGTGTTTCTCGTGTGGTTGTGCGGTGGCTTTAGGTGCGTAATTTTCTTCTTAAGGTGCGTGATTTGTATGCTTAAGGTGCGTGATTTTCCTTCTTAAGGTGCGTTGTTTTCCTTCTTAAGGTGCGTGATATGTATACTTAAGGTGCGTGAGTTGTTGAAACTTGGTGAGTCATTTTAAAACCTTAGGTGCGTGGTTTGTGTTCTTAAAGTGCGTGGCTTCTGTACTTAAGGTGCGTGGTTTGTGTACTTAAAGTGCATAGTGTATTCTCAACTGAAGGTGCACCATTTAAAAACTTTTGGTGCGTGTGGTTTATGTTTTTAGCTTAAGGTCCGTGATTTATGTATTTAAGATGCGTCGTTTTAATGCTTAAGGTGCACCTGAACCCTTCCACACGCACACACGCGCGCGCGCACACACACACCCACATATATCAAAACTTAAACCAAAGCAACATTAACTCATTAAATGTGTAATACAATTTGGTAGGGATCCAACCCAAACAACAAGATCAGCTTGATCACGTCCAGCAAGGACAACCACGGTTGTCAAAAATGAGGTCTAGATCTGGATTTCAAACATGAAGTCCAGATCTGGACCTCGAAGGTCTGGAACGAGGGCGGCGACCATGGCCGCCGCCCTCGTTCTAAACGGCCATGACTCCGCATCATCCTACAAAACAATGAGGCGTTCTCGAATGACCAATGGTCTTTTTCGAAAACAAACCTTGCATCAGCCTCCGTAAAAAAAGAAAAAAAAAACATGTTGATGAGATGCCATCACGTTTCGCATCGCGTCAAACTTCACCCCATTATCAAACAAGAAATAGCCTACTAGAGTCTACACCCTCTTCGACGACTCACTCTGAGCCGGCTCCCCCCATACCTAAGCTGTCGAATTCCAACTTGTTGGTCCCGATGTGAGGGGTTACAAGTCTAGAGGGGGAGGGGTGAATAGACTTGTATAATTTTCGAAAGTTCAACTATTCAGACAAGCTGACCGAGTGGTTACTCATTCACGTTAGGAATTAATTATGATTATGAATTAATTCCAATTTATGTTTGAGAATTAAACTCCAGATTTAAGTTGCACGTTATGGAGGTTACATATCTAATTTATTTCAGATGTTAATGCTAAAGATTAATGTTATTCATTTCTCTATCTCCCATAAAAACTTGGTGTTGGGCAAATTGTTTCGCGCTGATTTTGTTTTCTCTCATCCTCTCTCAAATTGTTTTCTCACAAGAAAATTCTGCCAACACTTTCGTAAATTGTACGGATTGCTCGCCCGTTGTTCTCATTCACTGGACCTTTCGTTTGAGTGCTCAAATTAACTTAAGGTCGTCATCCATTTTATCCTGGGAGACTGACGCTACAAAGTTCCTAGCACCCTCAGGAGGTAGCGAATAGGTTTTAAGGAAAGTGTATGTTACACACGACTTGGTGTTAGGAACAAGTATGTTTTAATATATAGTTTTGATGATACCAAATGTCATAGAAAACCCCAAGTCTCGTTAAATAGGCTTATCGTTGTAAGTTCGCTAAGGTATCTAAGAGCACGAATATAACCGGACAAATAAAGTAAATCCGGAAATTATTTAAGCTCAAAGTAAACTTAGATGAACACTTAGAAGTTGTACGTTGTAAGTTTGGAAGAAGCTCAATCAGAAGATAGCACGAGACATGGATCAACATTGCAGAAGGAACAAGGGTCTGCGAGACATCAAGTTGCCCTCGAGACATCAAAGTATCTGCGAGACATCAACATGTATGCGAGAGGTGCAAGAGGTCGAAGGGCACGAGACATAGACTTGATGAAGTAAATCGAGTTTGGAGATGAAAAATATCAGAACATAGAAATTCAAATTACATGTTCAAAGTGTCTCAAAGTGGAAATACACATCAGACTTTCACATCAAACGGTCAAAAGGTATTTGTGACCGGCAAAGTGGCCTATAATAAGGAAGCATGGGATTATTCTAATTGGTCATTACCAAAAGAAGATTAGTGGACTTCAGATTCAAGAAAGTGAAGCATGGAATATCCACTACAAGACAAATGGCTCAAGTTACAAAGCCATCACTCCATGAAACATGCTAAACATGTTCAAGTCCCATGATCAGCATGTGAACAAGATTACAACGGAATAACTTTCCCTCCAACATAATTATTCCATTCTCTCTATAAAAGGCACTTAAAGACTGAAGAACAAGCACGAGTGACAAGAGATAAGAAAGAGGTGAATCATAACGAGAAGTGCTAATAAAAGTGCGACCGAGAATTAGTGTGCTAAACTGAGAATATTTGCTAGATATTCACAAGTGCAAGAAAACACATATAGTGTTAGAGAATATTCAAAGCTTAAAGATATACGCATCTAGAAGGTGATCAAGGCTATTATATCAAGATCATTCAAACGACAAGCCGTGATCAGATTGGAGATTGAAGATCAACCGTGATCAAAGCAACCACCTTACTTTGCAGAAAGTAAGAAGAGCCGGAGTAGCTGAAGGCTGTCTTGTGAAAAACCCGAGAGAGGCGGAGTAACAGGAAGCGTGCGAAAAACCTGAGGCTTGAAGCTGGCTTAGTGATCAAGGAAGAGAATAAAGGTCATTATGAAGTAGGTTGAGGAAGAAGGAAACAGATGACAACGATTAAAAAAGTAATTAAGAGTATTTACTGTTTATTTATTATCGCATTTAATGTAACAAATGTCCGACTGAGTCTAATGGTCATGCAAACCCCTATAAAAGGCTTCCTGAAACACTGTAAAAAGGGGACAACTTTTGAATACGAGAGGACTTTTGAAGCATTTTGAGGGTACTTTTCAGTAATTTCATTAGATTTTAAGTTTTTTACCGGTCGTGTTTTCGCTGGCTGACTATCCTTCGGTCAGAAAACCAACAAGATGCATTTCAATATATTGGATCAAATGTATAATGAATATTTTAAATACAATAATTTAGTTAAACGTGTGTTACTTTGTGGTCAATGAATAAAGAGAGTAGAAATGTAACAAATTTCGTCGATATAGTTTGATTTAATTTTTACCATCAAAAAACACATTTTTGAGAGTGAGAAACATGTGTAGTGCTTAGTGGATATGGTGTAAACTAGGGAAAAATGCCGTAATGAAACTTGTTTCTTTTATCCTCACACGACGCATGGCCACCTTCTAGTGAAATTTTGCATGTACACCACATATCTAGTTTAAAGAATATTAATTTCATTTTCTACATGATTTTAAAAATAATGGTATATGTTATCCATTGAGAACTTGAGGCCATGGGTCTGGTCTAGCAAAACTCATGTTATGTTTGGCAAATCTAACTAAAAAGGTAGCTGAAAATTGAAAAGTAGCTTAAAGTTGAAAAGCTATAAGTTAGAAGTTAAAATTTAAAGAGCGGTTATGTTAGCTAATTATGCTTAAAAGTGTTTGATAAAATTAATTTTTTGATAAGCTGATAAATGTAAATAGACTAAAAAGACATCTTCATAAAGTTTAAATAGTTTTAAATTGAAATAGCTTTGTTTACATATTAAAATTTAACATTTTGAAATGAAACTATTATTATAATCATGATCTAGCATCCCATAATAAAGTAGCAATATTGTTGTGAATCTAATTCATCTTAAAAAATAATATTAGATAATCAATCTTAAATAATACGGAGTAATAATAATAATAATAATAATAATAATAATAATAATAATAATAATAATAAAAATTTAGGAGAAGAGAAAAAGGTCAAAAAGGTATTAATTGAGATGGGTAAAACATGTCATTTATCTTTGAGTCCACTAAGGCTCAAACTCACTCTCATCATCCATGTGAGAGTGTTAACTGAGACACCAAGTGCCACTTGACCACAAGATCTTTGGTGATGTCATTTATTTAAAATAATAATAAAGATAAAGATGAAACAAAATTAGGAAACTACTAGCTTATTTTTGAAATGCTATTTAAGGTAGGGTTTCAAAATACTCTTATTTTAAGCTACTAACTTGTTTTGAGAACATTATAAAACAGAGCTAATAGCTTATTATTAGCTTAAAATAACTTATAAGCTCTGTCAAATAGAGCCTCGGTCCACTAAAGTTATTATAGTGTTACTACACCTGTGAGACTCAAGAAATTAGATGGTCATTAGGAGAGTGCTTAATTATTTATTATTTGTGTACTATAAATGGCTTGTGTTATTTAATGAAATAGCAGTAAGGGTTTGTTTAGAAATTTAAAAAGTATTTTTCAAAAAATAATATTCAAAAAATGACTATTTTTTGAAAAATATTATAATTTTTGGTGTTTGGCGGGATGTCAGAAAACTATCCTTTTCTGTTTGACTAAACGTTAAGAAATTGCCTTTTTCTGTTTGGCTCATTTTCCTGAAAATGAACATATAATAATAATAATAATAATAATAATAATAATAATAATAATAATAATAATAATAATAATATGTAGAGATGGTAGTGGTGTGGTGGTGGTGGTGGTAGTGTGGTGTGGTAGTAGTGGTGGTGGAGATGGTGGTGGTTGTGGAGGTGTTGATGTTGTGAGCAGTCCAACTATCAGCTTAGGCTTTTAGTTGAGATGGAGCACATGATTCAATTTGGTATCAGAGCCATGCAAAAGATCATGGGTTCGAATCGCTCGGAAATCCACCGCACACGTTGAGGGGGCGTGTGAGCAGTCCAACTATCAGCTTAGGCTTTTAGTTGAGATGGAGCACATGATTCAATTGATGTTGGTGTTGGTGGTATTGTGTTGTGGTGGCCCTGGTGGTGATTATGGTGGTTTGGTGGTTATGATGGTGATAATAATAATAATTCAGAAATTAACTTAAATTAAAAAAGAAGAGATCAGAGGAAAGAGAGATGAAAAATAAAGAATTTGAAAAATGTCTTTTGTGAAAAATACTATGAAGACATTTTCACCCAAATTAGACATTTTTTCCGTTGACCAGAATGAATATTTTTCTTTGACTTCATTTTCTTGTGTACCTAAATACTGAAAAGTTCAAAAAAAATAACTTCCAAAAATCATTTTCTAAATTTCCAAATTCACCCTTAATTCACTCTGTACTTTTGTTATAATATTTAACATGTATATCCATTTGACTCTACTTGCTTATTTAATTTGATTCCATTAATTTTCTTCAATTATTCGGTTCATACACAACAATAACTACTAACAATGACATCATCAAAACTTTTTTCCAAGTAACAATACAAAAATTTAAAACTAAAATAATTTTGTCTAAGAACATTTTAAAAATTTATAGTTTATTTTAAGCTATATACTATTAAAATCTCATATATGTTTAGTAGATAAAGAGTTTTAAATTTTAGACACTATTAACTATATATAGGCATTTGACCTTATTTGCTGAGCCATAGAGTTAGAATAATTTATTTCATGTGTCAGAATAATTAAATTTCTGAAGTCCACTGAGGACCGAACTCATGACCTCCATATGGGAGAGCCACTACTCTGCCATCTGAACACAATGTGCTTGGCAATAAATTTATGAGTTAGAATAATGTACTTTATGTGTTTTTAAACCGTGATTTACACAACTGTGTGGACCACGTTCCACGCAATAATGATGGGTCCTCCCTAATTTTTTTTTTTGTTGGTAATTTTAATAGTTCAACAAATCTGATATTATCTTGTAAAAGTAAATTCTATAACAATGTTTGACTAAAAATCGAAAGCACATGCATCTTTGACGTAATTTTTGTCTTCAAAAACACATTTTAAGAGTGAGTAACATGTGGAGAGGCATTACTGGCCGAAATATGTATATATGGTGTAGAAAGGAGAAGAAAGTAAGACATGTGGACCGGAAGACATATTCGTATTCCGACGCCGTAATGAAAATTGCTTCTTAAAAAAAATTATAATTTATACCACTCGCGAATTATAAATATCACTTTTTAATTGTAAGGGATATAAATATTGCTCATAAATTGTCTGAACATGTGTATATCTCCCTTCAGACAATTCAGAATTTAGGGACATCATTTATAAAAAGCAATAGTTATTGTGTGGATCACGGTCCAAAATTAATGTTGTTTCGTGCAAAATTTTTCATGCAACTTATTGCAATATACATTTTTATAACTCATAATGTACATTATTCTAAAGCATAATGTATATTATTCTAATTCATAAAGTACATTATTTTACCCCAGAATATTCTAATACATAATGTACATTTTCTAACACTTAAAGTACATTATTCTAACACATAATGTATATTATCCTAACAAATAAAGTACGTCATTCTAACTCATAATCTACATTATTATAATTCATAAAATTCAATGACATTGTTTTGGACCGTGGTCCAAACAGCTGGGCAGGGGTCCACACAATAATTTGTCATATGGGACAAATTATTTTGCGGACTCGAGTCCAAAAATACACAATTTATTTACTGAATGTTCACAATTTATATACTGAATGTTCATAAATTTTATATACTAAATGTTCACAATTTACACACTGAATGTTCACAATTTATATAATGAATGTTCACAATTTACATACTGAATGTTCACAATTTAAATTGTGAACATTCAGTATGTAAATTGTGTATTTTTATATGGATCCATGATATAAGTGGTCATTGTATAGAAGGTTACCCATCATTATTGTGTCGATCATACTATCAAATAATATACATTCAGTATAAAAATAATGTACTTTTAGTATATTAAAAATATATACATTTTATTCAAAGGATGTACATTATTTGTGTACTGAATGTAATGTACATTCAGTACACAAATAATATACATTTAGTATATTAAAAATGTACTTTTTGTCATAATTCACACAACATTATGTGGACAGTTACGGAGGTAAACGAGCAACCATACTACAAGAAAGCAAGACCAATAAAACGTACCATCAATAATTTGCCGAAGGTTACAATTAGACGGGCTACGGTTAAGGTTTTTAATTTTAGCAAACTATAAATTATCTTTACCGTCCAAATCGAACGATTTACGGTTACGAACTCTTGTATAAACAAAAAATAAATATTGTTTTTTGAATACTACTGACTCTATTACAAGCAGTATCTGTTCATAACTACTTTTCTCAACTTATTGAAGTACAAGAATCAGTATTGATTCCACTAAAGCTTGAACCCACCACCTCTCATATACAGGGAAGGATTTGATGCCACTAGACTACAAGGTCCTTGACAAAAATTAATATTGTTAAAAAGTTAGAACCATGCGTTGACATTTCACTTTACTAATTCAAAAATTCACTTATTCTGGTAAAATTAAGTGTAAGCCCTCCCCCTACCCGACTTTTTAATCAATTTCAATACATTTAAAAATTTAAATTTTTAAAAATGAAATTAACATATTTATTTAATTTATAAATCAATATTTTATTTAAAATTCAAATTCAAATAGTTAATTATATTTAAAAGTTAAATGAAAAAAAGTTGATTAACCAATGGTTCATAAACCGTATAGTAATGATTCAAGTTATGGTTATTGTCAATGATGAACCTTAAATCGTAAGTTTCGAACCGTAAACTACTTAAAGAGTTAATGTCATATGCGGTCTTTCAAGTATAGCGATTTTGTCATGTTTAGTTCTAAACTTTAAAATTGATCACCTATAATCCTTCGACTTTCAAATTGTTACCATTTAACCACCTATGGTCCTTCAATGCAACTTTCAAAATTTAATCAGTCACAGTCCTTGTGGAAGGACCATGGTGATTAAACTTTGATAGTTGAAGGATTATGGTGATTAACTTAAACCACAGATTGTAATAATTTGAAAGTCATATGACCATAAGTAGTCAATTTGAAATTTTAATACTAAACGTGACAAGCCACTATACTCAGAAAATCTCAGATGGTTTTAACTCACTACTTAAGTATTGATGGTGGGAAACTATTACTAAATAATTGATATTGCTAACAAATTTAGTAGTCTAATAAGTATAAAGAGTTAAACATTTTTCACAAGTCAAGTCATTTGGTATAATATTTAGTGAAAAAAAAAAAAACGAACATTTTTCATGATTAAATTGGTTTGTGGAGTCAAAGATTTTGTGGTTAAGCGGCATAATTGTAGCTCTTCCACCTGAGAGGTCACAGGTTTGAATCCCAATAGGAGTGTTTGACAAAAGAATTGTTTTTTTTTAAAACACTCTTTTTTTTTTTTTGCACAAGTATATCATTAAATTGATTGATTTGATTCTTTGAAAGTCTACTTTCGGCATGAAATTGCTTGTTACACATGAAATTGATCAGAGGGGAAGTTCACAGGCATCATTCTTATTCTTAATTTCACCCATTAGTTAAGAATATATCCTTTCAATCCTAGACATAGGATATATTATTTTATTTAAAAAAATTGGTACAAATGAAGGAGAACACAAGAGGGCCACTACATCCTAACTCTTGGTGTAGGCATGCCCAAAGCATCAAGTTGAAGGAGGCTCATCAATCAACACCGAGGTGCCTTAGTCCCATTCTTGCCCAAAATTTATCTAGTCTGCACACTTATTCCTTTTTCTTAACAAATGTATGGTGATAACGTATTAAAATGGAACTCAATGACGAGAAGCCTAACCTCGTGTCAGCGGAAGCTTTAGGATTATCTTACCGCCAGCCTTTGGAGCGGCATGAGTATCGTAAACCGAATGTGCTATATACTGTATATCCTATGTTCAATCAATGGTAATATAGGCTTTATATTAGGCACGTAGTTTGATTGACTAACAACTTCTAGTTATTTAGTCTAATCAAACTACCGCAAATTATTGTGTGGACCACGGTTTGAAATGATGTCGTTGAAGTTTTTGAGTTAGAATAATTTATATTATGAGTTAGAATAATGTAGTTTATGTGTTAGAATAATGTATATTATGTGTTGGAATAATGTACTTTATGTGTTAGAATAATGTATATAATGTGTTAGAATAATGAAACTATTGGGATAAATAATGTACTTTATGAGTTAGAATAAAGAACATTATGCTTTAGAATAATGTAAATTATGAGTTATAAAAATGTATGTTGCAGCGGATCGCGTGAAACAAAAGCGCAAAATAACGTCGTTTTTGGACCGCCGTAGTCTACCCAATAACTGTTCCCAAATTACTTAATAAGCCTAGTCAGCTTGCACCACATAATTAAGGTCTTAATATAACATATATTATATAGGAAAATTCAACATGTTATTCATTAGTCAAATCAATTCTTCAACAATAAGTCTTTAGTATTTTCTTTTAATTTTTAATTCGTGTTTGATAATATTTTTTAAAAATATGATTTTTAAATGTATACAATTTATACAATAATGCTAAACTAAGTATTACCTGAAATTAAACTATATGTAACTTGAATCAAATCTTATTAATTGAACCAAGTTACAATGGGAGTGATGATACATTTTAAATACGAAACATAAATACAAAGTTATACACAAAATTTTACAGTCTTGTCATTTAATCCCTCTTACTCATTTTATATGACATATTATTCATTTATCAAATTAACTTATTATTATTATTATTATTATTATTATTATTATTATTATTATTATTATTATTATTATTATTATTATTATTATTATTTTCTTTAATAGTTAATTAATCATAATTTTAAAAATTGATTATTTTTGCTTAATAAAAGTTTCATTAAAATTTTAAATATATAAATCTATTTCATTTAATACTATATTATATAGTACATAATTTTTTTTATAAAATAATTTAAATCAAACCTCGTTAGTTAGGTAGTTCATATCAAATGAGAGAAAGGGAATATAATAGAATATAGTTATAATTTAATATGGATTTTTTTTAGTACTACGTAATTAGTTGTATCTAGAAAGGGAGTTTAATATATATGTATTTAAATCTCAAAGTTAATGCCATATGGGGTTCTTCCAGTATAGTGATTTTGTTACATTTAGTTCGACTTTCAAATTGTTATCATTCGTGGTTCAAATTTACCACCATGGTCCTTCAACTTTAAAAATTTAACCAGTCGTGATCCTCCTAGAAGGACCATGAGTGCTTAAAATTTAATAGTTAAAGGACTATGCGTGGTTAACTTGGACCACAGATGGTAATAATTTGAAAGTCGAAGGACCACGAGAGGTCAATTTAAAAATTTAGGACTAAACGTGGCAAAATCACTGTACTCAGAGAACCATATATGATATTAAGTCTTAAATTTCATTATATACTTATTAATTGTACGATAACTTAAATTCATTGTATCTAGAAAAACAATGTAATTCAATTAGAAGATAGCAAACTAAAGTTATCAATCGACATGACCAATTAGTGCAATATTCGGTGAAAGTATTACTCGCTCATAGTAATAGAGCATGTGGAAAAGCTGTGGACTAAAATGAAGATAAGAGTAATAATTACAGTAAACGGATAATTATATGCCAAAACAAAAAGTATAGGAATAATTTTGGGAGAACTCGGATTCGATTTTTACAAGCGATAATTCTTTATGGGTCAGTTCCGTGCCTCCCGAAACGAGCATGGATTAGTTGGGTGGACCCGAACCGTTAAACAGATGGAGAAAGACACGTAACGCTTCGTGGATTTAAAAAAAAAGAAAAAAAGTATAGGAATAAGATTATATTAGTATATATATTGACCTTGCAGTTGAGCCGTTCAATCAAAATTTACTTAAATTGTTAGAATTTTGACCTTGCAGTTGAGCCGTTCAATCAAACTTTACTTAAATTGTTAGAATTTTGGGGATGAGTTTTATCTGGTGTGCATTTTCAATAATGATTATAAACTTTTTCGTAAAATAGTTTAATGTTTTTTTAGTACTACTAACTTCAGATAATACTACTTCCATTAAAGGCTCAAACCCACAGCCTCCCATATAGGAGTAGGAGTTGGTGCTTCTAGATCACACAGTCTTGTGGAAATGAATTTATATTTTGTCTTTTTTTTTTTGTTGATTTTGATTTATTTTACTTTTATTTATGAATTTTTAAATATATTTCACTTTTAGTTTAAAATACTAAGAGTTAATTCCATTTTTAGTTATAGATTGATTGGTGTCATTCCACTTTTAGTCTTTTTTTATTTTTTTTAGAATGTCCCTTCTTGGTCCTAGTATTATTATGACATGATCAATTTTGATCATCCGTCAACAAAAATTTTTAAATGAAGTTTTATATATATATATATATATATATATATATATATATATATATAAAAGAGCATTTCAGTCTTTTTCTACAAAATGAGTTGGTCAGTTATACTTTTATTTTTGAAAAAGCCTCTAATTTGACGATTAGAGTTCATTGTCTTCTTCAATTGCAATCCCCGCCTCCGCAGCAAAGCCTCCACAGTAGTTGAATGACACATATAAATCTAATAAAAAAAACAATACTTAGAACTGAATAAACGAAAATGCCTTCATATTTAACACCATTTAAATAAGTTTGTTGACGGATCGATGACCAAAAATGATCATGCCACAATAATATATACTAGGACCAACAACGGATGTTATAAAAAAAAAAGAATTAAAAGTGGAATGTCATCTATAAATCTAGGACTAAAACTGGAATTAAGTTTAAGCCTAAATCCAAACTCATTACTTTGTTGTTCAAATTCGTCTCCTGTTAAGGGTTGAGTCTAAAATTGTTAAGTTTGATTCTAACTGCCCATTTTGTTGGAGGGAATTAGAATTCCACTCCCACTTAATACCCTCCTAATTGCGAAGCAAACAAATTTCTTCGTTTGGTTGGAGGGATGGAATTGAAATTCCCGCATTTTCATGAAATTAGAATCCTATGCCCCCAGTATTTCAATTCCACATTGGTTCGGAAGAAAAACAAATAACATTTTTTTTAGTTAGACCACATGGTTGCTTGAGCTTGCCGTAATTGTAAGAGGCACCCCCTAATTGTAAGAGCCACCTTTAAGCCAATACCATACTCAGATTAATCTAGCTTCGCATCGGGTCGGCCCAAATAAGGGAAAAAGTGCTGGCCATATTAGTTTTTCCATACTAGAGAGGGTTCGAACTCCCGACCCCTCTTAAGGGATGAGAGTGCACGGGCACTCACGCCAATTAAATTGGTTAGAAAAATAAATAACATTGAGACAAAATTAAACTTCTCTTCTCTAACCTAAACAAAGATCGATAACATTGAGACAAAATTTACCCTTTTATGATATTTTTGTTTTATGTAAGCGTTTAAAAAGCTTGACATTTTATTATGTTTACCCTTCTCTTTTGACACAAAATTACTTGTTATTTAAGACTAACAACAACAACAACAACAACAACATTTACCCTTTTATGATATTTTTTTTATGTAAACGTTTAAAAATCTTAACATTTTATTATGTTTACCCTTCTCTTTTGACACAAAATTACTTGTTATTTAAGAAGAAGAAGAAGAATAAGTATGGGTATTTTGATGTATATAATATTTATATCCTTCCAATTTCCATTGATACCAAACACTGAAATTGAAATTCTCATCTCATCCTTGAAATGATCTAAGAGCTCTACGAGGTTGTCTTGAAACGTGACTATGTTGTGTTGAAGATTAAAGAGTTCATTTGTCATGCACATACCCACTCAAAGTAAATGACGAAGATTGAGTCGGCGTAATTGGCTAAGACCGACCATAGTGTGTATGGATATGTCCTACCAACCCCTGTAATCTTTGGTGATTATCTAGTGGATTGGGCTTACATGGGAGATTTTGCTCCGAAATGCGTAAACAATTTTTGTGTCCCTAATTCTTTTCTTTTCTTATCTTTATTTTGTTAATTAGTTTCTATGTCTGGTTTAGGGCCTAATCCACATAAGTGATTAATTTGAAATTAAGTAGAAACTTTTAAGAATTTCTTGCATTCAAGACTCACAATCCTTTTTCAACGTCCAAACTATATATCTATAAAAGAAAACATATACTTGCATTATAATATAAAGACTTGAGTTTGCAGGGCTTATGCATTAATGTTTTACTGTATGAACTCTCAATTTTTAGGTACTCCTTCACTTTTATTCTCTGACGTGACAAATTTATCTCCATTTTGTGGGTCCCAAAAAATGTCTACATAAAAAAATTGAGAGATCAATGGGAGTAAAAGTTTGGAGTATAATTAGGAGTCCAAGTACTACTTTCCCATGCATTATTTAAGAAAATACTTGTGTTCTCCCTTTTTCTACTTCCAATCAGAGACGGAACAAGCATGGGGGCAGCTGCCCCCACTCACCCCACCCCCACCCCTATATAGCTCTTGTATATATATATATATATGTATGTATGGTATATTTTTGATATAAGTATATGAAAAATGATATAAGTAAGCAATTGGTTAGTTAGTTGAGATGGTTGGTGTGTGCCTTTACTAAATAGAGGGCGAGGGTTTGACTCTGCTGAGATGTGTAATTTTTATTTGAATTAGTTATGTTTCATATATTGTTATTAATATTTTTATAAAGTTTTAGTGTGTTTTATTTTTTGTTTATATCCACCAATATTTTTGACTATATTCTTTTTAAGTGATTCAATTTATAATGTGTTTTCTATTTGAATTATTTTATCAAATTAATTATTTTTCATATTTTGTTATGAGTATTTTTATAAAATTTTGATGTGTTTTATTCTTCGTTTATATACAACAAATCTATGACTATATTTCCTAAATGTTTTATGGTTTAAGAAAAATTTTCGCCCCCACTGACTAAAATTTCTGGATCCACCACTGCTTCCAACTTCTATTTTCACTCTCAAATTCTTGATGTGAACATTTGGCTGGGGTCCACATGATGCAAGTAATATATCATGGAGTTAAAGTGATAGAGTATAATTTGAGAGTATACATAGTAGAACTCCATTATTTTTTAATGTAACATAAAGTAATGAATGATGTTGACATGGATGTCGTTCTTATCTGCGTAAACCAGCAGATGAAAGTACATGTCTTACGTAGCATTGGTGAAGCTGAGACTGAAGTGATGAGGCGACTATGTATAATTTATGACATCAATAATACTTGTAAGAGCCCACGTACAGCTACAAAAACCTTGTGAAATTCATTGAACAAAAGTCTGCCTATCCATCTATCCACCATAGCCACTGTCAAAGCGAACCACCAAATGCTGCAGTTTCTGTTGGATTGGTTTAGTGGGTGTCAGCATCAGTGAACTGATGATCTGAGCTTCAATTCCCCCTTTCCCCATTCCTGCGCTATCAGTTGGGTTGGCCGACATGAAAAGCGGCTGGAAAAGATTATTTTTACTGGTCATCTATCACTCGTCAGACACTACATTTTTTTTTTTTTTTTTAATGAAATTCCACATGCGATTGGGAATTTGAAATTGCTGGCTAGTCCCCCAAAGTCCACTTGATTATATATGCAGTTTTGTCTTTGGACGTCTACGTCTTGTCCTATTGCGGGCATCCCACTCTTTGCTACTCACCCGGATTCCACTTTTGTGATGGAAGTGGGATGTCTACTAGTCGACATTCCACATGTACGTGATTGATCGGTGAATAATTAATTATTTTAATTACGATTAAAACGAACTTAGGGTGTATTTGGTTCACACATGAGAATTGGAAACGGTATGGGTATCAAATATTTGATAAGGGTAATGAATTTTAGTGAAAATATTTTGCATGTTTGGTAGTAGATTGGAATTTGTAGTAGGTTGGAATGAGAATGATTATTAATAGTTGGGAAGAAAAGAGGAAGGGAAATTAAACTCTTATTTATTAAGGGTATGAGTTTTTCAATTAATGGGGTATTCCAAACCCAGTATTTTAAAAACTTGTCAACCAAACAATAACAATCACTTTGATACCGTACCCATACCTTATACCGAAACCTGTCAACCAAACACACCCCTAGCCAGTTGGATCCATCCGCCCCACACTTGCCGAGGTCGAGTGGGTTGGGGATACAAAGGCTCACTCGCGATCATGGTTGAAAAAATCGCTAGGCGCTCCTCGGGCGCTCGGGAAGCGCCTAGCGCCTAGGATGCCTAATACACACACACACACATATTATACTATATATACTATATATCTACTATACTAATAATAGCCAAAGAAAGTTAGGCCTATAATGAGTAGAAAAAATGACCGTCAAATTATTAAGTCAAATGAATGGTTCAAATTGTTTAGATTTATATTTTTCCTTGAGATTTCCTAATTTATCTTTAATTATATGATTATCCGTTAAATTTTCCGTTAAATATTATTTTTTTCATTAACTTTTAACTTACCCATTAATTTCTATAAGGTCTTAGGTTTGAACCTCATCCCAATCAAAGTTGGCAAATTATTAAACATATACTACGAATAGCTTAGAGTATTTCAAAAGTAAGCACCACACTCTATTACTCTTATTAAACTAAATAAATTAGTAGTTAATCGGCGCCTAGCCGCCAGTGTATTTTTATTTTTTATTTTTTAAAAATTTGTTTAAGTATTTTAAATTTTTAAAGACTAATAATTATAAATTATATAATACTTTAATAGTTAATACTAAAATCTTAAGTATTAAATTAAAAAATATCTAGAGTTTGTACAATTTAGAGTTATTTCGCTCAAAACGATGTTGTTTTGAGTAAAATAACTCATTTAAAAAAAAGAATAATACTTAATTGGCCGACTAGGCGACCTAGTCGGTGCCTATGAGGTCTAGTCGGTGCCTAGAAGGCCTAGGCGGTTAGCGCCTAAGCGGCTTAGGCAGTGGTTAGGCGGCCTAGGCGGTCGCCTAGCCGCCTAGATCACCGTTTAAGGTGATACGCTAGGCGGTCGACCAGCGACTAGAGCCTAGGCGGGGATTAATCGATGCCTAGGCGAGATTTTTGCAACACTGCTCGCGATCAATCCTTATACCATGCCACTATGGACTATAGTTCACAATGCATATATAGTGGATCTCAGTGCATGTAAAAGTGTTTTATATTGTGAGTTTTTTGTATTTTGTCTTATGAAATTTTGTAACTTAAGTGTATAAATTATGTACCTGTACAAAATTTGTAATTGTGTTTTATGTTATAAAATCTTATGTCTTGTGTTGTGAAATTTTGTGCTTATGAACACAAATTATGTACCTAAATTAGATTTGACAAATAAGTAAATATATCATGTATATGTGTTCATCTTATGTTGTGATTTTTTGTGTCTTGTATTATGAAATTATATACCTTACACGTATGAATTCTGTACCTCGTCGTTTTAATCCAGGATCCATAATGCTATGTGTACCCCAGTCCATGATATAAATTGCCCTCCGCGATGGGGTGGGTTTTGACAATATGAGTTTGGGTGGCTAATTCGTCAATATTAGGCAATTTATATCGTGGATCGTGGTCCACATAGCATTATGGTTTTGGATCAACACGACGTCGTTTTGATATTTAAGTTTTACCGTATTTTGCAGTTTTCTATTCTCCATGTTTCAACACAAATATTAATATATTATATTCCTGGTAAATAGTTCATACTTTTAAGGTACAAAATTTCATAACACAAGACACATACACATGTTATATATTTATTTATTTTCAAATCTGATTTAGTAGAGAATTTATGTTCTATACACACATAATTTCATAATTGAGGACATAAATTCATAACATAAGACACACTATGTTGTGTGTTACATACCTACTAATATATTTCAAGTACATAATTCATTTTCTTAACGTATAGAATTTTATAACACAAGATACAAAAACTCACAACACAAGACACATATATTCACTTATTTTCAAATCTGATTTAGGTGGAGAATTTATGTTTTATAAGCACATAATTTCACAACACAAGACATAAATTCATAACATAAGACACACAATACGTTGTGTTACACAACTACTAATTTGTTTCAAGTACAGAATTCATAATCTTCAGGTACAGAATTTCATAACAAAAGAAAGAAAACTCACAACACAATACACATAGACATGCTTTACATTAAAAAAACAAGAAAAAAAAAACTTGTAACATGGATAGAACAACAAACAATCACGATCAAAATTAAAATTCAAAACAGTCATATAGGACTAGAGTCAAGTGTGGACCAGATAATGATTGTCAATATTAATATAGGACTAGAGTCCAATGTGCACAAAGAGTCAGTATTACTTCCACCTCGCTCAAAACCACAACCTCCCATATGAGAGTATAACTTGGTGCCACTAGACCATAATATCATTTTAATTCTCTTATAGTTTCATTTGATAATATACATTATTGCTTGAACTCTATTTTTTTTTTTTGGTTCCATTTTACACATACACTAGTTTTTTTTTTTTTTTTTTAAAATACACATACACTAGTTTAAATATAGTAATGTTGAAGTATTATTTTACTTACACGTCATTTGACAATATATGTTATTGTATGGCTCTAGATTTTTGTTTCATTTTCCAGGCACGCTAATTGCATTATACCAATACTAAAGTATTATTTAAATTATATATACTACAGCTTCATTTGACAATAATAATGTGCTCTATATTTTAGTATCATTTTCTACACACACTAGTTTCATTATAATAATACTAAAATATTATTTTAATTCTACTACAGTTTCATTCGACGACCATGATCCACACAGCTATGTGTGTACCATGGCACACTGTATAACAACTAGTGTTGGGATGCGGAGGCTCTTGGGCTAAAAAGTTTTGCGTTGAGTTGGCGTTCCATTCATGTTTTGTGGTGTTCATCCAAAATTTGTTAACTAAATGCCAACCCATTTAGTCTGGGCAAGAGAAGTTTAACTTTACTTGTGAGCAGACACTTTTGTTAGGAAATTCCACACACGATTGGTTATTGCTACACATCCAAATTCCACTTATTTTCTGCAGATTTATCTTTAGACGTCTACATCGTGTCCTCTTGCATTCCACTCTTTGCTGCTCATCCACATTTCAAATATTATAATAATTAGGCCGCATGGGCAGCTCGACTGGTGAGGGTGAAGTTTGGGAATAAAAAATAATACAATAATTAAAAGTAAAAGACTACATGAAAATCATACCTTATTATAATATGCACATAGGCTAATATTCTCACTAATTATAAGGAATTGGGACCAGTCTATTATTGGTCTTGATCGCAAACTCACTTAAAAGCTATGCTATAATAAAATAGTCCTTGATCCAAACTAAAGTAGTCCTGATTGAGAATTATTTTGGTTAACAATTGTATAGTTTGGATAAAATTGAACATGTTTGGAATTCGACGATCAAAGTGATGAAATCTGTTAAGAATATTTATATAAGATTTTGATTATAGCGCGCCACGTGTCCGGAACGTAGTTGCATATAACGTTATAACTAGGTGCACGTAATGTTATAACTAGGTGCACCCAGGTGCATAAATGCTAACAAGGTAAATTACTTGCACCTGTAAGTGAAAATAGGTGCACACGTGCAAGTAAAATGTATTACAAGTGCAAGTAAATTGTACAATGAGTATCAATACTAAGTGCACCTAATGTTATAACTAGGTGCACCTAATGTTATAATTAGATGCACATAGGTTGCACCCAGGTGCATGAATGTTAACAAAGTAAATTACTTGCACAAGTGCAAGTAAAATGTATTGCAGATGCAAGTAAAATGTATTACAGGTGCAAGTGAATTGTACATTGAGCATCAATACAAAGTGCACCTAATGTTATAACTAGGTGCACCTAGATTGCACCAGGTGCATGAATATTAACAAGGTAAATTACTTGCATTTGTAAGTGAAAAAAATATTTACGAAAATAGATGCATGAATATTAACAAGTTAAATTACTTGCACTTATAAGTGAAAATATGTGCGAAAATAGGTGCACTTGTAAGTGAAACTAGGTGCACTTATAAATAAAACTAGGTGCACTTGTAAGTGAAACTAGGTGCACCAAAGTTCCAGTTATTTACGAAAATGCCACCGCATTTTTTTTTAAATTGCATCTGATTCGTTGATCTGGACACGTGAACGGCTGTGAAGCGTTCTCATTTCTAACCTGGGCGACAGTACACACGAGAGTGCAAACCTATATATATATATATATATATATATATATGTATTAATATTTATTTATTAATTTATTAATATAGTACTAAGAACGCTTTGATAGTACTAAGCACGAGTGGAGGTTTTGTGTTCGATTCCAAGAATCAACAATTTATTGAAGTAGCAAAGATGATAGCAAAGAAGGTAGAAGATCTCAAAGAAGGAGTGATAGCATGGCTATAAGGAGGTTTGATGTTCGAATCGTAGCCCAAGCAAATATATCCAGAAGTGATTTGATTTTGGTAGAAGAGATGGTAGAAAACCTTGTAACAAAGAGTAGCAAGGGTGACAAGCAAGTAGTATAGTTGAAACTCATTAGAAGCATTTTTAATCAAGTAGCACACCTAGTAATCTACTATGAGAGTACGAGAGGTATTCTGCTATCCTCCAAGCGGCCACGTCTCTTTTTTCATCCAGACAATCTAGGTCGGTGATCAGCATCGCATCGTTTTCTTCTTCGTTGAAGGCCCTCTCACGGGAGGTTGGGACCCAAGCCTCCACGGGCTTCTGCCCCTTAAACCAAAGCGAAAGGGGTTTCCTTGGTAGCCTCGCGTAGGGTCGTCCGGTAGGTCCAGAGGATGTAAGGGAGTTCATCGGCCCAACTACGCCCAGCGGAATGTAGTTTCTTCTTCAGACCTTCCAAGATAGTTCCGTTAGCATTCTCGACTTGACCGTTTCCTTGAGGATATGCCACTGCTCGGACGGACCTCGTGCCGATGATCGCCAAAAAATTCTGAAAATATTCCTCTTCGAACTGTTTTCCGTTATCTGTGACAAGTTGTATCGGGACTCCAAACCGGGAGACGACGTTCCACCATAGAAAACGGGCATATTGCTGTGACGTCACAATAGCGAGTGACCCAGCTTCGATCCATTTGGAAAAGTAATCAACGACAACGATAATGAACCTTCTTCAATTCGTTTGGTCAATTATGGGAACGGTCCTAGGATATCCATCCCCCACTTTGCAAAAGGGATGGCCGAGCTAACTGGGAGATAAAATGTTGTCGGTCTTCCGGGAGCGCGAGCATACAGTTGGCAAGACTCACAAGTCTTAGCGAGCTGTTCACAATCCAATTGAATCGAAGGCAAGTAGTACCCGATGAACATGATCCGCCGGGCAAGGGCTCTACTACCTTGGTGCGCCGAGCATATCCCTGAATGTAGCTCAGCCATCACAAGGTCGACTTCAAATTTAGTCAAACATCTCATCAGGGGGCCCCCATATGACCTCCGGTACAATCGGCATCCCAACACTTGAAATCTGGGGGCGTGCAGCTTGGCCTTCTAGGCTCTAATTTCATCTTCGGGCAAGATACCGGTCTCGATGTAAACTTTTAGATTGGATATCCAGTCATCTCCCTCTTCATTCACTGGTGCTAAGGGCGTGACGTCATTGCAAGCTGTAGAGACTTCCTCAATTCGAGCGACTTTTGAAATGTACTCGGGAGCTTTGTGAGCCAACCTGGACAGCATGTCTGCATATGCATTTTCCGCTCTCGGAATGTGTTCGGCAATACACGAGTCAAATGACTCCATAATTGAGAGAGCGTAATCTCGGTATTGTACCAACCGGCCTCCCTTAGCTTCAAAAGTTCCCATTACTTGCCCGATCAGCAGAGCAGAATCAATACGAATTTTGACGTGACGGGCTCCCATTGACCTAGCATAACGCGGACCGGGAATGAATGCCCCATACTCTACTGCATTGTTCGTTGCGGAAAACTGGAACGTTAGGGCATAGTATATCTTGAACCCTTTAGTGCTAGTCAAAACTACTCAGGCTTCCAATCCCTTCTTACAACTCGACCCGTCAGTCACAACTTCCTAGGCGGTCTGGTAAGGATTATTCGCTTTTTCTTTGACCGGGTCTCTTGCTGAGCATTCCACGACGAAATCGGCCAAGGCCTGTTCCTTAATGGCTGGTTGAGGGGTGTACTCGATCGCAAACTGCGTCAACATCATTGCCCATTTGATCAGGCGACCGGACGAAGTGGCTGTTCGGAGAATCGTGTCGATCAGCTGGTCGGTTAGAACTCGGAGAGTCCGTCCTTGGAAATACAAAGTAAGCTTCTTAGCTGCAATGTACAATGCAAAGACCTCCTTCTCCAAACGGGAATACCGCAACTCTGGTCTTTGAAGTGCGTGGCTAATATAGTACACCGGCCTTTGAGTGCATTGGGAATCCGTTCTACATAACACCGCGCTGACAGCTCGGTCTGAAGCAGACAAATAGACTTGTAACTCCTCACCGAGCTCCGGTCTAGACAAGACAATGGGAGAGACGAGGTACTCTTTGTGGCTCTCAAGGCGTTTTGGCAATCTTCTGTCTAAGCAAAAACATTTGTCTTCTTTAGGTTTGAAAGAACGGGTGCGCCCGCTCCACGAGTTTCGACAGGAATAGGCTCAAAGCTACGAGCCGACCCGTTAGCTGTTGGACTTCCCGGATGGTCAACGGTAGCCTCATGTCGATGATCGCTTGTACTTTCACGTGGTTCGATTCGATCCCTCTCTCTGTCATCATGAAACCCAGGAATTTCTCGGTCTACACAGCGAATGTGCATTTGGTCGGGTTAAGCCTTAACCGGTGCCGCCACATGATCTTAAAGCTCTCTCGAAGGTCTTTGCTATAATCGTGCATGACTGTACTCTTGACCAACATATCATTGATGTAAGCTTCCATAGTCTTCTCGATCAAGTCCCCAAAGACCAAGTTAACCATTCTTTGATAAGTTGCCCCGGCAATCCGGAGTCCGAAAGACATGACTCGGTAACAGTAGAGGCCATCTGGGGTGATAAATGCAATCTTGCACTCGTCTTCTTCCGCCATCATAATCTGATAGTACCCTCTGAAAGCATCCATGAAGCTTAAGAGCTCGGCCCCTGCCGTCACGTCTACCATTTGGTGAATGCTCAAAAACGAGTAAGGATCTAGAGGGCAGGCATTGTTTAAATCTGTATAGTCTACGCACATCCTCCAGGCCCCGGCTTGGGTACCAGGACTACATTGGCCAGCCACTCAGGGTACTTGACCTCACGAACATTTCTGGTAGACGCAAGCGACTTTACTTCTTTGTGAACGAATTCTCGCTGACCAGACGACAAATGCCTCTGCTTCTGCTTGACCGGCCTCGAGTTTGGTTTTACAACTAGGCGATGGAAGATTATATGGAGATCAATCCCGGGAAAATGTCGGCATACTCTCGGAGTATTGATAAGATCGCCTTCCTTAGCTCTAGGTCTAAAGCGGTGCCAATCTTGACTGTCCGGTCAGGCGGGACGCGAACAAGACGACTTCCTCGACTGCCTCGGACGGCTCCAGCTGATCACTCTGGTCTTCATCCTTCCTCTTAGAGATCGTATTAACCCAGGAAGTGCTAGCATTGTGTTTCTGAACAGCTCGTACGTAGCAACGTCGGGCTGATCGGGGGTCACATGCCAAATCGATGACCCAATTTTTGAAACCCCCGACCTTCCCAGGAGAGCATTATGAACACATGCTAGGTCGATGACCACAAATTCCAACATCACTTTCAACGACTTCGTGGCTGCTCCAACTTCAACCGGCAAGCGAATGACGCCCTTGGGGTGGATCATATCCCTAGTGAAACCTGATAAAGGAGTCCAGACCGGTGCCAAAGCTGACCGATCTAACTGCAGCATCCTGAATACGTCCATATACAAGACGTTCACATTACTCACGGTGTCCACTATGACCCGGTGAACATCGACCCCCGTTATTACCAGGGCATCTGTCGCACAATCCACACTATTTGGGAGATCCCGATCTGTGAACACAATCTGCTCTACCTTTGCTCTCTTCTCGGGATTAGCTCCATCTATCAGGCCGACATGTAAATCACGAGTCCAGCTGCGACGCTCTTCCGTGTTATCGCCCCCTTCTAGCCCTCCAAATATGACGTGAATAACTTGTTTTGAACCGGATGGAGGAGGTTCCTGGTCCTGGTCGGGTTCTTTTTCCTTTTTGTCTATTTTAGATTTCTTAAAGAATATTTTCCACGCACGTCGGCCTTTCTTCTTCTTCTCTGCAAAGTGAGCCAAGTCACCGGACTACAATAAATCTTTGATCAGGCCTTTCAAGACGTGGCATTCTCCTGTCTCATGGCCTCTGTTCTGGTGATAGGCACAATACTTATCTTTATCAGGCTCGTCTCTCGACGGCGAAGGCAATTGAATCATGTTACAGGCTTGCGCATACTGGAGACTTCCGCGACCGGTCTATTCAAAGGGGTGTAAACGGGGTTGCCATCCCGATCTTTCTGTTTTTGGCCGGGCGAACGCCTCTGATCTCTCCTTAGACCCCTGGATTCCATCAACCGTTAGACCGAATTTGCCTCCGTGGTGGTGGCATGATCAGTAACTCGGCAAACCGCATCTTCGTAGCTAAGTGGAAGTGGGAGGCTAAGGTCTTGGTACAGAGCTCCAGCCCTGAGCGAAGACAACAACAGGTTGACCGTTGTTCCATCATCGACCGACTCGATCTCACCCGTGGCTATCTTCCATCATTCAATAAAAACCAAGAGTGACTCTTCTTCCCGTTGCTTTGCATTCTCCAAGTGCATGAAGTTCTTTTTCACCTCCTTAGGGCTTAGACATCGCAAAGCGTTGTATGAATCTCCGGGCTAATTCTTGGAAGTTGGAGATTGATCCAGGTTTTAGGGTTCTGAACCACTCTGCCGCTCGGCCGCTCAATGTTGAATAAAATGCACGCCACATGACCACCTCGGAAACTCCCATCATAAGCATGTTTCCATAATATGAGTTAACGTGATGCTTAGGGTCTGTCCGACCGCTGTAATCTTTGTCACCAGGGATTCTTCGATCAATCGGGTAGTATTGATCCATTATATCTTGAGTAAAGGGGGTTCTCAGCAAATTGCTAGCTCGGTCAGTCTACTCTCGTTTCCAATGGTTGAACTCTTTCCTAACTTGATCAAGAATCCCTCTTGAGAGACAGGCGCAGAGTGTGTAGAACTGGCTTCACTGGAATCCCCGTCGCTTGGGGTGATCGGTATATCCAAATACATTCGCCCTTCTTCAATTGGATCGGGTCTCCTTCGGATCAGGGGATTGATCTGATCAAACGCGCTCGCCCTTAGCCGCTCTTCGCGATCAACAGCGCGGGAGGCCCCTTAGACACTAAGTCGAGAGAGTACCGGGCGGCGGGCTTGATCTGGAGCCTGTGGACGAGAAGACTGGGCATGCCTCTCTGATTAGGCCCTTCGGAGCTCGGGAGCGGTTGCGGGGACCACTTCCACGGCCGAAGCTTCGGGCTATGGGGCCTGAGGGTGCGTCGGTTGCGCAGGTTGCGCTGGTTGAAATGGGAACAGCTGAGCGAACGGTTGTGCATAAAAGCGCGGAGAGTTGGGCCGCCATTGCATGGCGGGGTCCATCGCGTACATAGGGTACTGATAAAGAACGGGCCCTACAGGTATCGGGAAAGCCTAGGCTGCTGGATAATGTTGACCGGGTCAGGAGGTGGCAATCCAGCCATATTGTTGGGCTGAACACGCGAACTAAGGCGTGACTGGAGATCGGAGCTTGCATCTTGCTCTGGATCATTGAAAAAATCCATATACGCGTACATCGCTGAGGACCGGTACA
>CP025655.1:7926623-7931909 GCA_003576665.1 Ipomoea trifida
AACTTTTTTTGTTTGTTAATTGTGTTGAGTATTGTTTGTTAGTTTATTATTTATTGTTGTTTATGATTTGTGTTGAAGATCCTATATTAAATTCAACTTTTTCAATAATTGTTTCATATCTTTGTGGCTCCAGTGCACATTTTTGCCTTTCAGTGCACATTGTTCATTCTTCCAGAGCACATTGTTGCGCCTTACAGTGCTCATTGTTGAAGTTCGTAGGTGGCGAATTTTTTTTATCTAGGGGCTAGGGCTGAGATTTCTTTCTCATTTTCACCTACGGCTTTCTTCTCACCCAAACCTCTTCATATATATATATATATGCATGTATGTATGTACGTATGTATGTATGTATTTATTTATTTATTTATTTATTTATTTATTTATTTATTTATATAATGTTTATACTTTCAATTTGAAAAGAAGTAATTAAAATTATCTCAATTAAATCATTTGTTATGAAATTCAACCCACATTTTTTAGTTCATGAGTTGTAAGCTAAATGACATGATGACTATTAAAGTTTAAATTGAATAAGCTAAAGACATATTTGTCGTTTGTCTTTTATTCCTTTGATGGTAATAAGAAATTGTGTGGAATGAATTCAATGAAATACTTTTCCAAATTAATGTGCTCCTAGAAGAGCTATGTCTACCAAGTATGATTCATGCATGTGGATATCATGCTATCTCACCTTTCTCCACCTCTCTCACAATTCATTTTCCACTCTTTGGAAAAGTACAGTAAAGTTTTAATTTTTAAGTTATAATTGAATTGAATAACAATTATTTTAATTCATTTTTAATTGTTTAGTATGATAATATATATTTTATCAGTTTTTAAATACGTTGTAGTATGATAATTAAATAATGATGGAAGCCTATTGTTGCATTTTTTTTTTTTTTTGTTAATTCTCTACTAGTGTCTAGTGTCATTCATGTAGATGTTTCTATTTAATATCAATTCATTCAAGGATCGAGAAATGGTCAATAATTATTAGAAAAATAAAATAAATAAATGATAATGATATTAAAATATGTGAAGGGCCTCTTTCTCATTAAAAGTTTTTAGTTAAATTTTTATCCCACTTATTAAAAAGTCCTTAAGGATAGTTTTTAGTCAAATGCCGAATAGATGATTGCCATTGAAGTCTGCTAGGTCAGTTAAGATCTCAATCATTAAGTTCCTATCTGATGAGAAGTTGCTATTACTAAAATTAAAGGCGAATGCTAAGTCAGATTCAAATTGGAAAATTTTGAAAGTAATAAAGAAAATAAAATTGGGGGAGGGAGAGTTGTTGTTAAAATAAGAGGGAAATGAATAAATTTGTAGCGTGAAGTAAGTGGAAAATGTGGGAAAAAGAGGTTAGTAGGACGGAGGAATTATGAAAAGCTATCTCACAAATTGTTAAAGTTTTAATCTTTAGCTATTTATGTCTTTGTAGCGGTTGGTTGACAAGTTTATTGCATAAAAAAATTGGGAATAAACCTCTCCAAATGATTAATCTTTGGACCTTAGCTTGCACCTTGGATGAGAATTTTGGCACAAGATTGATATGCGGTATGTAAGGTGGTATGACTCGGAAAAACACTTCATAGCCAAGGTAAAGACAAAGACGATATTGCTTGAGGATAAACAAGTTAGTTCTAAAGTGTGAAAATGTTTGATAGGTGTTTAATTGTTCTACTTTTCTTGTGCATTAATTAATCATTTTTGGCTTAATATTGCTTTAATTGTGTTTAAAATGTTCAATTATTCAATAAAGTATGTGTGAGGAGCTAATTGAGAGCAATATTGTGTTTTCTAGGTAAAAATGGTAATTCCAAAGGCAAATTGGAGAAAAATGAGCAAAATAGGATGGAAGCTAAAATGGCATTGTCATGCAAAAGTGTCACGCATGTAACACAACTCATGAGGAACAACTTAAAAAAGTCATTCTCTGCTATCAAGAGTAGTCATCACAAAGTGATAGGGGTTCATTATGAAGACATCTACGAGCTATCATCTGCTATCACAAGGCTTCATCGCGCGTAACAAGACCTCATGAGGAAAACATCTATAAGGCAGTTTATGCTACCACAAGTAAGCATCATAGTGTGAGAATACGGTGTGAACCGGTCTTATACGAGGTGATCAGGGCTGTCACGAGGCGTCATCACGGCATGATATGCCTCGTGACGCAACATTTTCTAGAAAATATAAATAGGACAAATTAGATTCTATTTTGAGAACTTATGAATTTAGACTTTTTGGCTTTTGTTCATTAGTTAGGTACTCTTTTGTAGAATTCAACAACCAATTCCTTAGAACCCTAGAATTTACTTTTCAATTTCAATCACAATTGCAATTTCAATTCAAGTTCTAGTTAAATTCAATTTCCTTTACATTGTTGAAGCAACGATTGAAGATTTACATTTTCATTTTCATTTAAGTGGCACATTTGAAAAAAAGTATACATGCAAAGTCTAGTCAGTACCAAATTAGCAAAAATAGTATGTTGGATAAATAATTTTAGAACTCAATTATACTATTTTGTCATTTGATTTGAGGATACTTTTTTTTTTTCTCTTTGGTTAGACCAAGGGGTGTCTTAGTAGACCCTAACTATAGGATCTCAGATCAATCCCTGTTTGCAGCAGGTCGACCCAATAAAGGGACAAAGTGTAAGCCATATTGATTTTTTCATACCTTGAGATCTTGAATTCCCGACTCCTCTTAAGGGATGAAAGTGAACAATCACATACTCATGCCAACCAAGTTGGTTGTCATTTGACTATAGATAATTATGTCATTTTCAATTAGATCAGAGGATTCAATTACACTAATCATTTAATTTAAAGAGTAAATTTAACTATTTTTCTTCTTTGATTTATGAAAAAGCACGCAGGTGCTACTTGAAAGTGCGTTCTAGGTAAAGCCTACCTTGTAAAGCAGCATAGGTTGCTCATAGATAATCGGCTCAAACCAATAATACAAATAAGAAACTCACATGAAAAGTCAAACTTAAAACCATGTAATTATATATCAAGCCAACTATCCGACCAATTTATATCATATTAACCTGAAACTTTGAGAATTTTAATTGGTTGTGCGAAGGATAAGAAAAACGAAAAAAAAAAAAAAAAAAAACACCAGTAGAAAAATAAGAATGGATTGATCGCTTATTTTAAAATATTGATAAACTACAAATAGTAGTAGAAGATTGGATTTGTATAAGCTTTTTTAGCTTGAGTTCTATTACATGCACTCCCAATCCCTAATCCCTCACTTTTACTCCTTGATGTGGCAAGAGATAATAATTTATCTCCACCCTGTGGGTACTATGGAAAATGTTAATATCAAAATTTTGAGTGAGGGAATAATTAAGGGTGTTTGGTTGGACACTTCGATGGAAAAGTTTTTTAAGGAAAATATTATCCTAAATGTCGACGAAAATGTTATTTTTCAGTGTTTGCTTCATGGAATTTATTATGAATTCCTCACATTTGAAGAAAACAAAATCCCAAGTAGGATTTTGTTTTCCATGAGAGTTGGGGAGAAAAAATGACATGACATGATTATTTTACCCTTGTTATTCTTTCTTAGTTATTATTACTTTTATTATTATTAATATTAATATTGTGTAGGGCATAAAGAAATTTATACTTGCTATTTCTTACAATTCTAAATTCAACCATTCTAAATTCAACCAAACAATGAAATTCATCTGCCTAGTAATTGTTTTTCCATAAAATTTCAATTCTATTCCCTTTTAAATATTTTTTGCAAATCAAATGAGCTCTAAAAGTAAGGAGTATAACTAGAAAGTTAAAAAAAAAAAAAAAAAAAAAAAAAAAAAAAAAAAAAAAAAAAAAAAAACTAGAAAGTCCAAGTATTTTTTATTTTTTTTACTTGTCTCATGGAAGAAAATTTTGGAAAATGGTAAGAAGTTCACGTGATTTTGTCCCCAAAAAAATGAGGGGCCCACCTTTGAATTATCATTCAGGTCTAATGTCTTGTACATATCGGAAAATTTTTGAAAGGGAAAAATGGTCCAACTATATCTTTACCAAATAAAGAAAAAAGTGATATTCTTGATCCGTGTGTCGAGGATACAAAATTACATTTTTTTTTCAAATTGAAATTATATCACTGGTCATGAATTATACTCAAATTTTGACTTAATCTATTAGTTATGGTGATATTTATTTTTACCCCTTAATTATGAGCAAAGTGACACTTTGATCCCTGATGTTAGATTTACATATCAACTTGACAAAATAATCAAAAATCTTTTAAAATTAGAGTGGTAAAGTAGGAAATTCACATATTATCTTTCTTATATTGAAATTCCTCTAGCATCATTATTTTCAACTTCTGATGAACGTAGCCTTTTCTGATTGATAACAGAATTACAAGATTGAAGCAATACCTATATGAGAGTCAGCATAAGACTCTCCTAGCTTATAGGTACTAATCTATTGACTACAGCTAAACATAACAAACTAAACAATAATATAATGTTATTATATGTTACATGGTTAATACGCCCCCTCAAGCACAAGGTTGAGCTGAAACAACATTGAGCTTGGAGCGCAGAGCAGCGAAGCGTTTAGCTGGTAATGGTTTGGTGAAGATGTCCGCAATCTGATCTTGAGTCGACACAAAACTGACCGTGAACTCCCCTGATGCAACTTTGTCTCGAACGAAGTGATAGTCGACATCAACATGCTTAGTGCGAGCATGAAAAACAGGATTAGCAGCCATGTATGTGGCTCCAAGGTTGTCACACCATAATGTAGCAGGTTGCCCAGAGTAGAGATGTAACTCCCGTAGTAAGGAGATGACCCAGGTTATTTCGGCTGCTAAATCTGCCAAACCCTTGTACTCAGCTTCGGTAGACAACCGAGCCACAGTCCGTTGCTTTCGAGAGACCCATGATATTAAGTTTGAGCCAAAAAACACTGCATATCCACTGGTGGATTTTCTGTCAATCGGACATCCAGCCCAGTCAAAGTCAGAGTAGCCATGTAGAGCAGAGTTCGAGGCTGGAGTGATATGAAGACCCATGTGTAAGGTGCCTTTAACATACCGTAAAACCCGTTTAAGCAACACCCAGTGTTCTTCTGTTGGAGAGTGCATGAACTGACAGAGTCGATTAACTGAAAACGACAAATCGGGTCGTGTAATAGTCAGGTACTGAAGAGCCCCTACTAGCCGACGATACTGCGTGGGATTATCAAAAAGGTCAAGTGATGGTGTAGAAGATTGAGTTACTGCAGACGGAGTCGCTAGAGGCTTGCAATCAGC
>CP025655.1:7943283-8038893 GCA_003576665.1 Ipomoea trifida
ATTCAATACCTCGGGTATTGATGTCCAACGGTCACTGAGCTGAAAAGAATAAAAGGCCTCACAACCACATAGTGAGGGGGACTTCTGACACTTCTTACACTTCTTACTAGACAACACTTGTACACTGAGCACTGCACTCAATATTGTACTCAAGTACTCAAACACTGTACCACCTTACTTCAATAATACTCGTTTATGAGATTACATACCCGGTAACACATTATTACCGTCATCAACATTCAGGATTAACAACGTTTAAAAAGAAACGCAGTTGCAATTTGGTCATTTTCCATATGGGTCAAACTTAAAGTGCGTGGTTTTTCTTCTTAAGGTGCGTGATTTGTGCTTAAGGTGCATTAGTTGTTGAAACTTAAGTGCATCGGTCTAAAGCTTTAGATGCGTGGTTTGTGTACTTAAGGTGCGTCAGTTGTTGAATCTTTTCTAATGCTTTAAGTGCGTGGTTTTCCTTCTTAAGATGCGTTGTTTCCCTTATTAAGGTGCATTGTTTCACTTATTAAAGTGCGTTTTTTTGTTGTTGTTTTTTTTTTTTGCAGTTCCATAACTCAAACAATATTATTTATAAGATTTTCTCTACAAATTCATATTTATGTTAATCCAGCATAAAGTGCGTAGATTAGAAGTTTAAGGTGAATCAGTTTAAAATTTTTTTAAAAAAATGAATAGATTACCGCACAACCGCACGAGAACCCTTCCCCGCACCTGAACCCTTCCATACATACATACATACATACATACATACATACATACATACATACATACATACATATATATATATATATATATATATATATATATATATATATATATATATATATATATAATTCTTTTCCCGTGCGGTTGGGTGTTTCGTGTGCGGTTGTGCGGTTAAATCTAAGACATTGATCTTGCTTAAATCAACGTCCCGAGATTACCAAAATTTAAAAAAAAATGTGGTGGCAATTTGGTAATTTTTTCATTTAGATTAAAATTTAAGGTGCGTTTTTTCCTTCTTAAGGTGCGTATTTTTGTGCTTAAGGTGCATGGATTTTGTGTTTAAGGTGCGTGGATTGTGTGCATAAAGTAAGTAGTTCTTGAAACTTAAGGTGCGTGATTTTTGTACTTAAGATGCATAGTTTGTGTGCTTAAGATGCGTGATTGTTTTGCTTAAAAAGCGTAGTTTTTTGCTTAAGGTGAGTAGTTGTTGAAACTTAAGGTGTGTCAACCTGATGCTTATCACTAGTACAAAACTGCACATCCGCTACTGTTGTAAAAGGCATTTCGCCACCGTTGTACAACAGTAGCGGATGGGAGAGTCTCTGAATGTCGTTGACTTTCCGCCACCGTTGTGGAACAGTGGCGGAAAGTCTGATCATCCGCTACCATTCTTCACTAGAACGATAGCGTATTAGTATATTTATTTTTTAAAAAAAATAATCATCCGCTACCATTCTTAGCTAGGAACGGTAGCGGATTAGTTTATTTATTCTTAAAAACAATAATCATCCGCTACCGTTCTTTGCTAAGAACGGTAGCGAATGATTATATTTTTTAAAAATATATATTTATTTTAATTAAAACTCCTAATTTTTTTAATTGATTATATTTTTTTAAAAAATATTTATTTTAATTAAAACCTCTAATTATTTTTAATTTCAAGAGTTCAAATCATTCTCTCCTAGAGCACTTTGACTTTTGCAAAAATCTTTAAAATAAATCTTTCATATCTAAATTAAGAAGCAAATACTACTTAACCACAACATAAATAAATAAATATTCTCAAAAAAAAAAAAATAAATAATGAGGTGACAGAAATAAAGATGCTCAGCAACCTAATACTTCTACAGCAGTAACCTAATGCTTTTGGGACATCCATACCAGAAAATCATCAAGCCAAGAAACAGTTGGTTTAGCTATGTATCTTGTTTCTGGTGTCAAAGATGCTCTTGAAATCTGCACGAAACTGTAACTTTTAGATGCAGTAAAATAGCAGTAATCAGCATATCAAACCAATAGTCTTTAATGTGAACTGCATTATCAAGTACTGAGTTTAATATGGAAATTATTATACTCATTGAACAGCTTCTTCATTTGTTGCTGACCCTCACTCACAGCTGAAGGACTCATTCCCTGTTAAAAAGCAAACCAGTTATATGTTGTTTGTGTCTTAAGCATTATAAAAACTGGTTTTGAATGTAAAACCGTGGAGACATGAAAACAAGCAATATGCAAATTGGCAAGCTCAAGTGCTCAACCAATAGTCCATGAATTGTTTTTGAATCTAAAGTGTGATACAAGAGACCTTGTTACAGCTCAACTCAATTATCTAGTGACTAAAGACTATTTAACCATGAACAAGGATGATACAAACTCAAAGATATCATAAATAGGATGCACTCAACATGGTTCAGATTAACTTCTCATGTAATGCAATAGCCAATAGCAGGAAAATCTCATGTATAAGATCATGAAAAGCCCCAAGTGGCCATAACTTATTTTGCATGTCTTCTCTTATTGCATCCAATTTTGGCCTCAAAAGCTGCATACATGAGATTAATTCGATATCAATGAATAATCAAGAAATCGAGATTTTGACAACCACTATTAATTAAGGTGCGTGTTTTTTTTCTTAAGGTGCGTGATTTTTCCTTCTTAAGGTGCGTGTGATTTGTGTGCTTAAGGTGCATCAGTTGTTGAAACTTAAGGTGTGTTGGCCTAAGGCTTTAGGTGCATGGTTTACTTTTCCTTCTTAAGGTGTGTCATCTGAACCTTTTGGACACAATTTTTTTTTTTTTTTTGCAGTTCCAAAATACAACCAATATTCTTTATAAGATTTTCTGTACAAAGTCATATTTATATTAATCCAACTTAAGTGCGTAGATTAGAAACTTAAGGTGCAATCAGTTTAGAATTTTTTTTAAATATGATTGATAAACGCGCAACCGCACAAGAATTTTTAACCGCACTTGAACCCTTCCATATATATATAGGAATCTATTCAGGTGAAAACTATTGTATTATAAAGAACTATGAGGTTAAATAGTGATCGTTAGATTATGATATTGGATGGTTAAGATTGAGCTTTTTTTAATTGGATTAGGCGCTGGTTTTGGAGGCACAGGGTATTTATGTCTTTTTGTTGCAGTGTTTTATATTTTGGTAGATTTAATATTGTGTTTAATTTTGGTATTATTAGGCTAACCTTTTTTTTTTATTGCGGTGCCTCTTCCAATTCTTCACGTTCTTTCCGGGGTTTGCGTGTACGCCGTTCTTGTCTTCTTCACTGGTGAGGGCCGGATTGTAGCGGTCTGGTGGTGGCTTTATTCACGCTGAAGTCGGCTATTGGTTTTCTGGCAACGGCGAGTCGGTTGGTCCCTCCGGTGTTTGGCGGTGTTGCATGTCTCGGATCGTCTGTGGGTTGCAATCTGGGAGTGTATCAATGGCGGAAGGCGGTGATGGGAGTCGCCGGCATCGGAATCTGCGGTTCCAGGTTAGTTTTTTTTTAAAAAAAAATTTCTTGGTTTGTACTTTGTTGTATATGTTATGGTTGATGTTTTTGTGTGTGTTTGTTTTTTCCGAGCAATATTTTTGAAATACAAATATACAAATTGTTGATTTGATTGGTCATCTGATCTTCGTTTCGTTTGATTATAGCTGAATGGATTTAAGATTTCTGGTGTTATTGTGGTAAAGTTACTAATTTGTTTGATTTGATTGGTTATCTGTGTTTTATTTATTTATTTATTTTTATTTCTAATGCTCCTGAAGCTGTTTTTGTTATCTCTATCATGCTGTCTGGAAGTATGGATTTTAAAAATATATATATATGGATTTTATTGTTGTTTGATTGTTTTTATTATCTTTGGCAATTTGTTTTTTTTTTTTTTGGTACAGTTTTAGGTAGTTTGCTAGTTCGGATATCTTGGTAGTTTGGGTTTTTTGTTAAGAATACTTGTGTGCCGTACATTAATAATTGTGTGTGAATATTTATTATTTAGTTTGTGTTGTTGTTAGGGAACTCATCATTATTACTTTTTTAACAATGGGTGCCTCATTTGTGTTCTCCGTGTGACTAGAGTGAATTTCCTTTGTGCCTCATGATTTACTAAACATTTATTCAAATAATTACCATGAATTTGTAATTTTTGATGATATCATTGTGTTTGTAATATTTAGTTTTAATTTTATTTTTTTTTATTGTTTTAAATTTCTTTGGCAATATGTTTTTTTTTGTACAATTTTAGGTATTTTGCTAGTTTTGATATCATGGTAGATTGGGTTCTTTGTTAAGAACACTTATGTGCCGTACAGTAGTAATTGTGTGCCAATATTTATTATTTAGTTTTTTGTGTAGGTGTGTGGCTTTGTTGGTTGTAATGTTTGCCTCTGTTGGGTATCTTTGGGTTTTTGTTGTTGTTTGTAATGTCTACCACATTGTGTTAATCGTCTGCCATATTTGTTATAATCTGTGTTCTGGTAATCAATGTTGTGTGTTTGTTGTTATCAGCAAAAAAGCAGCGGGGGCACCTTCAGTGGTTTGTTCGTCTTAGATTGAGACCGTTGATGATGATTTTGTTGATGCTCCTAATGTTGTTAGGGACGAGGTTCGCCGAGATCCTTCGCCTGATGCTCCGAATTTTGAGTTAACTGCAGAACAACGTGCAACATTTCCTACTTTCACAGTTAAGGTTTCACATGCGTATTTGGTAGATGCATTAGAGGATCTCACATCACATTTAGGCCCTATACATTTTACCCACAAACGAAAACTTGTTACAAAAAACATTTGGGTTTGGTTTTGCTTTCGAACTTCAATTAGACTCATGTGTGTGCCTCTGAGTTATCCCTCGTTTGCCACGTTCGTTAATCTTGTGTGCCTAAACAACTACTTTGGATCACTCATGTTTTGGTTAAATTTAATTATGTGCCTCTTTGATTCGAGTTGTTTGCCATATAGGTCATTTTTTTGTGCGTATTCGTTCATTAACACATAAGGCGTCATACAATCAAATTCATTACTGCAATATTCTTAATAAACCAAAGCTACCGTATTCATTTTGCATGAGACAAACTATGAAAACTTGAAACATCATTACGTAATAGTATGCTAAACTTGAAAGATCTTTGTTTGCAACAGTCGTTAGTCTTGCGTGACTCAACAACTACTACGACTCACTCATGTTTTGGTTAAAGTTATGTGCCCCTTTGCTTCGACTTGTTTGCCATATAGGTTATTTTTACTTGCCTATGCGTTCATTACCACATATCACTGTTGCACACAACAATATGGTCATTACTTGGATATTATTCTTGGTTCAAATTCAACTCTTTCTCAATCTTCTACTATATATAAAATGCAATTAATTGTCGTCATATAACGGAATTCTTTTTCCCAAATCTCCCTAAATGTAATAACTAAACACAAACGATTATTACCCCATTTAATCTTACACTAACTACCCTAATAGGTTATTTAGTGTAAGATTTGTAATTCATTACTACAAATTTAACAAAATTGCGGACTTGAAATACCATAAATTATGAAGCATACTGGTTACGTAGTTAAACTATAACGGCACACAATATCCACAATGTAGGCATACAATTTCAAAAGTAAACAATTATTATTGTTTAGCGTTATCAGTCCTCCTCTAACAATTTAACAGCTTCATATTATGACCGCCATGGCGGAATCCATGTACAACATTCTCACCATTTATTGTAACTAACCAAATCGTTTATTTTATATTCTTACAAAACCAATTATTATGTATTCAACACATTTAGGCCCTATATTAACCATCAATAACCATTACGCATACTGGATTATCAATTGCCATATTTTTTTTCTTTCACTTTCGAATTTCATTTACATATTCACAAAACCACTAAACAAACCATGCATTATGTACTGACACACTTACACGCCCAACACATCAACAAAAAAATGCCAAACTTCTACTTAAAAATACCCCTACTAGTAACGTATTCAAACTCCCAGGTTTCTTAACCTTTAAAATCTACATATTCAAGTTGTCACACAGAACCTACACGAACGGCAAACTATTTCCACCAAGTCGGCACACAATTACAAACATCCACATATATACATGTTTAACGTTTTCACTCTTATTCAAACAATATAATACCTCCATATTGCGCCATTATAAGATGTTATGACACTCAAAATGTTTTGATTCCCACTCAGTTTTTGCTTTCACGTTAATTGCTGCCAGTATCTACAATATTCCTTGCTAAAACTTGATTCATTCCTTAATAATAGTGATCCTAAAATGCTAAGTTTGTAAATACTAATCCTACCTTAATTAATTACTACCAAAACCAAATTAAAATCTCTTCTTTACCCTTCTTACCATTACTGTGGCGTGAGATGATACCATATCACATTGTGATCTCTACCATTAATTTCTTGATATTGGATGGTTAAGATTAAACCTTATATTTCTTAATATAAATTGTCCTCATGTGAGTCTTGAATGCAGGGAAAAGCATAATTGGTTCCTACTTGGATTTTACTCAAATTATTTATCTGTGTTAAGTTTGTTATTTGAAACAAAATAAAGAATAAAATCAATGCAAAATAAAAAATAAAAAAATGGAACCAAGATATGTTTGTGCACTTCAGAAGTGAAACTCAACTCCACTAGATGATCACAGATGTTACACGACTGAACAAATTTCCATATTACATTTATGGCCTAATCTTTCTCACCAACCAATCTTCATCATCTTTTGAGTTGGCAGGAATTCAGGAATCAACACTCCACTAATTCTTCACTTTACTGAACCAATGAGAAGCATTCACGTCTTCAAGCAATAAATAATAATCTTCAAGAATTAACAATGGACCACCATTTGATGAGAGATATGATCTAATTAATTTACTAGCTAGAGGAAGCATATTAATTCTGCAGGGAAAATAGTGTGAGAATGATTTTGTATTATCTGTCTGAATTTTCCCTCATCATTTTCCTTGGCAGTGGGACTTAAATTTTAATTTGTGTGGCAGGAAAACTCCTTAAATCAAGGAGAGACATTTAATCAAATCTTGCCTGAAGATACTGATCTCTAACAAATTCCTTTTTTAATGAAATTCTAACAGCTACTTTTCCCCAGTTCTTATATCGTGGACCGCGGTCCACAATGCATTGTGAATTGTGGTCCCAAAACGACGTCGTTTCAGTAAGTGGGAAACGGAGCCCGTAATTGACACTATAGTTCATCTCAAAAGATACTGCCTTACATTTGTTTTGGTATAATCGAATGAAACTGTAGTTATATCGAAATGTAACTGTAGTTGTGTTGAAATGTAACTGCAGTGTATATGAACTGATACTGAATAACAGTTTCACATTTGTGTTTTTATATTATCGAATCAAATTGTAGTTATATCAAAATGTAACTGTAGTTGTGTTGAAATGTAACTGCAGTTGTGTTGAAATGTAACTGAAGTTGTGTTGAAATGTAACTGCAGTGTATATGAACTGAACGTAAGTGGCGCGAATTCATCCATCCGTTTTCATTAATCAAACGACGTCGTTTTGATGTGCGGTCCACAATGCATTGTGGACCACGGTCCACGATATAATTTGCGCTTTTCCCTGACAAATATATATATATATATATATATATATATATATATATATATATATATATATATATATATATATATATATATATATATATATATATATATATATATATATATCAATATATTATAATTTATATTTATATTTATATATTTATTTTATTTATTTAAAATTTATTAATTTATATATTTATTAAAATTTTATTTAAAAATGTATCTAGTTATAAAAAAAATACTAAAGATGAACTCACCTATAAATTTCATATATGTTATGTTTCACATCACTTCTATAATAAAGAATAGTTTTCAATTGTTCGGGCTATCGGGTTAGCCCACTTAATTTCGGGCTAGCCCTATCGGGCCATCGGACTTATCGGTTTCGGGCTCATCGGGCTATTTTTTTTTATCGGGCTAACCCGTTCGGGCTATATCCATGTCGATTTTGGGTTTTTTCGAGCTAGCCCATCGGGTTCGGGTCCGATTGACATCCTAGTTTTGATGCCTATTTAATGCTTATTTCATACAAGGCTTTGAAACCCAACCTAAAGTTCTTGCATTAGTGGGGTGTTTTGTATGTTTGTGTTAATGGGTTTGTGCACAACCTTGTCAATAATTTATATCTAGTATGAGATTTCGGCAACCAAATAAGCAAGGAGGGCATGGATTATGACACCCCAGACTCATCTCTTGACCATCAATTTCCATTAGACCACATCTAACAACCTTCAGGTTCACTTACGAGAGTAGAGAACGTTGAAGATCAATACTACTCGTGTTTATTGAGAGGGATTGGTAGCGTCATGAGAGTGGGACAACCCCCTTGTTTCAATTCGGCCTAACATTGGATCACGAGAGTGACATTTTAGTATACCAAATTGGTGTTAGTAGTCTTGAACCCGAAGGTGAGGTTTCATAACCCTCAATTCTTTGCTTGATGGCATCAGACCAATAAATACCCATTCAAATCCCTACCTTTTAATTTATCGTTCTTATTCCGTTATTTCCACTTCTATGGTTATCATGTTTCCGTCCTATTATCTGTTGCTTAGCTTCCATAAAATGCTCCATGCTTGTACCTAGAACTTTCTTTGGCTACCTCCCCCTCCCAATCCTTGAGAACGATCTAAAACAAATTTATTTTTGTTTGTTTCGTAATCCACTATATTGCTTGAGACGATCACTTTCCTACACGACTACACTTGGAAGTTGGTTCCACATGAACAAGATATGAACGTCATTGGATGCAAATGAGTTTTTCAAATCAAAAGAAAAGGTGATAGTACAATTGAATGATAAAAAAAATTAAAAACTAGACTAGTTGCAAAATGATTTAATTAGGTTCAAGGAGAATATTATTTTGACACTTTCAGTCCAGTTGTCAAACCAACTACAGTAAGATTTCTCTTATCTCTTGCTATAACAAAAGATTGGTCTATCAGACAACTTGATGTTCACGATGCTTTTCTCAATATAGTTGTCTAAGTGAGAATGTTTACATGAAGCAACTACCAAGCAAGGTATATTATTGACAACAATTTTCCTACTCATGTTTGCAAACTTGAAAAGTCTCTATATGGTTTGAAGCAAGCAACACGTGCATGGTTCAAACGTCTTCAAGATTGTCTACTTTGAATTGGTTTCAAGGCTTCGAAAACTAATGTATGTGTATCATTGTTTATCTATTTTGCTGCTAATAATGCTCAAATTTATTTACTTATCTATATTGATGTCATACTAATAATGAGCAATAACAAAAGTCTCTTGTCTTCCATAACAAGCAAACTAGCTGAAATTTTCAAGATCCGAGATATGGGACCTCTAAGCTTCTTCCTAGGGATTGAGATAGTTCATGACAAGGGGGCGATGATCCTATTACAACGAAGGTACATGCTTGAAATACTCAAAAGATCTGGAATGGAACACGTCAAGCCAATCTCTACTCCAATTCCTGTCAATAGCAAGCTATGTGCAACAAACTCATCTCAACCATATTACAATCCCATACAATACCACAGTTTAGTTGGAACACTTCAATATCTAACCATCACACACCCAAATCTCTCATTTGTCGTAAACAAACTCTTGTCAGTTTATGCAATCTCCAACCAATAACTACTGGGTTGCCCTAAAGCGTGTTCTAAGATATGTTAAAGGCTTAAAGCTACTCTAGACTATGAGCTACGTTTTATGAAATTAGACTCAGACAATATTCATTCATTTTTGGACTCTGATTAGGCGGAATGTCCTGATGACCGCATGTCCACTAGTGGTGTTGTTGTCTTTATTGGTAAAAATCTAATTTCTTGGACTTGCCGCAAGCAAAAGATAGTTGCTAGATCATCAACAAAAGTAGAATACAAAGCTATAGCCGATGTCGCAACAGAGGTAACATGTTTAGTTGCTTTAATTAAAGAACTTGGTCTTACTATGCAAAAATCACCAAAATTTTGGTGCGACAACCTTGGTGCTACCTATTTGTGTGCAAATCCAGTGTTTTATGCAAGAACCAAACATATTGAAATAGATTACCATTCTATTTGTGACAAAGTAGCATCAAAATTAAAGAACTACAAGTAAAGTACATCGACCAGCGCAGCTGTCAACATCTTCACAAAGTCATTAACCACAGTAAGGTTCAATGATCTAAGGGACAAGCTCAACGTTCTTTCTAGAGAACCTTAAGCTTTAGGGGGGCGTATTATAAGGACTCTGTATTCTAGTCACACTAGAATTCCTTCTCTCTCATTGTGTTATTGTGAATCTACTTTTTATCACTTCTAATCTAAATAGACTCTTTATGTTCTTATAAATACATATATTCTTGTACATTTTTTTTAAATTGGGTTGTTGAATAATAAAATTCTTTCTCATGCCATTAAACTAAGAGGATTTTTAGCTTTAATTTGCTTTCCTCCTTTATTCATGTACATTTTTTAAAGTAGATTGTTGAATAATAAAATTCTTCTCATGCCATTAAACTAAGAGGCCGGATTTTTAGCTTTGCTTTCCTCGTTTAATCATGGACCATTTGGTAGGGAACCATGATTACAAAAAGTCATGACATTGGACATATATTTATATTGATCTCGACAAGTTGGACATGAACTTTAAGGGATTCAAATGTACACATTTTCCTACCTAGGCCAGTGTTTGCGTGAGAGGGACAACCAACGGGCTTAGCTTAGCATTTTACATTCAAACAACGTGGGATGTGTAGGTGGGGAACACCACATCAACCAAAAAGTAGCACTTAGGAAACAGTAAAACTAAAAAATGCAATATGTGTGGGGTTGCCTACTTGCCTTCACGTACGTACGCTTTCAAGCTAGCATCAATCAGACGTGTCTATTTTCTTGTTCTAGGCAGGCAACAATTCGTACTTGGCACTGCTTTTTTGTGCCCCAAAAGAAGAATGAATGCAAAACTTTGTATGGTCAGTTGTTGTAAGCCTTTCGTTGGATTATTGATAAGGTTTTCACGCAATTGGCCATACAAATAACATCATTTCGTCTTCATAATTAGTGGGATTTCTCCAATTGTGTTTGTGTGGCAGTAGGGTAATGTGAATATACAGGAATGTACTTTTATGATTCACATGTCTGACCCATGCGATACTAAGCTAGTCCCATATAAATTAATATGCTATCGATGATGTACAGATCTTTTTTGTAATCTAATGGCCGGCCTACACGATATACACAAAGATATCCAGTATCACACACTTTATGGTCTAGGACTCTAGGTTACTAGGTATACATTTTAAGAGGTGAAAACTCAGGTGGAAATGAGTTTGACAATTACAGGATTTTAAGTTTAGCCTTTTTATGAGTCTATATAATCAATTTCTCATTCACCCATTATCTGTCTTGAGCATACAATATATCAATCTCTTCGTCTTAGACCCGAATCTATTTTGACCCGACCCAAATTGAAAGTGGACCCCATATATATTTGTACCACAAAATAGCCACGTAAATGTCATTTTAAAGCTAAAATTTCAACAATTCTTTGCTAGGTAGAGTCACAAGGTGAAGTTTACAGCTCGCGTCCTCAGATAGTAGTTGCGAGTTTCCCTTGTTACCAAAAAAAAAAAAAAAAAAGAACCTATTAGTAACATATATTTCACATACATTAAAAGTGAAAATATATTTATACAACCGTCCGCGTATACTTTTTCCAATGTTTGACAAATGACTTTCTCAAAATCTTTCCAAAACTTTTTGTTTACCATGGGTATAATTTAAATTTAATTTCTCATTTATCAATTACTCCATATTTATTTTGAATGAATGTATAAATATACCAAATTTATCTCTCCGCTAAGGAAAAATACAAAGCCACTTCGACTTTGACCTCGGATTGTTAGCGAATTTATTTAAAATAATGTCTCAAAATGACTACTCACGTGTTAATTTATGCCAAAATTTTAATAAGTTTTAGAGTAAAAGCATATTATATTCAGAATTAGGGTTGATGCGGATATAGTGAACATAAAAGCACATGCTTTGCAAACTTGGGTGTGAACAAAATAAAATATAGAAATATGTAATAGTTCGTAGAAAAAGCATTTCGTTTACTCAACACTATGAAAGAATTCTCATGTTTAATTAATGAGAGAATTCTTTTTCAAACCTCAATTCTTAAAATATGAAAAAGAAAAAAACTAAAAAGTTCCATTAGGTACCTTTTTGCGATCACTGGCAAGTAAATTGGCTGTAATGGGTGGATGTGGTAGGAATAGTACTTTTATGACTATTTTCCACGTAAATGCACGTTTGTCAGGCCAATCAATTTTTTATTACGTGGGTTAAAGGAGTTGAATAAATTATTTTTTCTTTAAGAAAAAAAAAAACACCAAAAGAACATTTACTTAGATGGTCGGAACCATAAATAACCAAAAGAACATTTACGTAAAAGTTTTTCTCTTTTAATTTTAAGTAATGAATAATAATCTTCATTATTTTAATAAATTGTAACGTGTCAAAAAGATATATGGTATGATAAGTTTAAAAAATTTAAAAATTAAAGTGTTCAATATGTAGGTATATATGAAAAATTTTACTGTACAATATGTAGGTATTTTTCTCTTCGCTCATGCCCCCATGCCCACATCACAAGATTATGAATAAAATTTAATTTTCATTTAAACTACTACAATTTAAAAATTCGTTGTCTATAAAAGAGATATTTAAATTAATTATAAAAAAAACTATGTACCTTCGACTATCAAATTATGTACCTGAAAATAAACTAGATGTACATACTATGTTAATTGTAATAAGTATATAATTTATTAACTGAAAATACATAATATGTTAACTGAAAATAGATGAATAATATGTATATAATTTATTAACTGAAAATATATAATATATGAACTATAAATACATAATTTGAATTTTGTTTTGGATCAACATCCACAATGAAAGCAATACTTATACCATGGACTAGGGTTCACATTGCACTGTGGACCCTGGTTCATGTGTCTTGCGTTATGAAATTTTGTACTTTAAGACTCTATACCCGTAACAAATTAGTAATTATCTCTTACGTTATGAATTTTTGTCTTATGTTGTGAAATTCTATGCTTATGAGCACAAATTATGTACCTAAATCAGATTTGAAAATAAATAAATATATAACATGCGTATGTGTGTTGTGTTATAATTTTTTGTGTCATGTGTTATGAAATTATGTACTTTAATTACGAGTATGAATTCTATACCTCGTCGTTTTGATTCAAGGTTCATAATGCTATGTAAATCCTGATCCATGATATAAATTGCCCAATGTAAGTCGGACCAGATCCAACAATTGTAATTTATCCATCTCCCCCCTTTAAATTAGATAACCGAATTTCTTGTCTTTGCCGTAGCCCAATTTTATTTTGGCATGAAGAAAGAAGCCCAATAATGCTGTCTATTTGTTAGGCCCTTCATTTCAAGATCTAACATTTGTAAGAATCATCAGATACAATTGTTACTCATGGGCTCCATGGGCTTTCAACATGGCATCACCCTCCCAAGTCCAGATGAAATTATTCTCTAATCTTCTTCATGCAATTGTTATACCATCGACCAGGGTTAATATTGCATTGTGAATTCTAATACAAAAATTTATACCTTCCATTAACATATTTTGTACCTACAGTTAATTCTTTTTGTACATGTAAATAAATAACTTAATAATTGCTGACACATCATATGATAACTACAGGTACAAAATGTGTCAACTACAAGTACAAAATAATTACTAATACATAATATGATAGGTGCATATATAAAAACTGTCAACTACAAATACAAAATGTGTCAATTATATAATGTTATTTTTGAAAAAAATCTAAATATAAGGTAGATCCAGGTCGATAATATAATTTGCATTCTTCACGAGGGGAATTATAAAGGAAAAGAGAAAACCAAAAAAAAAAACAAGAAAAAAAAAAAGAAAAAGAAATGGTCGGACTGGCCTTTTGCGTAGAAAACGAGAAATGAATAAGGTCCAATTTGTCTCCAGCGTAGCCGATGGGCAGACATCAAGGACGATGCTCACACGCTTATCGACAAATTCAAACCGCTGAATTTGAATAACACAGTGAATTTCAGAAACTCTTTCCCTCAAATCCGCCATGTTCGCCAAGCGCCTCTTCCAGAAGGCCACTCATCATCTTTCGCAGGTACTCATCACTTAACTGCGATTACATTCATTTCACATACTTCAGTGTTGACTTCAGCTCCCGATGATTCTCTGTAATGCTTTGACCTTCTTTTACTGGCAATGACGATCACGATGGTGAAATTCAGTGGATTCATTTTCAGCTAAAACATGAAAATTCATTGTAAAACGATTGATTCGCTAACAAAAAATTCTTCTAGTTTAGCAATTTCCTTCGTTTAATATCTACAGCGAAGTGCTAGTCTGTAATTGAGTGCAACGGTTGAGTGAACTCTGCTGATCGTTGCCACATAGGTGCTTATGAATTTCTAAAAGAATGCCGAATATGTTAGTTAATGTCACATAAGTTACTTCAGGATTCTGTTGTAATGTGATACGGAGTATTAATATTCTGTCGATGTGCACTTATCTTTACATAATTTTATGTGTGTGGCATGAAATTTGGTAGAAGCTTAAAATAATTGAAATGGAAGTGCAAGTCACTTGCTAGAATGTTATGGAAGTAGCTATTTTATTTAATCAAATTTGATGCATTCCCTTATCAGCTTGAGGCCTTATTATGTAGCTCAATAGGTAAATTGGATTAGCATTGGCTGAGCTTTTTTTCTTTTTTCTTTTTTCTTTCTTTTCCTTCCCTTTTTCATGATCATTGCCTCTGTATTCAATTCTTCAAGTGAAAATGTTTTATGGTTTGTTCTGTAATTCTTTTGTTTCAGCATAATGCAGGCAGTTGCCTAGCATCCAGCGAATTGGACCTACGAATTAGTGTACACTATGGTATTCCTTCAACTGCATCAATCCTAGCTTTTGATCCCATTCAGCGCCTATTGGCCATAGGAACTCTGTAAGTCAAACCTGTGCTCGTTTGATCTTGTCATAAGTGTGTGGGCCATGCTGCTGTAAAGTGATTCAAATAGAGTACTCTTTTTTATTTTCAAATTACCATCATGCATGGCCATGTGCTGAAAAATTAGCTCTCTTACATAGAAATAATGGTTTGGTTGATATGAGTTTGATCTCATGTTGGAGACAACTTATATAATACATGGGATCGAGGCTATCATTGCCTTATGTTGTTGGGTACTACTTTCGAACTGTTAGTAGACTTGAAGTTTGGCTTCAAGACATTTTACACTACATCTTTTGAATTTTTTACAGGGATGGTAGAATTAAAGTGATTGGAGGAGATAATATTGAAGCACTTTTGGTTTCCCCACAGCAATTGCCTTACAAATACTTGGAGGTTTTCGTCACAATTAAATTATTATCAGCTTCATATATTACTAATTTACTGCTGAAGTTTTTCTTTGTTGCTATTCCTCTGCACTTTTATTTATTTTGTGCAAAACACCAAAACTCATAGTTTTATTAGGGCACCATTGTTTTCTCTTTTTATAAAATAATGTTCAAAACCAGTTGAAATAGTCTTTGGGTTATATTTTGTCAATTTTCTTAATAGAAGAAATAAAATGCTTACAGTGTTGTAGTCTTGGGATTCACTGTAGAAAATTTGGTTGATGAATACATGTCTATTCACCATCCATTCTTTACTGGAGATCTGCCATGCTCTGAGACTCTGGCATTATAATTAAACAGATACATAGAGGTTACTTAGGAACACATTACACATCCACTTCTTTTCTAGCTATAAGGGCTTTAAAGAAAAAAATGGCTTATAGATTGAGGAGTTATGAGAGATTTGGAGCTACTCCACATTCTCTTGCAATCAGTGGCAGGATGCTTGACTTTTACTGTTACTTTGAATGACAATTTGAGGAATCTGTTTAGTGCTACACTGCTACTTAAACATAATTGTCTTGGCCTAGCTAATTAGCACATGAAGTGATTCAAGAGTGTGAATAATATTTTAAAGTTGTTACTTATAGAAATCTACATTGCTATACTTTTAATGATTTAATCAGTTTATTGTTATTTTCCATCAATTTCTGGCAGTTTCTTCAGAACCAGGGTTTTTTGGTCAGCATCACAAATGAAAATGATATTCAGGTACTAAATCTTTGCTAGTAAAAGGTAGCTGACACCCTCCTCCCTGCCTGTAAAAATAAAGAAAAGTGAACGAAACTTAACTGTTGTTTTCAAAATGTTTGTATGGTAGTGTGCTTAGACTGGTTACTAAAGCTCATGCTGTTTAAACTTTTTTTGTACTGTTTTAAGACTAAGAGTATACAATGTATCTTTTCCTTTATTTTCTTTTGTAGGTTTGGAATCTTAGAAACAGGTCCCTTGCTTGTAGTTTGGTGTGGGATTCCAATATTACTGCTTTCTCCATCATCAGTGGCTCCCATTTCATGTATGACATTGTTGTAGATGCATAGCATTTGGAACCTCATAAGGCTCATATATCACACATTCACACTTAGGAGAACTTGTGCATATTCTGTTTAACATTAGACCGTTTATGTGATTTAGGTATGTTGGAGATGAATATGGATCTGTATCAGTTTTGAAGTTCTCCATTGATGATGGACAGCTTCTCCGGTTGCCATATCATATATCTTTAGCTTCTCTTGCTGGTAAGTGGTGAATGGGGAATTATCATTATTGCACTGATTATATTAGTATTGATGATTGCTTGATACTGGTCCCTTGTTTTGTTGTAAACATAAGATAATTTGGTTAGGAAATTTCCAATCTCATTCATTCATCATTTAAATGCTTCATATCTTTTAATTGTCAACTTATGGATGTCATTGTGCAGAAGGAGCTGAGCTCTCATTACCTAATAATCAACCCATAGTTGGAGTTCTTCCACAACCCTTTTCTTCTGGGAACAGGTAAGAAACTGTATAAAGTATTTTTTTTTTTGGTTTATTTCTGTTGAGCTTGTTATTGATATTTGTTATATTATTACTATTGTAGCTATTGTTAATATTTTTTGGGAAAACATCAATTTTGGCCCCTTGGTTATTTATTATTGTGTAATAGTCAAATTTATACTGGTGAACAAATGTAGTCCTTGCTTTTGACATATTGTTCCTAAATTAGTCCCTCAACTAACAAAACCGTTAATTTTCAAAACAAATAATTATCAAACCGTAAGTTATAGTGGTCCGGCCTCATTGCATACATCCACTACTTAAAGGACTGCTTAGGATTATGCAATCCACTAATCTTCTAGGCCTCTTCAATGTGAGGGAGCATAAAAACCAACTTCAACAAACACTCCCTTGTTAATAGGATACACCAATTATTTTCTGAAAAAATTGCAAATGAATGGCTGTAAGAGGTACGATGCTAAGCTTTCTAGGATGCAAGCAGATGGCCAAAAAGAGGCAGATGTCCACATCAAAAGTAAAAATTTTAAATATTAAACTTAACATTAAAAATTATATTTATTCCATTTAAACCAAATATATCCAAAAAAATTTAAATATAAGGTCTAAAAATCACTTGAAATTATACTTGTGTTAATTTTATAACATTAGTCTAAAAAATAAATTTGAAAAATGAGTGGTAGTAAACAAGTTTTCTAAACAAAAACAGAGAATGAAAATTGAAAAATTAGAAAATAAAAAACAGAAAAAAGTTTTCTGAAGTAAACAGGCCCTAATCATCACCTAAAAAGCAATTCACTTTATTTTAAACTACTTTGGAAATAGTGCTAATAACTTTGTGCTTAAATATGCCATTAATAAGCAAAATTAGAGTCCCTATAGGTACCAAAGAAGAGAAAAGAGGACAAGTTCAACCACTTCAAGTAACAATACTAGACTTTTGCATCCACTCCAAGAAACCTCTAGGAACCCTCTAAAGAATACTTAACTCCACTCACTCACTTCACAAGTGAGAATACATCTGCTCACCTCATACTCTTCATCAAGAAAGCTGGAGAATCTCCACAGCTCTGTCTCTCATACTATGTGTATCTAAATATGTATTCATATTAACATTAAAAACATAGTGGAATTCGATGTGGCACCACCCAAAAAGTCCCGTGATTTTCCCTTGTAGTTTCCACATGAAAAATATCGGTTCCCATATACTTATTGTCCACAACACCTCCAAGCATCTATTTGGGTCTTCCCCTTCTTAATGGAGCTGGTCCATTGAGCCACCAAGGCCCAAGCTTCTTGTCCCCTCCAAAGGACTTGATCTTGGGAACCTAAGTATTTTTGGGCCAACATAAGGAGTATGAAGATTTAATGCTCTTCGATATTTTTGGAGGAACAAAAGTGTTAATGTTTTATCAAGTTGTTGAAATTACTACTCTAAATGATGCTTCTATATGAGTGAGATGAAGGGAATCAGATCTTGAAGAGGTATGACCAGATCGTTAAATGTGGTAGTTTGGTCCTACAACACATTTTAAATTATAAATTATAAAGAATCACTCAATGGAAATGGTTAATGTAAGTACTTGTGTCTATTACACCCTTGATTGTTAGAACAAATTTGTGAGCATTACTATTGTGGTTCAAAATACACCTAATGAAAAAGATGACATGGATTCACTTGTGTCCATTACACCATTTCCATTGGGATGCATAGAATTTCTAGGAAAAAAGCCTCAGATCAAATACAATGACATCCATTGTAACTATGAACTTTTCTAAAAATGTGCAAAATAGATGCACTCTTATTCATGACCAATGCCCTATTGAAGAAGGAATGTTTAGCTTCATGGAAATGAGAACCATGGAAGCAGCCTTAGCCTCATCCGTTAGTTCAAAATCTGAACAATATTTGATCTTTTTGAAAAATGCTTCACTAAATTCATTTTGAAACATAGATTCTAAAATCATTGTGATACATATTAAGCTTATTCAAGGTTGATCTATATTCAATCTTCACATTAAGATTATATCTCATTAAATCTTCAACCTTGAGTCTTCACAAACACATCAATGTCTTGGCACCAAAAGAGCCTTGAAGTGGATTGATATCACCTTCACACTTAATCACATTTATTAGTTACATTATTTGCTAACATCAAAACCAAAATCATTTAGTCACCTAGTTCCTACGAATTCCTTGATATTTGCACCATAATATGGTTATGTCCACGTCACTGTTGGACTATATTGTGGTTCATGAAAGATCTCTGAAATGCTTAATTGTGATGCTTATTGCAGACTATTGATTGCATATGACAATGGACTAATAATACTTTGGGATGTCATTGAAGCCCGAATTCTCATTGTTAAAGGTGACAAGTACCTCCAATTGAAAGATGACATGATTGATTCTTCAAGGAATTCTGACACTAGCCTTGTGGATGATTCATCACAACATCAGTTAGAAGAAAAAGAGATAAGTGCCCTTTGTTGGGCATCCTCTGATGGGTCCATTCTTGCTGTTGGATACATAGATGGGGATATACTTTTCTGGAAAATATCAACAGCTGCCCCTACCAAAGGTCAAAAGTCTGGATTGCAAAATAATGTCATCAAGATACAGCTATCTTCTGCTGAAAAGAGACTTCCAATTATTGTCTTACATTGGTGGGCAAAGAGTAAATCCCGTAATGGGGTTGATGGACAAATTCTTATTTATGGTGGTGATGAGATAGGATCTGATGAAGTTTTGACGGTGGGTTTTTAACTTCATAGCTGCCAAGTGTTCTCTTTATGGTATTATTGTTTGACTCCTAGCTAACTTTCGTCCAAATTAGATTTCTTCTCTTTTTCAGTAGGATCTATGTAGACAGTAAAATCCTCACATTTTAAAGATTTGATTGAAAGTGAATTGAAGTAATCCCAGATGACAAGATTTAAAGTTTACATCTAATAACTAAAGCCCCTCTATTCATTGCACTGCTACCAACCATGAAAGGGAGAGAAAATTGAATGTTAGAAGTTGTACAATTTTTATTTAGCATGATAAGAGTGTTTATTGATGCAACTGCTACCTTTACTTTCTCATTGTGTGTATTATGTTCTTTATCATTCATAAAAATATTACTAGAGATTAGTGATATCCTTTATGGATTTTGCAGATTCTTAGTCTTGAATGGTCATCTGGAATGGATACTCTTAAATGTGTGGGCCGTGTAGATCTCTCAATGTCTGGCTCCTTCGCAGATGTGATTTTATTACCATCTGCTGGGACCAAAGGGACTGATCAAAATGCTGCTCTATTTGTTTTGACAAGCCCTGGGCAACTAAAAGCTTTTGAATGCACCAGTCTGTCACCCACGGAATCTCAGGAGGAGAAGAAAATATCTGTGTCTGATAAGGACTATCCTGCAGAACTTCCTATAGTTGACCCTTCCATGACAGTGGCAAAACTTTTTCAAATACCTGAAGATGGGAACCTGTCTGATGCTTTGTTGGAGGTATACAAGTGGCAAAACTTTTTTTTTTTTTTTCAATTTTACCAATTGCTAATTTTCATTCTGGTTTTTTGTCTTCAATAGGAAAATCTCTTCAAGAAATTTTGTTCAGTGGAAACTTTTTCTGGTGCTAAAAAGTGGGCCTTGACTGGAGGTGTGTCCAATCATTTGACTCTGGGGAATGCTAACAGGATTGAGCGGGTGTACATAGCTGGTTATCAGGATGGATCTGTTCGGATGTGGGATGCCACACATCCAGTCTTATCATTGCTTTGCATTTTTGAAAGTGAGGTTAGAATATTGGTCAAGATTTCATCTCAATCTGATTAGCTACATCTAGGAAGTCTTAAACTTTCCATTGCTTATTTGTACAGGACTACATTGCTTCTCTGAATTATATTTTCCATATGAAGTCATCTCTATGTTTTGCAGGTTAGAGGTCAAAATATGACCATCTCTAGTGCTTCAGTATCGAAGATCGATTTCTGCTTCAAGACTTTAAGATTAGTTGTTGGCGATGAATGTGGTCTGGTCAGAAAGATTTCTTAGCTTTGAAATAAATTGATTCTAATGTACTGCATGTCCCATACTTACTGTTATTCAATATACAGGTCCGTCTCTACGAACTTAAAGATAATGGTGGAACAAGTTTCATTTCTGTTGATCAAACTAAACAGGAAGGTAACTGTTGGTTGTAAGAAATTTTCTACTGTATAGTCCCAACCTTGATGGGTTCAGTGCTTTTGCATATTTTCATATTGGCATGTTTAGGATTAGATACAAGATTCTTTCTTTATCCCATTTTTATTTATTTATTTTTAACATTCAAGTCTTCTTAAACCATTCATCATGTAAGCATTGCTTTTAAATTTAATGTTAATAAACTTTATTACAGTTCATAAATTTGCTCAATGCCAAGGACCTCATTGCAGAGCTGTTATAAAACTTCTTGCTTCTCAAATTCAAGCTCTCAATTTTGTAAATTCTGGAGCCAAACTTACAGTTGGATATGAAAATGCACAAGTGAGTTCATTGACCTGTATTTTTCTTATTACACTTCTGTTAAGCTGTGTCATAACTCATAAACTATAATTTCTGTTTGTTTGGTTGACAAGGATTCTTAATTTTGAATTCTGCTTTTCAGGTTGCAGTTCTTGATATGACTTCATTATCCCTTTCATTCTTTACAGACTCAATTTCTGGTGGTATTTCTCAATTAGTGTCAGTGATCCCAACGGCATATGAGCATGATTGTAGCCATATAAAAAGCCCTAAACATTCAGAACTTTCAGAAAACTATACAGATGAAATAATGTTTATATTGACAAAGGATGCAAGGATTTATGCTATTGATGGTGGTACTGGTAAAATGATCAGCACAAGGCCACTGCACTTAAAGAAGGATTCAACTGCAATTTCTATGTATGTCATAGGCAAGTACTACTTTCTAAGGATTAATAGGATGGTTTAGTGTTTAAATAATGGTAACCATTTTACTTTTTTATTTTTTATTTTTAATTCAGAGAGTGATACAACAGTTTCATCATCAAGTAACCATCTTCAATCATCCAACAATGAAGAAGTGAGCAAGGAGCATCTACTGGAAACAACTGCTAAGAGAAGTGATAAATCTGAGACTTGCTCTTCAGATGATATCTCCTCAAGGAAAAAAAATATCAAAGATTCTCTTGTTTTACTATGTTGTAAAGATACATTGCGCATTTATGCCACGAAGTCTGTAGTTCAGGTTAGTCTATTATTTTTGTTCTATCCAGCCTCCAGTATATTTATTTCTTTCATGAGTGAATTTTATTTGTCTTATTAGGGAGATAGAAAGTCTATTCACAAAGTCAAACATGAAAAGCCTTGCTGTTGGACTGCTACTTTTAACATGAATGGTAAAGTTTCTGGGCTGATATTACTCTTTCAGACAGGAGAGATAGAGATCAGGTAGTTGATTTTTTCCCTTGGACGCTTTTCTTAAGCTAATTGCAATTGTTCATAAACACGTTTATGTCATAATTTACATTCACCATGAACTGTAAATCCCAAATCACCTATTAGCTTTTTCTCTACATTAATTCTTTGAATTGCAGATCTTTGCCTGAATTAGACTTGGTGATGGCGACCTCATTGATGTCAGTTCTAAGGTGGAACTTCAAGGCAAATATGGAGAGGACAATGAGCTCAGTGGAAAGTGGGCATATTGCTATGGTAATTTTAAATTGATAATGGAAATAATGCTTAATTTCCTCTATAGGTATATTGTTAAGACAAGTACAACTATTGTTTTGTTTTTCCTCTTATTATGTTTACTGCTCTTCTCTTAGCCTTTTTAAAATTCATCAATTTGAGAAATATTCTCCTAATATGTACTCATTGATAGGTTAATGGGTCTGAAGTGGCATTTCTGTCTCTAGCAGCCAGTGAAAATGATTTCAGGTATCACCAGCCATTTGGCATTACTTATAACACATCTCAGGAAATTGTATACTGTGCATTCATATGCTAAATGGACTTGCATGAATCTTGAAGGATTCCAGAGTCTTTGCCTTCTCTTCATGATGAAGTGCTTGCAGCAGCGGCAGAAACTGCTATCAACTTCGCTTTAAATCAGAAGAAAAAGCAGGTTGGCTAAAATGTTATCATATCTTGTACTTTTTTGCAATATTTTTATTGTTTCATCTAATGCTGATTAATGGAACTGCAGGTTCCTGGTTCCAATCTTCTGGGGAACGTTGTTAAGGGATTTAAAGGGTGGAAACCAAACCATACCATGGATACTGCCTTCTCTTCTGAATCAAAGTTTGATCACCTTGAAGGAATCTTTATGAAAAACCCATTCCCAGAATCATCTCCAATAATGCAGGATATCCAGGAAGAACCTGAACTTAATATAGGTCATATGTACTAACTTTCTCATCTTTTTGTCGGAAACTAGGAATGTAATTTCATTTTTCATTTGCCTGACCCTATTTGCATGTTTTCATTTGATGCAGATGATATTGAAATTGATGAGCCAACACCTATGGCGTCAACATCGTCTCATGAAGTACAAAATACTGAAAGAGGTAAGAATGCTTGCAACTGATGTCAACTATTGGAGTTAGGATGGAAATAAGTGGTTTTTCTTTTCGATTCTTCAGATAAAAAAACTGAAAGAGAAAGGTTGTTTGATTTTGAGGGCGCTGATACAAAACCTAGACTTCGGACACATGAAGAAATATTGGCAACATACAGAAAGGCTGGTGTAAGCACATCTATGCAGCCATATCTATATCAGTGTCTAATATTTTGATGGTGTCTTCCCATTATCTTCTCCTAGTTTAACATATGTCCTAACTACTGGAGCATTTACCTGTTTTAGGATGCCTCATCAGCAGCTGGCCAAGCAAGAAACAAGCTTTTAGAACGCCAAGAAAAACTTGAGGTGGGTCTTTTACTTGGAAGTAACTACTAATGAATTCAATTCACTAAGTTGATAGGCTGAAATGCCTTTCTTTAGTTATCTACTCTTAAAATAATACAGTCAAAAGAAATCATATGTATGAAAGCCTTCAAATTATTCTAAATTTAAAAGGGCTAGAGTTGGGTAACAAATGATGATTCTTCCCAGTAACTGGGTAAGTTGGTAGAGATCAGCACAACATAATGTGTCTAATGTCAATAATGGCTTAGTCAATGAAGTGTATATCACATGATCTCAAGAATGGTTATGTCAATGCTGGTGTACAGGAAAACTTTTAGAAATTTCTTCTTTCCTTCAGTGGTTAATATCAGTAACCATCTTTGGATGATATTATGATAACATGCATAATGTTTTATTTGTGGCTAAACATCGTCGAACTTTATAGTCTGTAGAAATATTGAAGTCATCGATGGTTTATTCATGTATGCTACAATTACAAACATTATTTTTTTTTCCTATCAGAGAATTAGCAAACGAACTGAAGAACTTAGCAGTGGAGCTGAAGACTTTGCATCATTGGCAAATGAGCTTGTTAAGGCAATGGAAAACCGGAAATGGTGGCATATTTGAAACATTTGTATGTACTGTATCTGCTTGGAGTTTTTCTCGTGCATCCCACCTGATGGCAAGGCAAAGTGGTTGGGCCATAACTCACAGAACTATTCACACAAGTAACATTTACATTTCCTTTAATACTCATCATACAATGGAAACGCTACTATAATTGTGTTTTGCCATCTTATAAAACTCGCTGACTATTAATTTATTATATGTAATTCAATTTTGAAGTGATTGAAGCTGTTTCAGCTTGTTGATGTAAAATGCTGAGTATTATTATTGTTGTTAATATTTCCAAATTTGATGTTTTGGATTGTGAGAGTTATGTCAGCTCCCCTTTGTTAGGTTTTTGGCTCTCGTTTACCAATTCTCTGAATTTATTAGTGCAAAACAGAAGAACGTGTGGTACTGTTATTGACCGTGCCCCTTTACATAAACTTGTAATGATTGGAGAAAGAAAGAAGAATTCACAGATGTTGGGGTTGAGATGAGGAAGCAGAATTGCAGAGAAGAAAAGAAGGGTGAAAAGAGAGACAAATGAAGATTTATGTATTCATTCCATAAGCATCAATTGGTAAAACAATCAGTATATATATATATCTCACAAAAGTTCTGGAAGAGAAAAGAAACTCAAATGGTAAAACAATCTCCAATTTATTTGCTGCAATCTCATGCACAGCTAGCAGCAACGACCAGGAGTAAAAAAAAAAAAGACATTTCCTCTCATTTTAGCTGTTTCGGCCCTTACATTTCCTTTCTTTGATTTCAGTCTCATGGTCATTACATTGCCCTTTTCCTCAACTTGATCCTATGCTATAATTATTAAACCAAGCTTTTGGTAGTGGCAGACGTGGAGTGTATGGCAGCAGCATTTCATGGAATAATGGTAGTACATGGAGCATGGTTTTAGCTTTATTAGTTTTATACTTCACTATAAATTGAGGATGTATTTCTATGCTTTTGAACATCAAGTTGTACGAGTTTGAAGTAAAATAAACATTGTTATTACTTTCTCTTTCTCTTCTCAAATATATATTTAGATATATTATATTTAATATATCTTACATTTGGTATCAAAGTCTGTCAACTTTTCAACCCCGAGATATTTCTAGTAGTGAGATATGACAACAAATTTCAATATTGTATGGTCGGGTTCCAAATTGGATGGAAAACTCGATTATAATTATTGACAAATTATGATGACAATACATTTGAAAGCTCAAACTCTTTGGAGCTTTGTTGATCCTGGTCTACCAGAAGGAGCTAATGCAGCCGCTATACAGTGAAATCAATTGGCCTTGGACAGATTCACCAAAGTGTTGATTACTCTATTTTTGGGCAATTAGTTGGTGCTCAAACAGCAAAGGAAGCTTGAGACATCTTAAAGGTGTCACACAAAGGAATCGATCGAGCACATAAGTCTAAGTTGCAATCGCTGAGAAGGTTGTATGATCATTGTAAGATGACCTCTACAGAAACAGTAGATGTGTATTTCACCCGTCTTATTGATTTGGTGAATAAGATGAGGTTATTTGGAGATATGATGGTAGATGGTGTAGTGGTTGAAAAATTTCTTCGAACTATACCAATGAATTATGGCAATGTTGTGGCTTCAATAACAGAGTCATACAATACCAAGCTCTTATCAATTGCAGGGCTGAAAAGTCTGATAGGAAGTCATATTGATAGGATTGCGTCAAAATCGGAACCACTAGCAGAAGAAGCTTTGAAGAGCCAAATCACCCTTAATATGATTGGCACAAATCAAAGGAGTGGAGGATCTGGTAAAGATCATGGAAGAGGAGGATCTAGTGGAAGAGGTCGTGGTAACTCCAACCAAGGAAGATGTGGAGGTATTACCAAACAAGGTAAATTTCTATTTCTTTGCTACAATTGTGACAAGTATGGGCACAAGATTGCAGATTGATGGTATAATGAGGACAATCGTGGAAATCAAGCAAACATTGATGAAAAGGTTGGTGAGAGTTCTGAAACCTTACTTTCAGCCAGTAATAGTTTTTCTGCAGATGAAAACATATGGTTCTTGATACTGGGTGTAGTAACCATATGTGTGGGAAGCTACCATGGTCGATTTTCTTCCCTTCTGTATTTTCTTTGCTTTCACAGGCCCAAGACCGTTGGAGCTGATATCAGAGCCCACCATGGATGAGCGAATGAGACAGCTCGAAGCTACCATGGTCGATTTCGGCAACCAGTCACAGACTACTCAGGAGGCGATTGCGACCCTGACGACGCAGGTTACTGATTTATCTACCCAAGTCAGAATGAGGGAGGGAGAGGAGTTTAAGACTCCCTTCAGAACTCACCAGGGTCTTTATGAGTTCAAGGTGATGCCATTTGGGCTCACCAATGCCCCAGCCACCTTCCAAGCCCTCATGAATCAGGTATTTTTACCACTGCTCAGAAAATTTGTATTGGTGTTTTTTGATGAAATTCTGATATACAGTCAGTGTTGGGAGGATCATTGGGTCCATTTGAGGGAGGTTTTGTTGATAATGAGGCAGCATCAACTCTTGGCCAAGTTGAGCAAATGCTCATTTGCTCAGACTCAGGTTGAGTACTTAGGACATATCATTTCCAAGGATGGTTTAAAAACAGATCCTACCAAATTGGAAGTTGCTGTTGTTTGGCCTAGGCCCAAAAATGTCAAGGCATTGAGGGGATTCTTAGGCGTTGCTAGTTATTACAGGAGGTTACTGCAGGGCACACCTTTTCAAGCACTCTATGGGTACACCCCACCTCTACTGGTTTTTAATTCTGTGCCCAAAGATGAAGGCTCTAGTTGGCTGAATGAGAGAGCTACTGTGCTATCCACCCTAAAGGAAAAATTATTGCAGGCCCAGAACAGAATGATGGTGCACGCAGACAAGAACAGAAGTGAAAGGATACTCCATGTTGGGGACTGGGTTTACCTCAAACTCCAGCCCTATAAACAGGTTTCCTTAGCTATCCGAAGTAACATAAAGCTGACCTCTAAGTACTATGGCCCTTACCAGATTGTGGAGAAGATTGGAGAGGTGGCTTATAAGCTGTTACTACCAGCAGGATCTCTATTGCACCCTGTGTTCCATGTGTCTCAGCTCAAGAAGAAGATCGGGGAGGATGTGGTGGCACAGCTTGATCCCCCTTCTGTGGGGCAAGAGGGTCAGATCAGAACTGAACCTGTTGTTGTGCTAAGTAAGCGATTGGATAAACGAAATAACAGAGCAGTGTCACAAATTTTGGTGCAATTGGCCAACCTACCTGCGGAAGAAGCTACATGGGAAGATTATTATCACATGCGTAGCCAGTATCCCTCTTTCGATCCTTGGGGACAAGGATCCTCGAGAAAAGGGGGTGTTGTAACGAACTAGCAGAGTGAGATGGATGAAGTAAGAGGAGAAGGGTTGGATACGACGTCGTATAGGATTGACAGTTAAGAGCCGTTGCAAGAAGGGTCAGACGTCGTCGTTTTGGAGTAGCCGTTGAGAGCCGTTATGAAGCCCTCAAACGACGTCTTTTGCGCGTTCATTTTCCAGTTGGGAATCAGTTAGACTCTCGGAAACGCAGGAGCTGCAATTTAGCTTGTATATGGCTTTGAATTGTAATGGGAGAGGTTATGCTGAATAATAATGTGAATTTTCCTTTCTCTTCTTCTTCTACCCTACCCCCAAATTCTTCCCTTCTGTATTTTCTTTGCTTTCACAGGCCCAAGACCGTTGCACTCTTCGTCATTAAGCGACCACAGCGGCTTCAGCTCTAACGACATTGACGACGACGACGATAGCGAGCCAAAAACCTTGTGAACTCGCGCTATTTTCTTGCTCTTGATTGATCGACTTCGATTTTCACCCGTTTTTTAGGACGGTCAAAATTGATTTAAGTTGGCCATATTTCTATGGCCGACTACCCAACTTAGCCGACCGAATCCCTCAGTCAGGTAACACGCTCTACCGTGTAGCATGCATGCTTTTGAATATTTTTTGCAAGATTTAGTTATTTTGAAAATTTTGAATACAGCTTTGAATTTCTACACGTAATGGACTTAGGCTGACTCACCAATGAATTTGGCTTTGGATTTATACACGTACTGGACTTAGGCAAACTCACCAATGAATTTGGCTTTGGATTTCTTGGACCGTATTTAATGAGGTGGAAATCAGGGGCTCTTTGTATCTTACCCGGGATGTATGCATGCTTGCCGAGTATTTAATATTGCCAACTATTTGATTATCTCGCAATACTGCTTCCATCACGCTTCTTTTCCCATACTTTCAATCTTCTTAGTCAGTTAGAACCACACGACCATTTGATCGATCCCCACGGACGGCGCCAATGTTGGTTTTATCTCCCAAGGATGGTCAAACGGCAGGCCAACACCACCGGAAAATAGATTGAGTGTAAATAAATTAAGAGAAAAATAAAGGAACACAAGGATTTTTACGTGGAAACCAAAAGGTGAAAACCACGGGCCTTTTTGGGTGGTGCCAAGCCGAAATTCCACTATCTTTTTGTATGAGTCGGGTACATGTGTTGTAGGGTGTCTAGAGAGGGTTTGTGATTCGATGATGAGTTGCCTACCCTTTCTCAAGGCTTTACACCCCTATTTATACAAGTTAGGAGAGATTTCTCCCTTTTGGTAACCCTAAACTACTATAAATGCTTTGGTATTTCTTTCCTTATTACATTTGGGATATTTTCCTAATCTATTTTGACATTCTTTCCATATCTTTAGCACAAAATTTGCAACTACCTTTCATCTCCTTTAGGAAACTTCCCAAATTGCCTTCCTTGCACTGCCTTCTTCTTGCCTCGGCTACAACTTTTAGGTCGGTCGGATCGCCTTCTCTTTCTTCATCGTTTCGTCCTTATTCCTCTTTCCGAGCATTAGGTCCCGAGCCTTGATCCTTCCCCTATCACCTAGTTTTTCAAATTGAGAATTTTGCATATGGGTTTGATGATAAGTATTGTTTACATGAAATTGATGATTGAATAAGCTTTGAAACATGACGTTTGTGATTAATTGTAATGAAATTTGCACAAATGCCATACTAGCATTGAAATTGACACTCACATGCTTGGAACCCCATTGTTGAATTGGGGAAGAAGATGAAGTTGACTTTTTTACCATGAGTATTGCATTGTAAATTCTTGATTTTCATATGATAATTGGTCTATGTTGTGATAATGAAGCATGTTGTTGAGTGAGAATTGAAAGAAAAAGAGGGGAAACCTTGTCAAAATTTTGAAGAAAAAAAAAAGAGAGAGAAAAAGAGGAGTGTGGTGAGAATTTGTGTTTTGTTCTAACTTTGTAATCATGGAGAACATATCTTTTGTTGAGAAAATGTAGGAATCATGTCGAGGCATAAGGAAGTTACTAAGAAGAGGAAGCATGACCAATCTAGCTTTAGCTGAGAACCCGAGATTGATGAGAACATGGAGGAAATTGAAGAAGAAGAAGATCCCATAGCCGGAAACCGGAAGCTAAAGTTGAGTGCCGAATACTTGGCCAAAGTGGACAAATTGAAGATATTGCCGATTCTTGAGGGGAAGTACTTTGACTTCCCAGCATTGGACACGTTTGGATGCCGGGAAGAGGTGAAAGAGTTTATAAATCATCACCAATGGGTTTGTTTTTGCAAATATTTTTGCCATGTGAAAGAGAGAGAAGGGTGGTGAGAAGGCAAAGGTCAACATGCAAGACCTTGATTTTTTGTGGGGCCTGCAAGATAAAGAAACACCAAGACAGGCTGCTTAGCTTTCCTTCCTCTCTCTCGGAACCTCAAAAACCTTTTAAAAAAAAAAAACCATGATTGAGGATGCCTAATCATTTTGGACAAAGAAATGAAAAACATAAAATTATAGTGTAGAACTTTTAGTTCCTCCTTATATACACTTTGAAATCAAGATGATTTTCTTCCCATAATTTAAATTAGTTGCCAAAATTAGATTACTTCACTGCCAAGCTTGATTTTCATGCCAAGAAGATTATCTAGTAAGAGAAGAGCAGAGCCAGAAGCTATTTTATTTCTGTTAAAAAACAAGACGAAATTTATGAGAAATAACTAGTGAAGATTCAGCATTAGGTACTATGACAACTTATGAGCTTGTGAATGTAGCAGTTACAAAGTGTCTAAATTTACAAAAGGTGCATTGGACCATAACAACTCAACTCAAAAGTAAACTTCAAAAACAAGGAATTATACATATGCTGACTTTTTTCCTTCTACAATGTGTGAAATAAAAATTATCCCCTCCTAGAGTTCTAGGACCAGGCACTACGAAATCCATCTGTCCCCCTTACATTAGCAATTCTTCTGCCAACAAGATCTTTCAACTCAATTTCCCCAGGAAACCTCTTCTCCTTAAGCTTGGAGAAAACCTGAACCATACAAGTGAAAACACAATATTAGAGAACACTTAAATGTAGCATGGCAAGAGTCGGTGTCCTGCCCAAAAAAGGATAATTCGCTTCATAAATCTGATTCTCTGCAAAATTTCTGGAAAATATTCAGAAGAATCAAACAAATATGATTTTGAATACAAACGGATTATGGCGCAAAATCTGCCAATAAGAACTGGGGTCTTATCCAGACTCAACTTATATTCTGCTATGGGATAAAGTATATGCAGTTCAATAGGTCAAACAAGTGAACAACTATAAAAAGGTACTGGTTAAACGAGTGACTGAGTTAAAAGCAGGGTTTTGAAAGGTGGTGTCAGATTTTCTTGCATCAGAATTTAAAAGATCAAAGCAAATGGAAATGCAAATATCAGGTGAGTCCTTTAAAAATGCTGCTACTTAGTTGATGACATAAGAGAACATATTTGTCTCTCTGAAGAAAATGCTTCTCTGGAACTCATGTAAATTATATGACACATTTGTAGAAAAGAATATTTGCTCACCAAAGAAACATGCACTAAAAAATAAGAAATATATAATCGAACGATTAGGAAACAAAAAAAGACATTACCGGTTCACCATTACAAGACACTTCGAATGCACCAGAACTCTGCAGCATTGATTGAAGGAAGTTTCCTAGAAGCCAAGTGCTTGCCATAGATCCAAATCTGTTTGCACGCAAGTTGTAATACCATGGAGGAGGAACAGCAAAACCCAACCTTGGAAAAATTTGATCCCCAGCCATAATAATACCAATAACGCCAAACTGAACAATGGGTACCACTTGGCTTAGCACACGTTTTGGGAATGGGGCAGGGTAGTTTGCAAGAACAACATGAATGCCAGGAAACTGAGTTTCCAACATGTTTTTCATTGTCACAGCAGTACCTCTGCAAAAATAATATAAAGGAAAAAAGGAACTTAGACAATGTAAGGAAAATAACTAGGGATACAGAAGTGAAAAAGAAAAAATAATATGTTAAAAAAATAGTTATCTTGACTCCAAACAAAGTATGGGCCTTATTCACACAACCGACAAGCAGAAGGGAAAAGAGGAAAGAGCACATTGATTTGATCTGCAATTACTAAATGTGATTAAGAACAAAAAATAGATGGGATTTTACAAGCATAAAACAACATAAAATTTACACCATCATATACACTGAAAATAAAAATAATAATAAAACAATAAAAAGGAAAGATTAGGACTCAAGATTTTTCAGGATGGGTTATTGGATTACTAGTGTGATGTGTTGTTATCCTATACAACATTACATCAAATCTTCCAATGGTGTTGAACTGTGTGCCTACACTCTCTCGAATGTCCTTATTACCAGTTAAGGCACAATATTACCATTGAAAGAGTTAAAACTCTCCCATACGTTGCCAGTTAAGGCACAATATTACCATTGAAAGAGTTAAAACTCTCCCATACATTGTGTACATATCTGAAAAACTCTTCCAATTTCTATCCTTTTTTTTTGGCACAATATGGTTAATTTTTACCTTTTAGGACAATAAGAACCCAAGCTTAAAGCCCAAACCTTCATGAAAGCATAACTTTTCAACATCCCATTTTTCAGGAAGCATAGCATGATTGGTCAACTGTAAAACATGCAGATTAAATCCCGACAATCCATTAATTATATATGACTGCGCCTAGCTTCTTCATCTTCTTTGAATTAGAAAGAGTGGGGGCTTACTTATTTAGGAGGGATAGCAGACAAAAAGAACGGGATCAAGGACTTTATGATCGAAGAAACAGAAGGGGTGAAAATAATACTCGCAGTAAAATGAAGTGCACAATTTGATCGAAGGAAATAAAATAAAAACTGAGTAATATGCTATTAATGACAAGAATAGAAAACCTGTAAGAACAAGAAGAGCAGAAATCAATATTGACAGTGTTGCCTAGGCCGATTCCTCCAATCCCACCACTAGCAGACTGCAATTCAACACAAATGATCACTGTCAAACTTCATTACTTATATACAATAGACACACGCACACAAATACATAGAAAAGTATACAATCTCGAGTATACCTGTGTGGGGAAATCTAGGGTTTGAGGCTGTTGGATGACCGGCGCAGGCGGTGAGTAGTGATGGGCGGCAGGCTTTGGAGGCGGCGGAGAAAACAGGCGGAAGACATCGGAGCAGAAGAGGAAGAGAGGCAGCCCCACTAGAAGCAGCTGAGCACGATCCATCATTGTTACTCTCAAAGCTTGCAACCTCGAGAAAGGTATATTGTATTGACGAGTTCGCAGATTTCAGAGCGAAGACGGGTTTTAAAAGGTCTTTTTGAAATCCTAGTTTTGTGATTGTCTTGCTTGACTAAAATTATTTTTAATCTAATTTCTCGTAACATTAAGTTTAGCATTATTATATAAAATTTATATATTTAAAAACTACATTAAAAGTATTATTAAACACAAAAAATTAAATTTAAAAATAATAAAAAATTACTAAAAAAAATAAGTAATAAAGAAAGGGTTGATTTGACCAATGAATAATAAATAGAACATGTAAAATAGGACAGAGGGAATATTATTTTGCTGGATGTTGTGGTAACTACATCAAATTTTAGGTGTGTATCCAATCATGAGTTTAATAGATTTTCAAACACTTTTAAACTAATAGATTTTAAATGATTTTTGTATAATTTTTCTAGGAAAAAGTGTCAAATAAGCCACTGAACTTATCGCTTTTGTGCAATTAGGCCATTGAACTTAAAAAGTGTGCAATTCAACCATCAAACAAGCAAAATTTGTGCAATTGGACCATTTTTACAAAAATTTTCTGGTTAAATTCAATTATATTACTAACATATATGTATTAAGAGTGACATTTTCTTCTACCATACTAGTTGGGAGTCAATATTGAAATGTTTTTAACTCAAATTGAATTAAAAAAAATTTGTAAAAATTGTCCAATTGCACAAATTTTGCTTGTTTGATGGTTGAATTGCACACTTTTTAAGTTCAATGGCCCAATTGCACAAAAGCTACCAGTTCAGTGGCCTATTTGACGCTTTTTCCATTTTTCTAAACATTTCTAGAATTTTTTAAACTTTCATCAACTATGAGTCTATAATAATTTGTATAACAAACATTTATAGACTTTTAAAAACTTTTTTCATATTTTGTTTACAAAAGTCATTGAAACTCTAAATGGAATACAATCTTGCAAACATGGCATAACTTCTATTAATACATTATTTATTATTTTTTTTACAGAAACTTTTATAATATATAATATAGTTTTATAAATCATAAATAAATTAATGTATTGCAAAGATAAAAAATAAAAAATATTGATTGTGACAAAAAATTAGTGTATTGTCACATTTAACTTGCTTAAACCTCCACCACTACACCATCCATTTTTATCACATCAATCATAATGGGGTGTTTGGTTGGGAGGAAGGAAAGGAATTGCAATTCGGTGAGAAAAGAATAAGGTATGAATAATGTAGGAATTCAAATTACATTGTTTCCTAGGGATTAAAAGTTTGTTTGGTTTAGATACAGGAAAAAAGTTTGGGGTTGGAGGGTGGATTTTATCTATTTATATTAATGAAGAAAAAGTTTACATAAATCATATTCTAATAGAGTTTATAAAAGTCAATAAGTTTTTTAATACCAGTAAACTTTTATAAAGACTATATAAAAGTCCAAATCAAGTACCAGTATACTTTTAAAGACTTTTGAAAAGTCTAAACCAAATAGCAGTAAACTTTTAAAAAGTCTTTAAAAATCTAAATTGAATATCACTAAACTTTTAAAGTCGTTAAAAGTCTTGAAATGTTTATAAAAATTTGATTGAATACCAAGAATACTTTTATATTCGTTGTGAGCAGCAGGTTTGGAACACACCAAGAACACACGGCATACACTGTTTTTTCCCTCAAAACTCTGCTCACATTTCCTTCTAGCCACCTGCGTTGAACCCACGTTCCTAGTTCGCCGGATCCAAGTTTGTGTGCTCAAACGATTGGATCGTAGTACGTTTTATCCTGGGAAACCTAGACCGCAAGACTCCAGCACCCCGGGAGGCGGTAAATAAGGTTTTAAGGAGAGTGGCAACACAACTCGTGCTTCCAACCACCCGAGTTCGTCCGGATTTCATCCTCAATTGTAGTTCAGGTTTTTCAACCGTTTGTAGGTTGCAAATTTCCTGTATTGTAATCCTTCGTGGATATTTTCAGTTGTAATTTACATTATTTCCTTTATTTTCGAGATCAGTTTTGTAACATGAGATGTATATTAATATTTAACATTTAGATAAGATTTAAGGTGATGTAACCAAAATACCCCACTGTTAATTCTTTGAGAAGTTTTCATTTTACCATTTAGCGTTAATGACTACTTTTAGTCACAAAGTTTGAAAGTGGGTGAGTATTACATCAATTAAGGAGGGTGGTCAGACTAGACTATTACTAAACTATTATGAATAACATAATATATTAGCAGATAATTAAGGAACATCATTCTTGCCAGTTGCAGCTTGCTCACTAACCTCCACCACCAAAACAAGAATACAATGTCCCAACAGAATAAGTATTCTTTTGTTTCACTCCTACTCAAGAACTTAAGTATCAACCAACATCATTAATAATTCTTGTGTTCTCATTATCCTGTTGCACTTGCACTACCTTTCTATCGTCATGGCTGTCGCAAAGAAACCTTCAGCAGGAAAGTCATCTTTACTAGTAATTGCAGCCACTGTGTGCAGTTTTGCCTTCGTTGCCCTCTTGTACACTGAAAGAATTAGTCTTCTTTCTCCCAAAAACGAGTTTAGGCCTCCCAAGTCTAAGAAATCCACGGCAGGTGCGTGCTTGCGTTTTCTTTTTCATTTTTATGTGACGAGGGAAACCCGAGAGTGTGGACTGGATAATTCCCGCATTGATCATAGCCGGTAAAGGACTACAAGGAGATATTGCCCATAGCAATGGGCTCAGACCAAGAGGGTTAGGATTCAAACTTGTGATTTTATGATTACAAGTTTGTATCTTCTGTTTTTTTTTTATCAGAAAAAGGAGGGGGGAAACCCCGAAAGGGAGAGACGCCTAATCCCTATCCCTAACACAGTGTGCCCTTGTAATACAAGTTTGTATCTTTAGTCATTTGACTGGGGTTAACCCTTTTTTTTTTCTATACCTAAATTACTCTTTATCGTATTATGTTGTTAGAGTCAATGTTGCAGAATGCACTAGACGCTAGTCACCACCAGAGCACGTAGTGTCTAGGGTGCCTACGCAGCTGCCTTATTAAAAAAAATTCAGAAAACAAAAAAAAAAATCCCGCCCACTCGGTCGAGTTTGGAACGGTGTTGGCCAACTCAGCCGCCTAAGCCTATTTTTACAACATTGGTTAGAGTATATCAGATCAGTAGTGATGCTAATTAACATAAGTTTTGGCTATCAGATGATAGAAAATTGGAAGGCAGTGCAAATACTAATGGTGCAGTAAATGATGGATTCAAGCTTGACCCAGATGAATGCAGTGTTACGCAAGGGAAATGGGTGTTTAATCGCTCTATCGAGCCTTTATACTCAGACAGAACTTGTCGATATATTGACAGAAAATTTGCATGTGTCAAGAATGGCCGAAACGATTCGGATTACCTTCGTTGGGTATGGCAGCCAGATGACTGCACCTTGCCAAGGTGACAAAGCTAATAAGGGATCAAGAATTAATGTGTTTTTACTTTAATCTCAACTCATTGTAGTTAACATTGTAGTTTAATTTTCTGCAATAATGTTTAATGTCTAGTTTTGATCCTGAGATTGCTCTGAGGAAAATCAAGGGAAAGAGGGTAATGTTTGTAGGAGATTCACTGCAAAGGAACCAATGGGAGTCTTTCATTTGCCTAGTTGATTCTGTGATTCCTAAAGGCAAGAGATCCATGAAACGAGGCAGTGTTCATTCTGTTTACAAAGCTAAGGTACATTTTTCCCCTATATATATACTATGAACTTCCTATCAATGGCTTCAATTCACACTTAATTTTCAATTGTTTCTCAGGAATATGACGCGACGATTGAGTTCTACTGGGCACCATATCTAGTGGAGTCCAACACTGACATTCCTATAAAAGCAGATGCAGATGAGAGAATCATAAGAGTTGACTCAATAGCCAAGCGTGCAGAAATCTGGGTAGGAGCAGATATCCTTGTTTTCAATACTTATGTTTGGTGGATGACTGGCTTGAAGATCAAGTCGTTGTAAGGCCTCTATTAGCATTATATTCCTCCCTTAATTAGCCTACTATTCTCTATTTAAGCTAAGCAATGTTTTTCACTAAGATTCTAATCTAATCTAATCAAATACAGTTGGGGCTCATTTGGAGATGGTGAAGAAGGCTATGAATCCTTTGATGCACCTTTATCTTACAGATTGGCACTCAGAACATGGGCAAACTGGATAGATTCAGCTATTGATCATACTAAAACGCGGGTATTTTTCATCACAATGTCCCCCGCGCACCAGAGGTAAAACCTAGTCATGACAGTTGTTAGGATCACGCGTTTATTAATATGCAAAAAGTTATAGTTAGTAGTGAAGTCACAACTTTATTTCTTTATACCACCATACATTATCGAGAACTAAAATGTGGGACTTAACTCTCTACCCGCATCCGCCCAACAATCCCCTAGTCATATGGTGCTGGACTTGGCCCTTACTGACCCTCCACCCGACATTTCCCTCCCAGACATTGATACCACTTGTTAGATCAAGTGTTTACCATTACGCCAAAAGTTATAGCTTGTAACCAAAACACAACTTTGTTTCCTTATATCGCCACACATTTTCGTGAGCTAAGGTGCTGGACTTGATCATTCACCAGTCTCCACCCCAACAAACTTCTAACCACATGGTGATGGACTTGGCCCTTACTAACCTCTGCCCAACAATTCCCCTAGCCACATGGTGCTGAACATGGCCCTTATCGGCTTCTTCCCAACAATTCCCCTTCCTGCCCGGACTCTGATGTCACTTGTTAGGATCAAGCGCTTACCAGTACACCAAAAGTTATAGCTCATAGTGAAGGCATAACGCCAAAAGTTATGGCTTGTAGCGAATGTACAATTTTATTTTCTTATACCGCCCACACATTTTCAAGAGCTAGCCCTTTACTTACTTTACCGACCTCCGTTCAACAATCCCCTAGTCACATGGTAATGGACAACACAGTTGAAAAATATGTTTCGTTTCAACTAAAAATTTAAACTCATAAACTTTTCAGAAGTGAAGACTGGGGCAAGGAAGGCAGGATGAGATGTTACAACGAGACGAGTCCGGTGACGAAGAAAGGGTACTGGGGAAGCGGTTCGGACAAGGAGATGATGAAGGTGGTGGAAAGCGTGGTGCAAAGCATGAAAGTCCCAGTTACGTTGATCAATATCACACAGCTCTCAGAGTATAGAGTGGACGCTCATTCATCAGTTTACTCAGACTCGGAAGACAGAGTGTTGAGTGATGACCAGAAAGCAGAGCCTTGGCGGTATGCGGATTGCATACACTGGTGTTTGCCGGGACTCCCTGACACTTGGAACCGCATTCTTTATGCATATTTGTAGCCAAGGAAATATGAACATGAAAGATGCTGCTACTTCTTCAAATTATTTGCAATTTTGCATCAATGAATTAGTCAATCATGTGAGAGGAATAATGTATTTGCTCCATTGTTTATATATGATAAAGATTCACCATATTGATAGTGGTTTACAATTTACAAATTACAACAGTTCGGTCATATGAGAACAGTAGTTTTACACAGTTACACTACCTCAACATATTTGCTCCATTGTTTATGATATAGGATTTGTTGAGTTATTGCAAGTTAGGTTCTTTTAAGGGTGTGTTTGGTAACCCGTAAAATGACTTTCGGAAAATGTTTTTCAAGTTTTCTGTGTTTGGCAACGTCCGGAAAATGTGGTCAACAAAAAATGTTTAAGGAAAATCAATTCATTTTTCTGGGAAATGACTTACGGAATTTTTGAATAGCTGTTTTGCATGTTTTCGACCCAAATCAAGCCATATCACCCATGACCATGGACCAAGGAGGTGGGAAAACCGCCGAAAACCTTTTGCTACATTTTTTTAAATTTTTTTTTATAAATTCTATTTTTTATTAAATACTATTATTTTAATAACTATTATAATTTTTTATATTTTAAATAAAACAATTACAATGTTTAATTATACAATCTATTCATTTTCCAGAAAATGAACCAAACACACAAAAGACAGTTTTCCATAATACATCCAAACACCAGAAATAAAATTGTTTTCTGAAAAATGATTCATTTTTCAGAAAATATTTTCCATACCTCATTTTCTTACTTTCCAAACGACGTGCACAGTAAAACATAAAATAAAATAATTTCTTCTTCTTCTTCCAAATAAAATAATTTCTTTTTAGGCATTCCTAGGCGGCCAGGTCCCAGCTTCTTCCACCGTATAAGAATCGTTGAATCTAATTCGAAGTATGAAGTTTCCAGAACCCTAATATCTCTACAAGTTTCTTATTTAAACAACTGAATACCTCTTTTTAGTTTCTTATTATAATTTGTTCTTCGTTCTGCCAACTTTTTCGATCTCTAGCTACGTTTTTCCAGCTGTTTTTCTTTTCTTTATTTTTAGTTTATCATGTCTGGAGGAAAGTTTTTCTTACAGAGAGTTCTTAACTATGTTATCAATGAATTCGTGGTTGATCGACTCGCCAACAGGTAATACTTTTGTTCCGTATAAAATGTATTTTTTTAATAAAAAAATTGACGAATTTATGCATTATTCGTTGTTAAATAATCTCAAATTTATGTTAACCTTTTGGTGCGCTAACATTTGTACAGCTTGCTTGCTTCTTTTCTTAATATTTAAATTTTTTTTAGTGGTATTTTTGTTGATAGCATTATGAATTATTTAATTGTATTGTGGTTCTGGAATATAGAAATTTGCGTGGATTGGTCAGGATGGGCTAAGAAATTGTAGGGAGTGAAATTCAGCTGATTTTGAGAGATGTTTTTCTAGATCTTATTGTGCAGTTGTGTTTTGGGATGATGGTTTGTTGGCTTGTAGTGTGGCTGCTGAAATGGCAATAGTTTTTATGCTATAACTCATCCCTGCAAGATTGTTTTTGAATTTTGGAATCTTTATGTTGGTTTACCTATTGGATCAAACATCAATTCTTATGCAAATGGTTGATAGGTTGGAAGTGAAACTGTAAATAGCCTTAAGCATTGGTGGAAATGAAAAGCGTAGTGGAGTTTTGGAGCTTTAGGTGATTTATTTTGGCATCATCTAATACATGCTAGTGATGACTATGTAGGCTTGTAATGATTGCAGAGATGATTGCAATTTCTATCCTCTAATTCTAACAGTCTGAGGCTGCTTTGTTTTTCATCTGAAGCTATGGTGCTAAAAACTTAAGAAATCTTGAGTTGAATTTTATTTTTACATTATCATAGGTCCTCTACCACTATGGGAATGATTAGAACCGGACAATGCTTTTTTGTAGTATCTTCTTTGTTGAATTTTATATTGAGGTTAGCATGTCTTCTATTGGTTTGAGAATGGTTTATAAACATTATGGTAAACAGATGAAATCTCTGAATCTCTGATACTCTGCAATTTGCTTGTTGGCCATCTTGATATTTATCTCTTTGAAACTATTTTACTTTTATTCCATTACTCTTTTATTTTGGGGGGAAAGGGTAGTTGAGGTTATTATACAATATATATATACATCATGCCTCTTTGAAGTAGAATTTTTTCCACTTTATAGTTTATAATGGTTTTTTGTACTCGACTATTGAAAATACACCAATTTTTGCCCTCATTAGGCTTTCCATCATGTTTGGATGGAAAATGGCACATGTACAGTATGTGACCAAATAGTGAGGGTCTAATAGATGACCTCCTTCCCAATTTGTATAAAAACTAAAAATAAAGAAAGGTGGCCACCATTGGTGGCCCTGCACATGGTTGCTCAAAAGCTTTTAATTTTTTTTTTCCCCACCTTATGGTCATCTGTTGGAGTAAAGAGCTGATAAAGAAGAAACAAACACGGATGACCGGATTACATTGAATGAAACCAACAAGGATACAAAGAGTACCCTTGAGCAGGGATAATTCCTTGCTCAGCTACAATATCTACTATTTCCTCAGAATTATTTGATGCCCTCCACAATAAGGGAGGCTCCTTATTTGTACTCTAATACCATGTAGAAATTAAGTAAACAATACCGATTAAGCAATCTGTCTTCACCTGATTTCTGCATCCATCCCATGACTTACGCTTCATTTGTGTCCTGCAATTCTGGTGCTTGATTGACTGGCTGATTTCCCTTTCCATTTGTGCCCTGATTTCCTTTCTTTCTTCGTGAATAAACTATCCAACTTTTGGTGCCTTACCATCATGGCTGTTGGATCTTTTAGCCATGGCCTTTAGGAGGAAGCTATTGGCCATGGCTAAATGATCTTGCTGTGACCAAGGATGGTGGTCACCTCTTTTCTATTCGTTTCAATTAGGAAGAATGCCATGCCTAAATGATGGCCAAAAGTTTGTTTTTGAAATTAACCAAAAACATTATGAGAGGACTCAAATTGGTTGATTTTCAATAGGGAAGTGCCTTAGACACAAAAGTCACTATAGTAAAGGAACCTGAAGTGGTATAAATCTCTACCATAGTACTATCCACTATTGTACTTGATTTGTATGAGCACCTTGATATGTTTGTAGATTGAGCTATCTGTATACTAGTGATTTCTACTAACAAGTTCCAGCCCAGTGAAGTATTGAATTTATAGTAAGCTAAATAGCAAACTTTGCATTTGCTTCCTGAGATTTCAGAAATTAATACAGCCATGTAGTGGTGTATGTCATTGCAACGAGTCAGGATGATAAATAACTACTACATATATATTAGCTCAGTGTCTTATAGGCTGTTTAATAAAATCTGTATGTTTGTCAACTGGGTTAGTTTTGCTCTCATAATACCTATAAGCTAAGAACTGCTTAACATTTTACCCTATATATATAAATATATAATTGTTTTTTTTTTCTTTTGTTTTAGTCATTCTTTCCAGAGGTTTGCAGTAAGGACATCTAGAACACTGGATGAGGTTTCTAAATTAGGTATGTGACTTGCTCATTATTGAATTGTAGCCTAGAGGCCAAGTTTGCTATTCTCAATTTTTACCACTATTTTGGTTTTGGTTTTGGTTTTGTAGCTGAGCAAAAGAAGAGAGAAATTGCTGAGCAAATAAAAGATGCTTCCAAAAATTTTGAGGTTGGTTTCTGCAAATTACAGTTCAATGATTCATATTTGCTGCACGAAATATTGAGCCATTCATATTTATATTTATTTTTTTATTTTTTTATTAAAAATGTTTGCAGTCATTCAAGAACCAGTAGTTCCACAATGGGACCGATGATTGATCGATTGATGCTATGATGTAAAGTTAGCATTTAAGAAATGCAATTAGCATAATAATGAAAACTCCCCAGTGTAATTTCTATAGCTTACTGGACACTGTAGTCTCACTTCTGTTTAGATGGTGGCTATATTATGTTGTGATTTGTATAATATAATGTGTTGAGTGAGAATACAAATTCTGTTGAGAAAATTTTGTTGAGAAAAATTAATACACACATTTGTGTTATGAATTAAGGTGTATTCTCATATGAATCTTTATGTAATCGTACACTATAACAATGCAGAGAGAAAATGGAGAAGAATATCAAGTTGAACACAGAACTTCAGAACTGTATTGTCACTAGATCATCGTAAAAATATAGATACAACATAGGAAAAATATAATACAATCCATGATTCGAGAAAATAGGATAATGGCGGTCAAATCTATATTTACAACACTTTCTTCTCGACCATTATCTTACTACACCTCCATGTTTCGTTAAACCTTGCTAGAAGAATCTGTATGGAAAATCGAGCTGAGAAAAACACTATTTATATGTTGCACATGCTGTCTCATTAAAAATTATATGTTGCACAGGCTGTCTCATTAAAAATTCAATAGGAAAAAAATTTCAGGGCGACAATATTATACCATACTCATGCCTCGAAAATTTAAGTAAATGACATTTCTCTTAAAGATTGATATAGGTTGGGGTGGGCCCCTCTGGATCCGTCCCTGGGTTTAGAAGATTCAACCGAGTCTCGGACTCAGGTTGGTAGGGTTTATAGACCTTTAAGGGACTTCTGCAGCAGAAATACTCACAACAAAAGAAAATCCATTAACAATCGCCAATGACGACTACTGCAATTTCAAGAAACAGCTCTCAACTTCGCAATCTTTGTCGCTTCTTTGTTTCTTCTTATTCTTCTTCAAATTCCTTCAAGACATGGCTTTCCACCAGCAACCCATCTCGCTTCATTCACGGCGTTTCTGATGCTCCCCGCCACGTCCAAACCCTCCTCCCTTTTTCGCATTTGGTTATCTTTCTTTCTATAACTCTTCATTTTCATAGCTTCAAATCAAATGCTTCTAATAACTGGTATTTTTTTTGATTAATATTTCCAGGATGTTGGTTTGGGTCAATCAGAGGTGGGGTTTAGTCCTTATTCTAGCAGGATTAGGATGCTGTGTACTACTGTTCCTTCATCTAATCAATCAAATAGTGGATCCTCTGAGGGTAGTTCGGGGAAAAGCGAAAGTTCTGATGGTTCGCAGAAGACTTCTGAGCAAGGAAAGCCCGTTCGAGGCAGCGTAATTTCTCTCTCTCTCTCTCTCTCCCCCTGTATTAAATATGTATAGCTCTGCATATTATTTATTCAAGAGTACTTGAACTGGGCTATTTCTCGAATTCAGCTAAAAGGGGGAAAATCCAGTCTTTCTTAAGAATTTATATAAGGGGCATTTATAAAGTTTTGTTTTGTTTTATTCTTTTAGGCTTGAATTGTGCATACAGGAAAGAATCAAGTCTTTACATTAGTTGAATGAGCATTGTGTGAGGGTTTTTAATTCTTATTCAAAAATCATATTTTTAATTTTGTTAGTTAATTAAAATCATTTCTTCATAGATAAGATTTTTGAGAAGTAAAGAAGTCCAAATTCTCATTTTCTTTTTGATTTGGAGAGTTGGAATTAATGATGATTAATTGAAAATGCAGCCTGTTTCATGGATGAGCTTCCTGCTGCTTCTGGGCACTGGAGCAGGATTGGTTTACTACTATGACAGGGAAAAGAAGCGGCATATTGAAGGTAGATTACTATGGTGAGTTGTGCTATTTGATGGTTCTAAATGTGTGGTCTGCAGGGTTTTCCACTGTAGTATTGGCCATATTTACTTGTGTATGATTCTTTGTGTTGGATGCATGGATAAAATGGCTGAAGGTTTTTGATTGTTTATCTGGGATCTGCGGACACACCAAATGGAGTATATTTTAGTTTAGGAATAAGTATTGAAGAAAAAAATTCTGTCCAAGTTTTGCAAAAACCAATGTAGAAGAAATCATCAAATTTATGTCCACAGATCTGTGATATCACATGCTATGCCAACGTTCCTAAACTGAGCATTGGCATTTGATGTGGGATGGCAGATAATGTGAAGTAGGATTCTTACCTGGGCCTAATGGATGGAAAAGGATTTTTTGCTTGTTTGGCTCAACTTATGTTGTAGTTTAACTACTCCAAATGAATTAGCTGCGCCAGACCCTAAAAACATAAAAGCCTTTTTGAGGTTAGATAAGAGGAAAAAACCTTGTTTTATTTTTATTTTAAAGAAGCTAAAGTTAAGCCAGACAAGCACTTAGCCATTAAGTGTAAAACTGAAACCCACCAACCATTGGCTTTATTTTATTTTTCTTAGTACACCCCGTATTATGTTTTGACAAAGAAGTTCAAGGTTTGACACATTGGAAAGTATTTAATAATGGAATTTTTTTACTGCTTTCTTGTCTTCCCAATCCTTGTATGCAATGCACTATGGGTTGACAAATTTCTTGCCTGGCTATACTATCTTATTTTCACCTAATGAAAATATAACGATTTCCAGCCTATGAGGAAGATCATTTTGTGATTTTCATTTTTAATATGTGTGTGTCAGTGTGTGTGCATTTACTTATTTTTATCCTTTTACTCATTTTGGTTCTGGCACATCTATTTCATGCGTTGTGGCATGTTTTCAGATTGTTTGATCATAGATTACACAGTATATATATTCTATCTTCACCATGTATTCGTGAATTACACACAACACTTATACTTTTGTTGCAGGAATCAACAGTGCATCTAATGCTGTGAAACAAGGACCATCTGTTGGAAAAGCAGCTATTGGTGGCCCATTTAACCTCATTGACCATAATGGAAAACCTGTTACGGAAAAGGACTTTTTGGGAAAATGGATCATGCTATATTTTGGATTCACTCACTGTCCAGATATATGCCCAGATGAACTTCAAAAGCTTGCTGAAGCTATTGATAAAATAAGTAAGCTGCAAGAATCTACCTATGTGATGTTTTAACAATAATTTATTTATTTATCTTTCACGGCGTGGTTATTTTGGCACTGTGATGGAAATTGAATGTTTGTCATTACTATTGTAAGTAAAGGCTTATTTGTTAAAAAACATTGGTTTAATTCCAGACAACTTTTTTGATCCAATCAAAATAAATAAATGAATGAATGATTGTACCCGAGTACCTAACTCTAATTTATTCCTTTTTTTAGGATATATTGCATGCAAGTTATAATAAAATTACTAAAAACTTAAACTAATCAATTTGTTATGGAAGTATTCCCTCTTGTTTCATTTTACATGTCATGCTCACTATTTATTAGTCAAACCAACTTTTTCTTCTTTGCATATTTTTCTCTAGAATTTTCTTATTATTTTTAAATTTGGGTTTAACTGAACCAAATACATAAAAGGGGATGTAGGGAGTAGTATTTAAGGATGGAAACAAATAGTGTTATTTTTTTTAAATTTTTATTTTTATAATAAATGAATTCAATTGATTCTTTTATGAAATTGTAAGCCAATTCAAATTGGCTTAGATATTGTCTAGACCAAGTTGAAAATTTAAATAGAATTGCATCAGCATTTTAAATTTTTGATATTAAATTACCAACTTTAAAATGTTTAGGAGATTAAATCTGCTGTTATGTTAGTTATTGATACCAATGGAATACCCATGAGTTCTGTTCCAATATCTACTTTTTTAATATTCTGCAGAATCAAAGTCAGGACTTGAGGTAGTTCCAGTTTTTATCTCAGTTGATCCAGAGAGAGATACAGTTGAGCAAGTTCGTGAATACGTTAAAGGTGCTTTCTCGAATGGGATTGTGTTAAGTATTTTTTACGCATTTTATTGAACTTGTTGTAGATCCTCTATTGAAATTGGTAAACATCCTCTTCTAGAGTTCCATCCAAATTTGATCGGGCTTACTGGTAACCCCGAAGAGATAAAAAAAGCTGCACGTGCTTATCGAGTTTACTACATGAAAACCGAAGAGGAAGGCTCAGACTATCTTGTTGATCACTCAATAGTAATGTATGTACCACTTAAACTTCAGACATTATACTGTCACTAAAAGCATCTCTCCCCCTGCTCACAGCGTGCATTCTTTTAAACTTTTGGCTTTTTGCTCTAAATTAGAAATCTTCTTTGTGCCATTAAGTTCAAAAAATACTTTTGAATTATGTGCAGGTATCTTATGGATCCTAAGATGGAGTTCGTTAAGTTCTTTGGGAAGAACAATGATGTCGACAGCCTTGCTGATGGTGTAATTAAGGAGATAAAGCAGTACAAAAAAGTGAAAGCATGATGTGGAGCATTTCGCATTCCTTGCTTGAAGCATTTGATATTCAACTTGAACAGTGAGCATTTTTGGCAGAACATTTTAGTTGAGTGTCCATTTTGACGGAGCATAATAGTTATTCTTATGAGATTATTACTGGCAGAGAAAATTGCACTATGATGAATAAAGATGCCATTGCTGTGCTATCTTTCTAAATCCTTAAAAAGGATATTTGCAGCATAATCTAACTGTATAAAATTGTGACTTTTAGTAGAACAATTGTTATACCATGGATTGGTACAAAAATTATGTGTTGCAGTTAAAATATTTTGTATCTGTAGTTAACAATTTCTATACCTGTAAACAAATTAAAGGCACAGATACATGACATGATAATTGCAACACATAAATTGTTAATTGCAGGTATATAATATGTTAACTGTTGATACATAAGATGTTAGTTAGCATGCTATATGTTTGCAGTTGTAATTACCATCCATGTGATGCGTAGTTATCATGTTATGTGTGCGGTTAATTACAAGTGCAAAATATGTCAATTGCATGTACAGATTTTGAAGATTATTTTTGGATTAGGGTCCAAAATACAAGATAAACTTTGGTCTATGGTATAATTAGTGTTAAATTCAACTTTGATCTTTTTAGATGAATTTTTTTTTAAAAAAAGCATCTTTTATTTCTAGAAGGCATGTTTAGGAACTATGGAGTGTTGAGAATCTTGAAGTGTATGTGATGGGGAAAGTGACATCTAACCTTACATCAATAACCAGCAGCATATTGAAACTTGTATAGTTATTTTGGTCAATTCATCATCCAAGCACAATTTTCCTTTGAAATGGACGCAAAGCTTGGCTTTTCATTTTAGGTATCGTGTGGCCAACTTCTGTAGAAAAGGGGTGCTTAAGAATGAGACAATTTAGAGTGCTCATTCAAATGCTGACAAGTGTTTATCACTACGCTAGATTACTATCATATTGTTCGACATGCTGAGTATTGGATTTGGCTACAATTCTCGCCCAACTAAGTCACATAGTATGAGTTGGGTCCCAGCACCAACTCATCTTAAATATCATTATTACAATTTCCCATTCCAAACACCAATTAATCTTAAATATTATTTCTGGGATAACCTGTGACTTAACTCTGATACCAGTTGTTAGGATCAAGTACTTACCACTTACCTCAGTTAGAGGTCGATAAAGACCAAGTCCCACTTACATCAGTTAGAGATCGGTAAAGACCAAGTCTAGCACCCACCGATGCCAATTTCTTCTTTGCAATACCTTTCCAGCATTGTCCAAAAAATGGAGTACCTTTTCACATCTATATTATATTCTATTTTTCTATACAATAAAGAATGACACACCAAAAAGTCTTTAACAGTTAACACGTTACACCTTAGGAAAAGTTGAAGAAAATTTCATTTTTTTTTTTATATATATTAAAAAAGAAGAAGAAATGGGCAAATGGCTATGTTTAAGAGAAGAGTGAAAACCTGGCCTCGGGGACAAATATTTAAATATTTAAGCAAACAAAACGAATCAGGCTGGCCGCTGGCAGGCAGAGCATACCGATTTATCCCAAAGACTGAGCAGTAGAAAGAAAGGCAGCTGAAAGTGAGCTAACCATTCATGGCTTCTCTACTCAACACCCTGCCTTCTCTAAGCAATAACCCAGTTCGAACTCCACAGCTTGCATCCCCAATCTTTGTCTTGCCTTCAAGTAAGTCAACTCTCTCATTTCTCCAATCTTCAATATTCTTTTCTTGGTTTTCACTATTTTGATCAGCAATGTATTTGTGCTGTCTAGGGAGAAGGCTTGTAGTGAGAGCAACAGAGACCGACCGTGAAGGTAAACCATCACCTATCACCTTTTATTGTTAATAGTTGGCAAAGTTGTGTTTTTTTTTTTTTTTTACTTAGTTAACACTTTCTTTTCTCCTTATTTCTGCTCCTTTTGTATTTGAGTGGAAATATTGGTGCTTTTAGATAAGGGTTTTAATGGGGTTTTTCTTGGATTCTTTTTGTAGCAGTTAAAGCCACTGCACCAGATAGAGCACCGGCATCTGGTGGTTCAAGCTTTAACCAGATTCTTGGAATCAAAGGGGCCAAGCAAGAAACGGTTTGCCCATCCCTTTTTCTTACTAGCTAAATCAATTTCCTAGTTTTAGTACAATATTTGAACTAACTTTAGTGTCTTGTAGTTGAGATTATTGTAGCATTTCAATCTCTTGCCACTAAATCTTTGTTTGATACATGCAAGTGCCATGAACTAAATTTAAAGAGCTAATTTTTTAAACCAGCTTGGTTGGCCTGAGTGGCCGTGTACTCTTGTCCCTTAAAGAGAGGTCGGGAGTTTGAACCCCTACTCTTGTATGGAAAAACCAATATGGCTAACCCCTTAATTGGGCCGGCCTGGTGCGAACGGGGATTAGTCTGAGCATGGTACGGGTTTAAAGGTGTCTCCTACAGTTAGGGCCTGCTCAGGACACCTCGTGGCATGACCAAAAAAAGAGCTAATTTTTACAGTTTGAAGATTGATCCTTCTCTCTATTTCGGCTAGTATTATTCATTCATTTATTATTTCACTATATGCAGAGCATTTCATAGTCAAAGAACATTTCTGAATAATCAAGCATAAAAAAAAAGAATAATCAAGCATATTTTAAGGTACAGTTTTGGATTTAGAAGCATTTAATGCAAAATAATGTAGATCCAGTACACATGCACTCACATAGTTTCACATGCATACACACATGCTCTAAAATTATTAGTACAAAAAGCTGGAGGTTGAATGCAATACTTGAGCAGAATGTGAATTTTCCTACTTTGAGCAGAATGCATCATAAAGAGTGGTAAAGTTTATATCCTACTTTGTGCATCCAATATGGCCTGTAGAATAACTTCCCAGAGTTTTAGACCTTTAATGTGAATTTTCTTTTTCCCAAATAATTTGTAGTACATTGAGTGGTAGTCTGATCTACATTTCCTTGGTAACACAACCTTTGGTGTTTTGGAATTGACATTAATAAAGAAAAAGGATATAAAGCATACAATTTATTTCCTAATCACAGCAATTCAGCAGTTTTGATCTATTTTATTGGATTAATATAGTAAAAGTGAATGAGTAAATTGGTAGACGTGAGAATTAGCACATACTGCTGACAGAAGAAGCGTAATCAATTCTATGTTTCATTATCATTTTGTATCTGCACCGGTAAGAAGAAAATTGATAGTTTGTCTTTTCATAATTGGCTCCTTCACAGGATAAATGGAAGATTCGTATTCAACTAACAAAACCTGTAACTTGGCCTCCGCTTGTATGGGGTGTGGTCTGTGGAGCTGCAGCCTCAGGTAATCCTTCTCCACGCACCCTAAAAAAGCTAGTGAAGTTCATTTATTAGTCCCTTAGCTGGTGAAGCTCAATGTTTCATAGTTATGCTTAAACAATCCATTCTGCATCACCCTTTTGTTCTGACTAGAACTTGCTGGTAGGGAATTTCCACTGGACTACTGAGGACGTGGCCAAATCAGTTGTTTGTATGCTAATGTCTGGCCCTTTTCTAACGGGCTACACTCAGGTACTTATATCTTAGGAGCTCGTGCTAGATTGCTTTTCCAGATTAACTTTTGGCCTCAAAAACCTAAGGGTGCGATATTATTCTTTTAGACAATTAATGATTGGTATGATAGAGAGATTGATGCTATTAATGAGCCGTATCGTCCAATTCCAGCTGGCGCCATATCTGAGAGTGAGGTAAATCTTGTTTGAATTTCTCTTTGATGTGCACATGAGCTAGAGAGTTCTCTTTAGTTCCAGTGAGTATTCATTTTGAAGTGGCAAACATCATCAGGTGATCACACAAATATGGGTGCTGCTTTTAGGAGGCCTTGTTTTGTCTGGTTTATTAGATGTGTGGGTAAGTTTTCAAAGCCGCTTCTTCTCTGGTGAATCATCTGAAGCATCTCTCAAAAGGTTTCTCCTTGTAGGCAGGGCATAATTATCCTATTATATTTTACCTAGCTCTCGGGGGCTCCTTGATATCATATATATACTCAGCTCCACCACTAAAGGTAACTTCCTAGACCTCTCCATCATTTTTTTTTCGGTCTGCTGCATTTGGACTCTTATTTCAAACATGATTTGCTTCAGCTCAAACAAAATGGATGGATTGGCAATTATGCTCTAGGAGCAAGTTACATCAGTTTGCCTTGGTATGATGTTCTCTATTCTGTGTATCAGTAAAGGGCTGCCTTGAAAGAATTGAAAGTTTAGGAACAACTCTAGAATGATATTTTGCCCTGCTCCCCCATCCCCTTGTGTATCTTGAATAGTTTTATGCTTCTCTGCAAATGAAATTTTTCTTGGAAGCCATTCATGTCAGTTGTATGACGGCCTTGTGGTCAAGCAGCATAGCTGTGGCCCTCCTAAGTGAGAGGTCACAGGTTTGAACTTGTGCAATTCACCGTGAATATTTTAGAGTTAATCCTCAACTATAGTGAGTTTCTCGATTTAGTGCTAAATGTCTTTTTGTGTTTAATTAGGTCACCGATTTTGATGGTTTTACCCAATTAAGAACTTTGCTGTTAGAATCAAGGACTAAATCGTAAAAAATCACTATAGTGGATGACTAAATTGGGTAAAATCATTATAGTTGAAGACTAACTTGGGTAAAACTACTAAAGTCGACGACTATAGTGGTTTTTCTCGATTTAGTCTTTGATTCTAACAGCAGAGGACTCAATTGGGTAAAATCATCAAAGTTGAGGACCTAAATAAGCATAAAAAGACGTTTAAGACTAAATCGAGGAAAACCACTGTAGTCTAGGACTGAATTGGGTATTAACCCGAATATTTTATTATAGCTTTATATATACAACATATGATGTAATGGGGCATCTTTGTTTCCAAGTTGTGAGTGGAATGCACTATCTTCTATGTAGGTCTCCGATGAATGCATCATCAATAAAGAACTTCCTCAGCAAGATATATATGTTCTTTAACACAGTATAACATAGCCTGCTTCAACTTTGCAAAACAGGTGGGCTGGTCAAGCTTTGTTTGGGACCCTTAATCCTGACATAATTGTTCTGACGCTCTTGTATAGCCTTGCCGGGGTAATGTCTGCTCAACTTTCTTGTTCATTTTGCATTACAAACCGTGTAACTAATACTTCTTATACTCTCTTTTAGCTGGGTATTGCGATTGTAAATGACTTCAAGAGCGTAGAAGGAGATACAGCCCTGGGACTTCAGGTCCTTGCTGCAATTTCCATTTTTCATACATGATAATGTGCCTGGCTATGATTAAAACTCTTAAAACTTTCATCTGGAATTACTTATGCAGTCGATTCCGGTAGCTTTTGGCTCTGAAACTGCTAAATGGATCTCTGTTGGTGCCATTGATGTAACTCAGATTTCAGTTGCAGGTAAGTGCTATCTTATCATGCCAAAAACCTTTTTTTTTTTTTTTTTTTTTTTAAAGCTTTGTTAATGATCTTAGATCAGAGATCCACCTAATTTTTACTCCATAACGAACCAAACTGATAAAAAAACAGAAATTTGAAAGCTTTTGGAATGATCATAGAGCTTTCTTGAGAAAACCTACAGCCCTTGATCAGAGTCTTATGCTTAGAGCTTGTTGTATAAATTTGTCTTGGAAGAGTGGATTTATCTCTTGCAATTTCACTTAGCACAAAATGAAAAGTAGAACGTGGAAGATGCTGAATTTTAGATTTTTGTTACTGTAGATTTCAATATTTCTTCTCCTCTCCCAAAAGGTTGAATCCCCAACCTTAAAGGGCCTCATCCGGCCTGATAAAGTAGGTGAGTGGATGTAAATTACGGTAACTCAGTGGCTCAACAGACTCAACCGACAGGGCTAAATGTCTGTGCGCACAAAGGATCTACTCACTTTAGACATAATTCCCACATTACTATTGCTGAGTTTCAAACTGTCTTTTCTCTCAAATACTGTCTACTGTCTATTAAACCATTAAGCTAAACTTGTGCATGACAGATTTCAATATTTCTGGGTTATAGAGTTGCATATTTTCCTCACTGCATTAGCTATTGCTTGCAGGCTATCTTCTTGGTGCTGGCAAACCATATTATGCCTTAGCACTTCTTGGCCTAATCGTTCCACAAGTCTTTTTCCAGGTAAACAAGATTTTTTATTAATTAGTCTTTATCATTGTTTATGTTCAATTCTGGGGCAAAAAGAAATAAGAAAGGGTGGTTTGAGCTAGCTAACTCTTATTGATGTGCCCCTGCAGTTCAAATACTTCCTCAGAGACCCAGTTAAATATGATGTCAAGTATCAGGTACTGTAAACCATATTGAATTGGTTATTGCCGGCCATCACTGCTTTTCCTGGTTGAGGCTTTGTTAGGATCAAACACTTATCATTACACTAAAAGTTATAGCTGATAGACCACTATATTAAAAGTTATAACTAATAGCGAAAACACAACTTTATTTTTTTTTATAGACCATTGCATTTTCCAGAGATAAAGTATTAAACTTGACCCTTCACCAACTTCCGATCAAACACTTATCATTACACTAAAAGTTATAGCTGATAGACCACTATACTAAAAGTTATAACTAATAGCGAAAACACAACTTTATTTTTTTTTATAGACCATCGCATTTTCCAGAGATAAAGTATTAAACTTGACCCTTCACCAACTTTCGTCCAACAATCCCCTAATCACTATTTGATGAACTTAGCCAGACCTTCAGGCCTCTACCTAACAATTTTTTAATCACTAATTGATAGACTTAGCCCTTTATTGGTAGACCAACTTCCACCAACAATTCCCTATTCCCTAATCACTAATTGATGGACTTAATCCTTTATTAGTTCGACAAACCTTCAAACTCCTGAGCTGCTAACGTTACTTTTTCTTTTGATTACAGGCTTGTGCACAACCATTTCTTGTTCTTGGTCTTTTGGTAACTGCATTAGCAACTAGTCATTGATCTTCGTCGTGTCGCTGGCATAGAAAGAAACAAGAACAAGAACAGCATACTCGAAATCATACAGTAGTAGTTAGGTCAGTAGCCATGGAAAATAAGATTATTCATCCAATTTGTCTTCCCAGTCTATCATAATAAGTAACAAATTAAAAGCATGTTTTGTTTATAAATTTCTTGAAATTTGGGGGACCATAAGCTCGGTCTCTTTAATTCGTAGACAAAATATCACCATAAGCTAAAGCAATACATGCAAACTCGCAGAAACAACTAGATAAACATAAACCAAAACAAACACATTATATTATATTATATTATTATATCGTAGTGAATGTTTAAATTAAGCACGATGGGTCTTGAACTTGGATTCGTCGATATGGATGCCTTCCTCGGCGGCGCGTTGGCCGCCGGACTTGTCCATGGTGCTGAGACCACCTTTGCGCCCCATTTCCTGGTACCCTTCTTTACCCAGCTGATCCTTCCTGGTTTGCCCTCCTTTGCTCCCCATCTCCTGATACCCTTGCGTTCCCAGCTGCTCTTTTCTCGTCTGCCCTCCTCGGCTTCTCCCCTCCGCCAGATGCTCTTGCGCTTCGAGGCTCTTCCCGCCCGTGCCGCCCGGGACCACCGTCTCCCCTTGCCTAGCTCTATCATCCAGCTCTTGCCTTTCCTGCTGTGACGCCATTAAATTGATAGAATATATATAATTGCGAGTTAATTATATTATACCCCGTAAGCATGGCAATGATATATATATATATAGAGAGAGAGGGAGATGGGGAAAGAATGAAAGATAATCATATCTATCGGTGGAAGACAGTTGGGGAGCGCAGAGGGCGCCACCGCATCACGGAGACACGCTGTTGCTTAGTCAGATGAGCAGCTACACGAATCTCACTCACAGTATAGCACGTATAGTAGGTCTTCTTGCTAGCTTCTAATTGTTTGCGTTTAATTTGCTAAATTTCGGAAAGCTTCTTAACTGGCAGGCTGCATCTTCGAATCCAAAGTGAACCACGCGATAATATGGAGAGAAAGTTGACGTGCGTGCATGCATGCATGAAGGTAGGCTCAACCCGCCTCTTACAATCTCACCACCGCCATTTCTTTTAATTTATTGAAGAGTTAATTCCAGGGGAATAGTTTATTGATTATTCACATTTATCAATTTTTATTAATTATAATTCTCAATTGGACTATAAATTGTTTTGATTATTAATTTTTAATTTAACTATAAATGATCTATTGATTATTGATTTTGTTCAAAATTTGATAATATCAATTTAGTAAATATTAAATTTAAGGGTAACAATGTAAAAATTTAGTTCATCACATTCCACTAATGATAGAACCTAGGAACGTCGCAACCAGGAGGATCCGATAACCTTAATTTGGGGCTTTGCCCCTCTTATGCACCAAAAAAAAATGATAGAACCTGATTTATTAAGTTTATGAACACAATTTTACCATCTCAACAAGCTAATTTTTATATTATTGCCCTTAAATTTATAATATTTACTAAAAGGAAAATCACTTTTTTAGACTTTTAGTCCATCGTATCAACTTTGCATCGCCACCTAAATTACATGGTATGGTAAGCTCCAAGCTACGCTATCTCGTACAACAATAGTTACAATGAATAAGTATGCAATTGATCACAAGAAAAGAAATAAGAATTTTCAAACTTATCTTCTATTTTTGAAATTTAATTTATATTTAAACTGATATATTATATACTATTAAGCTTGCATGAAATAACAATAATGTACTCATAATTTAGCGCATATATTCTCAATGCATCGTATGTTTACTTTAGTTGCTCTGTGCACCTAAGTATGACTCTTTGCATGATCTTCAACGGTTCAAGTGGACAAGCTAAGGTCTCAACTTTAGGTGCATGTACAAATATTTGTGGCTTAGAAAGTGGGACGGGGGCTTATAATGGAATAGTATTCTGTTATATCATCAATAATAATACTCGAAGATCAATGTGAAACCTAAGGGTTGTTATAACTGACACATGAGAGACCATTATATATATAAAGGAGCTTAGAAATTAGATAGGGAAACTTAGAACAGCTACTTTCTCTTAAGTATAATATTTTGTTCTACTTTTTACTCTATGGCCATGATTACTTTTATAAATGTACTATATAGTGAATTTTGACTTATCTTAACATTAAAAGATTTATAAAATTTTTGTATTGTGATTATTCAAACACATTATATTATTCAATATTATCTATGAAGAAATTCATTTTCTTTATTAGTTGCATTAAACAATGGCAGTACGTATTTGACGGAGCCGACATCCTTTGCACTTATTTCCTCGACAACCAAGGAAAAGACTATATAAAAGTCTTCCAAAGAAAAAGACATTCGAGTCAAGAGATTTTGGAGTCATTAAGGTCTTAAATGGCCACTAAAATTACTGAAAACTAAAAATTTTAAAACTATATATTTTCCAAATTAAATGGGGGAGTGAGAGGGAGTGATGGATCATGAGTAATTTTTGTCCGGTTTAAAATTTGATTAATTTCTTATTACTAAAGGAATTATCATTTCGGAGGAGAGGCCCTAATCCCTTTTCATTTTGCAAATGGAATAGGATTTTTTTTTTCAAAGAGTTATGTTATTTTCTTTTATTAAAATTACTAGGGAAAATTACAAGTTTAATTTGCTCCTTAGTTTTAACCAAGTTCCGACTCAGTCCTTAAGATATGACCATATTCAAGTTTAGTCCCTCAGTTATTTGTGAAATAGCGAGTTTAGTCCCGACCGTTAAATTTGACAGAAAAACTAAAATAAAATTTAAAATTTGAGGGGTAAAGTAGAAAATTCACATTTTATTCTCTTTAATATATCAAAATCACTTTTACAACATTATTTTTCACTTCTTAGCCACTTATTTCAAGATTCTTCAATTCTAAATGCATTTCAATAACTTTAGTATGACTTGTTAGAAACTTGACTCTCGTATAACAAACTTAAGACTTAGCACAAACAAAGAAACACGTGATCATTGTCTTCAGACGTGTGAAACACACTATCCTAACAATTTTTGATTTTCTTTACTAAGCAACAAATGTAATCAAACCAAAACTTTTGAGATACAAAATGATGTCAAATTTCTCAAGTTGCTTTTATGGGAAATTCACCAACATAATAACATGAGATTTTTAGTATATATGTAAAAAAATAATTATTTCGTATAGTTTAGTCAATAATCTTTTTTAGAATTTTCATAACTGAGTCTGATCTTAGGTTCCTCATTCATAACTGAGTCTTAGATTCCTCGCAATTTTCCCAATTTACTATTTAATATTTATTTTTTTAAGTATTGTAATTAATTATTGTATTTAAACAAATTTAATTTATATTTAATTATTGTGTGTTGCACGTTATTAATTTCATGAATTGATCAATTTAGGCAATTCACAATTTGTATACTACGAATACACAATGTTAACATATATGTAATTGATTACCTTGTTTTGTATTTACAAGTTACTTTCAAATACTTAGTCAATTCCAATACTAAAAATACACAATTTAATCTTTTTAAAATTTAATACATCTGTTATTTGTTTTGACTTAGAAACAGAACTTAATTACATTCTAAAAGTTCACAATTCTAATACTATAAATACACAATTTAATATTGTTTAGGATCATGGTCCATCTTCCAAGGGGACCGTGATCCAGGGTATGACAACCCATCAATTTATGGGTAGACTATAAAAAACAATATTTTTCTTCCTCCCCTATATGAAACTTATACAGGAAATGATTTTAAGAAGGAAAAATGACATTTTGTCTATTTTAAGACTTTTTGAACCAATGAATTAGTGAAATTATATTATAATTTAATTATTGGAAAGGTTCCAGGAAACTAACATAGTACTGTTACCAACTAAGCCACTAAGTAGTAAGTAGCACTAAAACAAGAAGTTGGACATGGGTAAACAACAATTTTAAAAAATTATGACTTGAAACTTGCAAGCATATATATATATATATATATATATATATATATATATATATATATATATATATATATATTACAAAGTTTGTTCCTCTTAAATATGCATAAATATTAATTATTTCATAATTTCATATATAGTTAAAAGTAACACACAAATACATTCTCTAAAAAGACTATTTAATTTTTTTAAAATACAATGTCTAAAAGATTTTTAAATTTGAATATTCTAATTAATACAATGTATAATTGTAAAGAAAGAAGAAAATAATTAAAAGAATTACATAAATTTTAATGACAAATTTTTTGAATTGATTTACGGAATAAATTTTATCTCATAAAGAATAGAATAGATAAAAAATAAAAATAAAATAATCCTAGTCAATTGTTTGATTGGTTGACGAAATAATACTTCACAAACTGTATTATTTTAGTGTTTGGCTAGTTTAATAAAAATAAATGAAATAACATTTAAAAGATAGTAATAATAATCTTGGAGTGTTTTATATAGCTATCTATTTTTGTTATGTTTTATAAATGTATGCAACGTCGCGTGTTATTATAGTATTATTGTTTTTACATTTCTATTTCAATTCTAATGCATAATAGAAGTAGGTTATTAATTGATGTCAAATTAGACATCAACATTATTTAACAAAAATAGGTTATTCATGAAAATTTAAGAATAGTCTAATACCATCCCGTTAGTTATTTTATATTAATTTTTTTAAATTAATTTCAAGATATATTATTCCATTCTAAATCTAATATGTGAACGAAATGTATTATTAGCATTTCCATTTATTATACTTGAATTGAGCCCCTCATGCTCTGGTTCGGGGAATGTAAGTCACGGTAACACAGTGGCTCAACAAATAGAGTCAAATGGGCCTAGTTTCGAACCTTAGCCTCTTTTCTCAAATACTCTTACAAAACCACTAAGCTAAGCTCATGCGGACAACTGTACTAGAGTTGATCTTTATGTTCCGCCTTATCCTAATTCATCCAATTGTTATACGGTGGACCATGATCTACACAGCCATGTCGATCATGATCCGAAAATGGCGCCATTTCTTTAAGTAAAGAAATAGCCACCGTTATATTTAACAAATCTCGTATTTCTAGTGTGTTCGGAACAAAATGAAAACATAGTGTATCTAAAATGAAACTGAATAACTGGTCTCGTTCACATATTATGTTTATATTATCAAATGTAACTGTAATTGAATTGAAATGATACTTCAGTTGTGCTGAAATGAAACTACAGTATGTATAAAAAGAAACTGCAAAAAATACATGTCTCATATATTGAGTGTATATCGTCAAAATGAAACTATAGTTATATAAAAATGATACTTTAGTTGTGCCGTAATAAAACTACAGTGTATATAAAATGAAACTGAATAACAATTTCACATATTTGAGTGTATAAATGAAACCTAGTTGAATTATAATTATAATTTGGTGTTGTGATAAAACTAAAGCCCGTGTATAAAATGAAATTCAATAACAGGTCTCAATGTATGTATAATGTCAAATGACACTGTAGTTGAAACAAAATGAAACTTTAGTTGTGATGAAATGAAACTACAGTGTATATAAAATGAAACTGAATATGATATACAAACAGAATTAATTACACCTAACTGTTCATTATCTAAACAGAAGTCTTCTTGTTTAGTTCAAAAGCATCCTCAACGCTCACATTCCCTTTCCTTGAAACGTAATTAGCTCACAAATCACAATGAAAGTACCATTTGAATTCCAGCTTTTCCTCACAACAGCATTTCTACTTCTCTGCATCAACGAAGCCGGTCCGATGAAAGGCAAATGTTTGAAAGATCAGAAATCTCTGTTACTTGGAATGAAGAATGGCATGGTTTTCATTTCTTCTGCTTCAACTAAAATGGTGCATTGGAATGCAACCTCTGACTGCTGCTTCTGGCATGGCGTTACGTGCAGCAGCGAAGGCCGTGTAGTCGGTCTTGATCTCTCCGGGGAAACAATTTCTGATGGCATTGGCAGCTCAAGCAGTCTTTTCAGTCTTCACAATCTTGAAAGCCTGAGTTTGGCTTTCAACTATTTCAACTCTTCTCTGATTCCTGTTCAGATGTATAATCTCACAAACTTGAGGTACCTGAACTTGTCACAAGCTGGTTTTGGTGGGCAGATTCCAAATGGAATATCAAGGCTCACAAGGTTGGTTACTCTTGACCTCTCATCTCTGTTTCCAATTGGGCAGCCATTGAAACTTGAGAATCCCAACTTAAGACTATTGTTTGAGAATGCCTCAACTGAGCTTAGAGAAGTTTATCTTGATAGTGTTAGTATCTCAGCTCAAGGTAGTGAATGGTGTGAAGCCTTGTCTTCATCTTTGCCTAATTTAAGAGTCCTGAGCTTGAAAAGTTGTCGAGTTTCTGGACCTATACATCCTTCCCTTTTGAAGCTTCGCGCTCTATCTGTCATCTATCTCGACAGCAATAATCTGTCTAGTGTAGTTCCAGGATTCTTGGCAAAATTTTCAAATTTGACAACCTTGAGCCTCAGTTACTGTAACCTGTGGGGAGAACTCCCGAAATCGATTTTACAGGTACAAACTATTCAGCATTTGGAGCTGTCAAATAATCCTGGCCTTAGTGGGAGTTTCCCAGTTTTCCAACACAACAGATCCTTGAAGACATTATCACTAAGTGACACTAGATTCTCAGGCTCATTGCCAGATTCCATTGGTCATCTTCACAACTTATCTAGGATTGAGCTTTCGAACTGCAGCTTCGTTGGGGCAATACCTTCCACAATGGCAAACCTTACAAGTTTGGTTTATGTGGATTTCTCTTATAACAACTTCACTGGTTCTTTCCCATCTTTCCAGATGTCGAAGAAACTAATCTACATAGACCTCTCTCATAATGTTCTAATAGGTCCACTTTCTTTCTCACACTTTGAAGGCCTCTCAGAGCTGAAACATGTTAAGTTAGGGTATAATTTACTCACTGGAAAAATTCCCCTATATCTGTTTTCTCTCCCATCACTCAAAAGCCTTTACCTCAACCAAAATCTTCTCGAAGGCCAAGTCGATGAATTTGATAATGCATCTGCTTCTCAATTACTTACACTCGACCTGAGCAGTAACCGTCTAAATGGATCCATCCCAAACTCTTTCTTCAAGCTTCCAAAGCTGAGTGTGTTGTCACTTTCTTCCAACTTCTTTAGTGGGAAGATGCAGTTCAGTGATATTGAAAAGCTCCCGGATCTAAGCGAACTAGACCTTTCTTATAACAACATGACAGTTGACACAACAAATAGTAATGAACCCATGTTCTCCTCTGCCCTCACTGTATTGAATTTGGCTTCATGTAAGTTGCAAAAGTTTCCAGACCTTAGAAATCAATCAAAGATGAAAAGATTAGACCTTTCAGACAATCAAATTGTGGGGACAATTCCAAACTGGATTTGGAAAGTTGGCAATGGAGGTCTCACTTCTCTGAATCTTTCTTATAATTCTTTGGATTATCTGGAAGAACCTTACAGTATTAACAGTAGTCTATCAGTAATTGATTTGCACTCAAACAGATTACAAGGCAACTTACCAATCCCTCCAGTATTTGCCCTCTATGTGGACTACTCAGGAAATAATTTCAGCAGTGCCATTCCGAATCGAATTGGAACTTCTCTTGTTGTTACTGTCTTCTTTTCACTTTCGAACAATAGACTCACGGGGCCAATTCCCGATTCAGTATGCAATTCCAGTTGGGTTCAGGTTCTTGATTTGTCTCAAAATCTCTTGAGTGGCAAGATACCATCCTGCTTGATGAATTCTAGCTCTATCGTCGTACTGGATCTCAGGAGAAACAATCTTAGTGGCACTATTCCAGATGAATTCCCAGACAGATGTGCAGTTAAAACATTAGACCTTAGCAGAAATATGTTGGAAGGTCAGATGCCAGAGTCCCTAGTGAACTGCAGATTCTTAGAAGTTTTGAATGTTGGAAACAACAAAATCGTAGACCGATTTCCATGCCCTTTGAGGAGCTTATCCACCTTGCATGTCCTAGTCCTGCACTCCAATCGTTTCTTCGGAGATCTTCATTGTCTTAACTCCAATCTGAGCTGGAAAAATCTTCAAATCATTGACATATCTTCCAATAAATTTAGTGGTAAGCTTAATAGCAGTTACTTCTTTGGCTGGAGAGGAATGATATCCAATGAAGATGCTTTTACCCCTGCTGAAAATCAGATTGGATTTGTCTCGTTATTCGATGATTTGTGTTACGAGGACACCGTGACAATAATCCTGAAGGGACAAGAGGTGGAGCTTGTGAAAATTTTAAGAATCTTCACATCCATTGATTTCTCAAGCAATAAGTTTGATGGGGATATACCAGAATCAATTGGGGCTCTAAATTCCCTTCATCTTCTCAACCTGTCACACAATGCTCTCACAGGCAAAATCCCTCAAGAATTTGGAAATTTGACCCAGCTTGAATCTCTGGACCTCTCAGCTAACCAGTTGAGTGGAGAAATCCCAATGCAGCTCACAAAACTCACGTTTCTTTCGGTCTTGAATCTATCCATGAATGAGCTTTCGGGCAAGATTCCAACTGGCAATCAGTTCCAAACTTTTTCAGAAGATTCGTTTCGAGATAATCCTGGACTCTGCGGATTTCCATTGAATGTAACGTGCAATGTTACAAGTTCCAGTGGGTTGCAAAGCCTGAGTTCTAGTGGCAGCCATTCAGGCCTCAAAAGTGAGGTAAGATGGGAGTATGTAGGTTCTAGCTTGGGTTTTGTTGTGGGTTTGTTTGCAGTTCTCTGGCTTCTTTTGCATAGCGAAATATGCAGTGAAAGATTTAACAGGCACCTCAACAATGTTCTTCTAAGACTTTTTCGTCATTGATGCCAAAGAAGAAAAATTCCAGGATGCAGGGAACAAATGCTGCAGTGTTCTTGTTAAGTTTCAGTTCTAGAGTAAATTTCAATGAAAACATAAATAAAAGTAGGTTAGGTGTGTTTTCTTGCAAATTTGTATATTGTAGTACTCTAATACACCACTATATATAGAGTCATTCTCATGGTTTGGTTTCGGTTCCAACTGACTGTTCTTGATTTTGGATTCGGTTGGTTACTCTTCACCTCTCAACTCTGTTTCCAGTTGGCCAACCACTAAAACTTGAGAATCCCAACTTAAAACTATTGTTTGAGAATAGAGAAGTTTATCTAGATGGTGTTAATATCTCAGCTCAAGGTAGTGAATGGTGTGAAGCCTTATCTTCATCTTTGCCTAATCTAAGAGTCCTGAGCTTGCGAAGTTGTCAAGTTTCTGGACCTATACATCCTTCCCTTTTGAAGCTTAGCTCTCTATCTGTCATCTATCTTGACCACAATAATCTGTCCAGTGCAGTTCCAGGATTGCTGGCAATTTTCAAATTTGACAACTTTGAGCCACAGTGGATGTAAGCTGCAGGGAGATTTTCCGAAAGCAATTTGACAGGTACAAACTCTACAACTTTTGGTCAAATCCGTGAAATAAGGCTTCTTATTCGTGAAATGAAAATGTAATACTTATAATACTGAAGAATATAATACTAATTAGAAATAAAACATTTATTACTTATAAGGGAAAGTGAAGTAATACTTTTATTCCTGATTAGTATTACAGATCCTCCAATAGAAAGTTTTTGCCAATAGTTAAAGGTGTAATTTGAATTTTTAAATATTATTTTGAAGCAAAAGTGTAATTAATATAATATAAATATAAGAAAAGTAAAAGGAAGATGAGTGGAAAGATCATTGGCCATTGAAACACAGACAAAAATTCAATGCCCTAGCAATACAAAAAACACAAGGACTTATATCAAACGCGTAAGAATGCCGTTACAAATGCCAGTTTTGGTTTGGAGCATATTTCATTATTTCATATATTATCTGACAATTCACCATTCCACAATATTGATTAAGAAACTTCCTATGCATTTTCCCAAGTCTCTATCTTCATCTCTTTTCTCCAGCCGCCATTAGTTCTAGACTTGTATAGTTTCCTTAGCATTTCTCTGAATCTGTTATCTAGCTCCCGCGGTTGATTCTAAACTCCTTCGTTTTCATTATTCTTCTCTCCTACATAAGTTGCTGCCATACCAAACATAAGTTAAGTTTGGTGAGGTATATTTCCACAAAGATTTAGGTTTTTATGCCTATGCTGTTAGAGATGAAAATTCCCCTCCTTTCATGGATTCCCTTGATATCCTTGCTGCAAATAATATTGGGCATAAATATCATTGTTATATCCGGCCAATGCCCAAATGATCAAAGATCACAGTTGCTGCAGTTGAGGAATAGCCTAAAATTCAAGTCGGGGGCTCCAACCAACAAACTTGCAAACTGGAACCAGAGCAAAGATTGTTGCCACTGGCCTGGGGTGAAATGTGACAACTTAAGTCGTGTGATCGGGTTGAGTCTCGACAATGAAGCAATTGTCAGTATTGATAATTCAAGTTGCCTTTTCAGTCTTCAGTATATTGAGGAGCTGAATTTGGGTTTCAATAACATTTTCAACTCTTCTCCAATTCCAGTTCAGATGTATAATCTTACAAAGTTGAGGTACCTGAATTTGTCAAATTCTGGTTTCGGTGGGCAGATTCCGAGTGGAATATCAAGGCTGACAAGGTTGGTTACTCTTGATCTCTCAACTCAGTTTACAGTTGGTCAGCCACTAAAGCTAGAGAATCCCATATTAAAACTCTTCTTTGAAAACAAAATTGAGCTTAGAGAAGTTTATCTTGATAGGGTTAATATCTCAGCTAAAGGTAGTGAGTGGTGTGAAGTCATATCATCATCTTTGCCTAATTTAAGAGTCTTAAGCTTGAAAAATTGTCATGTTTCTGGACCTATAAACCCTTCCCTTTTGAAGCTTCGCTCTCTCTCTGTCATCTATCTAGATGGCAATAATCTGTCCAGTGCAGTTCCAGATTTCCTGGCAAATTTTTCAAATTTGACATCCTTGAGTCTCAGTGAATGTAAGCTGCAGGGAAAATTTCCAAAAGCAATTTTACAGCTAAAAACTCTACATCATCTGGACCTTTCACATAATCAGGATCTTAGTGGTGGCTTCCCAGAATTCCAACAGAATGGATCCTTAGAGACAGTTTCACTAAGTTACACAGGTTTTTCAGGCTCATTGCCAGATTCCATTGGTAATCTTCACAACTTATCTAGGATTGAGCTTTCGAACTGCAGCTTCGTTGGGGTAATACCTTCCACAATGGCAAAGCTTACGAGTTTGGCTTATGTGGATTTCTCCTATAACAACTTCACTGGTCCTTTACCATCTTTCCAGATGTCAAACAAACTAACCTACATTGACTTCTCTCACAATGCTTTAACAGGTCCCCTTTCTTTCTCACATTTCGGAGGCCTCTCAGAGCTGAAACATGTTAATTTAGGGTCTAATTTACTGAGTGGAAAAATCCCCCCATATCTGTTTTCCCTCCCATCACTCCAAATCCTTTACCTCAACGAAAATCTTTTCCATGGCCAACTCAATGAATTTGCCAATGCATCTGCCTCTCGATTAGATACACTTGACTTGGGCAGTAACAGCCTATATGGATCCATCCCGATGTCTTTCTTCAATCTTTCAAAGCTGAATCAGCTCTCACTTTCTTTCAACTTCTTTAGTGGGAAGATGCGATTAAGTGTTTTTGAAAGGCTATCTGATCTAAGGGTACTAGAGCTCTCTTATAACAACTTGACAGTTGACCCAACTAGCAGTAATGAAGCCATGTTCTCATCCCAACAGTTCATAGTACTTAGATTGGCTTCGTGTAAGTTGCGAAAGTTTCCAGATCTTAGAAATCAAACGAAGATGGGAATATTAGACCTTTCGGACAATGAAATTGGAGGGGGATTACCAAACTGGATTTGGAAAGTTGGCAATGGAGGTCTCAATGTTCTGAACCTTTCTTGCAATTCTTTGGAGTATCTGGAAGAACCTTACAGTATTTTTGGCAGTCTATTTGTAATTGACTTGCACTCAAACAGACTTCAAGGCAATCTACCAATCCCACCAGCATTATTCATCTATGTGGACTACTCAGACAATAATTTCAGCAGTGCCATTCCACATGACATTGGAAATTCTCTTGCTCCTGCTCTCTTCTTTTCACTTTCAAACAATAGTCTCACAGGACCAATTCCAGATTCTATATGCAATTCCAGTTTTCTGCAAGTTCTTGATTTGTCCCTAAATTTCTTGAGTGGTGAGATACCGTCTTGCTTGATGAAACTTGAGTCGATTGTGGTACTGAATCTTGGGAGAAACAATCTTAGTGGCACCATTCCAGGTGCATTTCCAGATAGCTGTGCTTTAAAAACATTAGACCTGAGCAGAAATATCTTAGAAGGTCAGATGCCAGGGTCCCTAGTGAATTGCAAATTCTTAGAAGTTCTGAACGTTGGAAACAACAAAATTGCAGACAAATTTCCATGTTTTTTGAGGAGCTCATCCACCTTGCGTGTCCTAGTCCTACACTCCAACCGATTCTACGGAGAGCTTCAATGCCTTGCTGCCAATCTGAGCTGGCCCAATCTTCAAATCATGGATGTTTCTTTCAATAACTTCACTGGTAAGCTTGATAGCAGATACTTCTTAAATTGGAGAGCAATGACAGTCGAAAAAGATCCTTCGCAGCCTAAAGAAAATCTGATCGAATTTGTCTCACGAGTTCAGTATATGCATTACCAAGACACAGTGAGAGTAACCATGAAAGGCCTGGAGGTGGAGCTTGTAAAAATTCTCAGGATCTTCACATCCATTGATTTCTCAAGCAATAAGTTTGATGGAGATATACCAGATTCAATTGGGGCTCTTAATTCACTTCATCTTCTCAACCTATCACACAATGCTCTCACAGGCAAAATCCCTCAAGAATTTGGGAATTTGACACAGCTTGAATCTCTGGACCTCTCAGCTAACCAGTTGAGTGGAGAGATCCCAGTGCAGCTCACAAAACTCACTTTTCTTTCAGTCTTGAATCTATCCGTAAATGAGTTCTCTGGCAAGATTCCAACTGGCAATCAGTTTCAAACTTTTTCAGAAGATTCGTTTCGAGATAATCATGAACTTTGCGGATTTCCACTGAATGCAACGTGCGATAATAATTCAAGTTCCAAGGGGTTGCCATGGCCGAGTTCAAATGGCAGCCATTCAGACCCCAAATCTAAGGTAAGATGGGAGTTTGTAACCTCTAGTTTGGGTTTTGTTGTGGGTTTATCCGGAACTTTATGGCTTATTTTGCATAACAAAATATGTAGTGAAAGATTTAACAGGCACCTAAACAGTGTTCTTTTAAGGCTTTTTCATCAATGACACCAACAAGAAAATTTCCAGGACGCCAGGAACAAATAATGCCGCAGATGTTCTGGTTAAGCTCCAGTTTCAGACTCAATTTCATTGTAAAAGCAAATAAAAATGTTCTCTTTCATTCTTACAATACTTACAAAGCTTGTGTTAGAGATGGACCTTTTTTGTTGTTTGTTGAAGGAATGTATAATAAGCAGTTGTTATTCGGTGGACTATCCTCCGCACAGCGCTACGTGGAACATGGTTCAATACCATTGTCAAATGAAATTGTAATTGAGTTAAAATAATACTCAATCAAGCTAAGCATTTAACATTGCAACAAAGGTCAACTGACTTAATTGTGTCATTTGTAATTTTGCACTTAACCTGAGGTCATATTCACATTTGTTCTGCCCATATGGATTGTTTTTAGCCCATTACCTTGAACCAAGCTCATCATATTCGTGAGCCATTATATCCTTTGTTAGTAAATAGTGGTTATTCTTTGTGTTGTAATTAGCTAGCTGTCACATTCATATGTATGAATTTTTCCCTCTCTTTTGTTCAATTGTATCATAATAATAAATTCTATTTTATTCCCAATGAATTCTAGATTTTCATCTCTTTCATTAATGAATTCACTTTCACTGATTGCACAGAAACAAGTATAGCTAAAAATTACAAATTAATTACCAAAGAATAATTTGAATTCATTATAAAAGAAGAAGAATAAAATAGAAATTGGATACATACATCATTGATAATTAATTAATGTTGCTTCAATTCCCTGTGCATATATGCCTGAGTGTTTTGTAATTAATTAAGGTTTGTTAGAGGACCTATTGTACTTCATGTGACTCTTAACAAGCTGCCCTGCAGCTATTGCAGACATCAAAGAAAGCTCCCCAGCTAATACTGCTCCAGCAACCACCGTGGCCAACCTTCTGGAGTTGGCTCCGGGCACTTTGTTGCTAGCACCCTTCACTCCTAGTAGATTCAAGCATGCGGCCTGGGAAGCAAGCTGAGTTCCACCCCCCACAGTGCCTACCTCAATGGACGGCATGGTGACTGAGATGTGAAGATCTTTCCCTTCATTAACCGCCTCCATCATGGTTATACAGTGAGAGCTTTCAATGTTTTGTGCGGGGTCTTGTCCCGTGGCGATGTAGACGGCAGACACAATGTTGGCGGCGTGGGCGTTGAATCCCCCAAGAGCTCCAGCCATGGCAGATCCAGTGAGATTCTTGAGCATGTTGAGCTCTACTAAGGAGGCAACATCAGTTTTTAGTACTTTGTTAACTACTTCTTCCTTTATTATGGCCTCGCAGACCACAGACTTACCGCGGCCTTCAATCCAGTTGACAGCCGCAGGTTTCTTGTCGGAGCAGAAGTTGCCAGAGATGCCGATGATGTCCATGTCGGGGAAGTCGGTTTGGAGGAAGTCCAATACGTTCTGGACGCCCTTGGATACCATGTTCATCCCCATGGCATCGCCAGTGCTGCAAGTGAATCTCATGTACAGATTCTTGCCGGCAATAGCGCATTTGATGGTTTGGAGGCGAGCAAAACGACTAGATTTATTGAATGCGGTAGCAATGGTGTCGAAACTTAATGGGTCCTCCAAGAAAAGCTTCAACTGGGCGGCTCTTTTGGCGGTGGAGAATCTAACCACTGGAGCTCTAGTCATCCCATCCCTTAACACCACACTGGTTGCGCCTCCTGAGGCATAGATGGCTTTGCAACCCCTGTTTGTGCTGGCCACCAAGCAACCCTCCGTGGTAGCCATGGGTACAGAGTACTCCTCACCGTCAAGCAAGAGCGGCCCCGCAATACCTACCGGAATCTGTACGTACCCAACTGGCATCTCGCAACACTGACCCAGAATTGATTCATAGTCAAAACTCTCCAAGGGAAGTCCGTCTAAAGATTTGCCTGTTATTCTCTCCAAGGCCTTGCGACGGATGGCTGCAGCCCTCTTGCAATCCCCTAACTTTGACTCCAGGGAGTATGATGGAATCCGACCTTCTGCAACACCTTTGACTATCTCCTCATCATCGGAAGAAATTATAATTGGATCAGATTTGATAGCAGCAGGAGGAGGAGGAGGTGTGACTACATGCTCATCATCATTTTCTCTTTTCTTCAGAGTAATCTGTTTTTCTTCTTCTTGCTGATCTTGTAGAGGATTGGAGGCAATGCCGAAGAAGCCCAAGAGATAAACAAAAGAAGCAGCAAAAGCGAGGAGGGCAGCCATCTCAGAGGTTGAGAGAACATGGAGAGGCTTGGAGTGACGGATCTTGTCGCGCCAGCTAACGAGCAGGAAATAGACGGCCGCAAAGAAGACGGCGTTAGTAAGGTAGAGAAGCATGTTGGAGGGTGCAGGATTAGGATTTTCAGAGAAAGAATAATCAATATTGGTGATGGATTTCTTATGTTTAACTGGAGAACTAATGGAAGTGGAAGTGGATGTGGGGGGAATTTGGATTTGCTTCAACTCCATCTTGCTTTGCGTAGCTTAGATCAGAATTATATTAGATCGATCTGATCTTACCCAAATTCAACAACAGCTTTGAATCTATGAATGATTACAAATTTGTTGTTCTGTTGTTGGATGGATGAATGAATGAATTTGGTATGTATCTCAACAAAACCTATATATTTATACAAGTCATATTTCTAGCTTTAATTTTGTGTACTTTCCTGGAAATGATAATTAAGCAGATCAGAGAGATGGAAATTAATTATTGGTTCAACACAGTTAGGCTTAGGCGGCTCCCTCATCACTTGACTCACTGCAGTCCTTAATTCTTTTTTCACAGCTAGCACGTGTATCTTATATTTAATATATTATATATATTATTAGATTAGATATATATATATATATATATATATATATATAGGATCGCGTTCAGGTGAGAACTGGCCGCCCAGGAGAGAACTGAGAACGAATCACAGCGCGCCACGTGTCCGGAATGTAGTTGCAACTAACGTTATAACTAGGTGCACTTCATGTTATAACTAGGTGCACATAGGTGTACCCAGGTGCATAAATGTTAACAAGGTAAATTACTTGCACCTGCAAGTGAAAATAGGTGCACACGTGCAAGTAAAATGTATTACAAGTGCAAGTAAATTATACAATGAGCATCAATACTAAGTGCAGCTAATGTTATAACTAGGTGCACCTATTGCTATAACTAGGTGCACATAGGTTGCAACCAGGTGCATGAATGTTAACAAAGTAAATTACTTGCACAAGTGCAAGAAAAATGTATTGCAGATGCAAGTAAAATGTATTACAGGTGCAAGTGAATTGTACAGTGAGCATCAATACTAAGTGCACCTAATGTTATAACTAGGTGCAACCTATGTTATAACTAGGTGCACCTATGTTATAACTAGGTGCACCTAGGTTGCACCCAGGTGCATGAATATTAACAAGGTAAATTACTTGCATTTGTAAGTGAAAGTATTTGCGAAAATAGGTGCATGAATATTAATAAGGTAAATTACTTGCACTTGTAAGTGAAAATATGTGAGAAAATAGATGCACTTGTAAGTGAAACTAGGTGCACTTGTAAGTGAAACTAGGTGCACTTTTAAGTGAAACTAGGTGCACTTGTAAGTGAAACTAGGTGCACCAAAGTTCCAGTTATTTACGAAAATGCCACCGCGTCATTTTTTTAAAATTGCATCTGATTCGTTGATCTGGACACGTGGACGACTGTGGAGCGTTCTCATTTCCTACCTGGGCGAGAGTTCTCACGAGAGTGCACCCCTATATATATATATATATATATATATATATATATATTTAGCCACACTCACTTGACTACTTCACCCATTTTTTAGGCTTTACTTGTGGCAGCACATCGATCAGCACGGTACGAGTGAAATTCAGCAGGTTGTATAATTAAGTGACACACTAGTGAAAGGTTCAATTTAATAAAATTAAATAGCACAAAAACTTTAATTCTCAAGTAGATTGTCCTGATGTATATCTTAAAATAATTTTTTCTAGATCTAGCCCAATAACTCTTTTACGAAACCAAAAACACTTATTTACTTGCATCTAATCTTGTGGACTTTATTAGTTCAAAATTTTTAAATCCTGACTTCTTGAATCTGGATCTTCTCAACGTGAAGCAGCTCAAGATTTCTTGATAATCTGGATTTTGCGTTTGGACTACTTTGTCAACACTTGTGGAGCACAATGCTACTTCATACACCTGCTAGCATCTACTATGTCAAATCATCTTAACCTTTAATATAAAGCCAATCAATTGATAAATTAAATTTGATATTTTTTTAACGAAATTTTCATTCCCTATTGTCAGATTTTCATATTGGAGGAATGTATAAGTGAATCATGATTTTTTTTTCTCTAGTTTTTTATTTATACCAAAAAAAGTGAATCATGAACGGATGGCATCCTAAAATTTTATTCATATTCAATCCAAAATTTGAATTATTATTAATTAATTAGTTAATACGTTTTTTGAATATTGAAAATAAAATTTTTATATAGCCAAACAGTTTGAAACAATTAACAAACCTACTAGTAATATAACTACAAGGTTGACAAATTTTCTTTCTCAAAAGGGATAAACATACACCATACAAGAAGAGAAAAGATCAGAGTTTATAATAATTTTAAAAAAATACCTATACTATCAAAAACTTCAATTTAATAGGAAACAAAATCTTATAATAATACAAGTATCACTCAAGTATCTAAAACAAATCTTTACGGGATAGCATACATGGTTCTCAAGTGATATATTGCACTCAAAAACGAAAGATCAAATCCTCACAACTGTTCTTGAAGCAACAATCATTTGGCAGCAATTAAGAAAGGTGGGTTCCCAATCTTTAAAAAAAAAAAAAAAAAAAAAAAGTGGGTTACCCATATATGTTTTCCATCCCATCACTCCAAAGCCTTTACCTCTAATTGAGGGTAAAATTGAATTGAACTGCTATAATAAGAAAACAAACGTTTTGTTTTCAGCGTGTTAGAAATAATTGGCACAATAACGATCATGACTTTTCAATTTTACTTTCATAAAATTAGAAACAATGAATACATGAGGACTAAATTTTCTTTAAAAGTCAATAACTTGAATCGGAGAAATATATAAGTAAATGATTTTTAATTCTTTCTCCCGTTTTCTATTTGTACTAAAATAAAGAATTTCTCAAATTTCTGACTTTGTGGTCTAGTGGCAACCGGTTGCACTCCTATATGGAAGAAGGTGGGTACAAAATCTTTAAAAAAAATTCTCTAATTTTCCAATTGACTTGCTTGAAAACAGTTAACTGAAGGGCCTTCGGAATGTAGCAAGTTTCCTCCGAATTCAAATTGGCTTGATCTGGAATGTGGCTTGCTGCCTCTTGATTCAAATTGGTTGCATCCAGATTCAAATTGGCTTGATCTTTAGTTAGAATAAGAAATGAATTCACTAGTAGAAAAAATCTGAGCTGTAATGGGAAATTGCAATAGAATTATTATGCAAAAGCGCAATGAAAATGGTAATGGAATGCAATTCCATTGCAATGTTTTAACGGAATTTGCACCACAAGAAAATTTTGAAGCAATTTAGGCATAAAAAATGGTGGGGAACAATTTTAAAACAGAAAGTGCAATGAAAAACTAAACCCGATACAATTTTTGCTACAAAATGCACTCTAAACAAGAAAATATGAAACGATTAAAGGCGATTCAAAATTTAAAGTGTGGGTACAAAGTATCTTTAAAAAAAATTCTTCTGATTTTTCACTTGACTTGCTTCAAAACATTTAACTGAAGGGCCCTTGGGATGTGACAAGTTGCCTCCGGATTCAAATTGACTTGATCCGGAATGTGGCTTGTTGCCTTCAAATTCAAATTGGCTTGATCTTTAGTAAGAATATTAATGAGAACTTTTGTGGAGCTACAATATAATATGGATATCTGCAGAGCTTCTGTATGATTTTTTAGGGATCCCATTCTTTAAATGAGTCCTGTATTTATAGTTGTAAATATGAGAATTTTTACCCCGCATAGGCAACTCAGCAACCTGGTTACATGAGTGAAGTTTGGGATAAAAAATCAGGAATCGAGTCTCACCAGCAGCAATCGTTTTGGAAAATATTTATCCAAAATGTAGGTTCATGACTCCAATTTGCAAGTCGAATGCATATAATTTGAGGGATATTTCTTTGGGTGTACTTTCCTGGAAATGATAATTAAGCAGATAATTATTGGTTCAACATAGTTAGGCTTAGGCGGCTAGCTCATCACTTGACCCACTTCAGTCCTTCATTTTTTTATTTTTTTTTTCACAGCACGTGTGAAATTCAGCTAGCTCTATAAATTAAATATTCAGCTACATGTAACATATATATTTAGGGACACTTACTTGACTGCAGCCATTTTTTATTATTAGTGGACCACTGATGGCATCCTAAAATTTTATTCATATTCAACCCAAAATTCAAATTTTTGTTTGTTAATAAAATTTGAATATAAGTAATAATCGGTTTGAAACAATTAATAAACAGACTAGTAATATAACTACAAGCTAAGGTTGACAAATCTTCTTTCTCAAATTAAAAACGATAAACATGCACCATATAAGAATAGAAAAGAGTTTATATTTAAAAATAAAAAATACCCAAATTATCTAAAACATCAATTTGATAGGAAATGAAACCGTATAACACAACCACATCCTCAACACTACTAGAAAAAGCCTAAGTCTAAGCTGTAATGGAAAATTGCAAACAGAATTCATTCTGCAAAATCGCAACAAAAGAAAAATGTTGTTGCAATTTTGGCGCAAAAAATGGTGGGAAACATTTTTTACAATAGAAAGTGTAATGAAAACTAAATCCATTGCAATTTTTGCTACAGAATGCGTTGTAAATCAATACATCATTATACAAGAGTCTACACAAAGTTCACTTCCAACAAGAATTAGTAAATCAATACATCAAGTCACTTTCTAATTGCAATAAAAACATTCTAGCATCCTAACAAGTAAGCCTAATCCTAATTCCTTAAGAATTAGCTAGTCTATGTCACAATTGAATAGCTAAGATGAAAATTCAATGGGAGCATGTGAAATGAAAGTAAGTTATAATTAATTGAAATGAACAAACTTAGTTTCAAGAACAATCTTCAATCTCCAAAAAGATCTTCAATCAATTGTTGTTGAAATTAAATCCCTCTAGATCCTTAGATCAATGTGTCAAGTTGCTCCAAGAAACCTAGGGAGGATTATCTCACTAAAAACTAAAGTACAAGTCTGAATAAGAGTAAAAAACTAGACTACGCCAAATTAATTCCGCCAACAAACTATTTCTACTCTACTGAATTGTCACTGGTATTATAGAAGTACGGTCATACTTGGCTCGTACGAGGACTCTTTTCGCGAATCATGTTCCCATACGCGCGTACTCTGGGAAGAATTCCTTTTTGGATGCCACCGTACGATGGAAGTTCAAGCGTGCGCCCGTACTATGTGGAGTCTCAATGTCATTGCCATTCTCACCCTTCTTCAATCTGTGTTCTCTAATTGGATAAGTAGAAAGAGGAGGGCGGAGTAAACTTGTAAAAGTTGAAAAACCTGGTGATACAAGTTTGTGTCCACTTTGGTGATCAAGGAACAAACTTGGGGATGTTTAGTACTAAGGACTTTTAGTGCAAACATTCACACGTTGTAAGTGGAGTAGGCCGGCTTATTTAAGAGGCGAAGCACTATAAGATTTTCTCTCACTCTCTGCTTTTATTTCTTTATATTTCTTGCAAATCATTCACGCACAAACCTAGTATTTTTAACAAGAAAATCAATCGTGCAAAGATCAAGTAAAAAGGGGTTAAGTTTCATTTCCGCTATGCATAAAATCTGATATTGTGGTTAAGGTTATCCCTTGGGTAAATTTGACTACTTATGAAGAAATTTTCAAAATACAATGAGTCTATTCAACCCCCTTTAGACTCACTCCCTAACTCTATCCGGACGAACATAAAATTTTGCTCCCTTATTATCTCACAAAATAAAATGAATCAATCTGAGCACCAAATTAATTTGTCAAGAAACTTAGAATAACATGTTCAATTCAATCACTAAAAATAATAAAAAATAAGTGCCTAACACACTTCAAAATTTGAGTTAATTCTAGATTTAGTCTTTTGACTATCACTCATTCCATATATATGTCTTATTACTTTTGCGTACAATTGTAGCGGTTACCGTACAATCTTGAGCTGCTTCATGTTAAGAAGATCCAGATTCAAGAAGCCAGGATTTCAAGATGGAGAAAAGAAGAAAACCAATTTCTTCAATCTATGTTCTCTAATTGGATAAGTAGAAAAAGGAGGGCGGAGTAAACTTGTAAAAGTTGAAAAACCTGGTGATACAAGTTTGTGTCCGGTTTGGTGATCAAGGAATAAACTTGGGGGTGTTTAGTACTAAGGACTTTTAGTGCAAACCATCACACGTTGCGAAGAAAAATGGAGTAGGCTTAGTTAAGAGGCGAAGCACTATAAGATTTTCTCTCACTTTCTACTTTTATTTCTTTATATTTCTTGCAAATCATTCACGCACAAACCTAGTATTTTTAACAAGAAAATCAATCGTGCAAAGATCAAGTAAAAGGGGGTTAAGTTTCATTTCCGCTATGCATAAAATCTGATATTGTGGTTAAGGTTATCCCTTGAGTAAATTTGACTAATTATGAAGAAATTTTCAAAATACAATGAGTCTATTCAACTCCCTTTAGACTCTGTCCCTAACTCTATCCGGACGAACATAAAATTTTGCTCCCTTATCTCACCAAATAAAATGAATCAAAATTAATGAGCACCAAATTAATTTGTCAAGAAACTTAGAATAACATATTCAATTCGATCACTAAAAATAATAAAAAATAAGTGCCTAACACACTTCAAAATTTGAGTTAATTCTAGATTTAATCTTTTGACTATCACTCATTCCATATATATGTCTTATTACTTTTGCGTACAATTGTAGCGGTTATCGTACAACCATTGCAGTAGATTGGAGTGATTAGAGAATTAAAGTTCACATTTTCCATGAGTGATTGAATTGGACAATACGATATCATAATTTAAAAATTTTGAACTAATAACTAATAAAGTCCACAAAATGCAAGTAAATAACTGTTTTTTGTTTCGCAAAAGAGTTATTCGGCTAGACGATCTAGAAAATTTTATTTTAAGATATATATATATATATATATATATATATATATATATATATATATATATATATATATATATATATATATATATATATATATATATATATATATATATATCGGACAATCTACTTGGAATTGAGAAGTTTTTGTGTAATTTAATTTTATTAAATTGAACCTTTCACTAGTGTGTTAGTTGTACAAACCTGCTGAATTTCACTCGTGCTGATGTGCTGCCACAGGTAAAGCCTAAAAAATGGGTGAAGTAGTCAAGTGAGTGTGGGCGGTGTGGCTAAATATATATATATATATATATATATATCTAATCTAATAATAATATAATATATTAAATATAAGATACACGTGCTAGCTGTGAAAAAAGAATTAAGGACTGCAGTGAGTCAAGTGATGAGCTAGCCGCCTAAGCCTAACTATGTTGAACCAACAATTAATTAATTTCCATCTCTGTTATCATTTCCAGGAAAGTACACAAAATTAAAGCTAGAAATATGAGTTGTATAAATATATAGGTTTTCTTGAGATACATACCAAATTCATTCATTCATCCATCCAACAACAGAACAACAAATTTGTAATCATATCATAGATTCAAAGCTGTTGTAGTAGGTGTTGTTGAATTTGCGTAAGATCAGATCGATCTAATATAATTCTGATTTGTGAAGGAGCTAAGCTAAGCAAGATGGAGTTGAAGCAAATCCAAATTCCCCCAACATCCACTTCCACTTCCATTAGTTCTCCCGTTAAACATAAGAAATCCATTGATTATTCTTTCTCTGAAAATCCTAATCCTAATCCTGCACCTTCACTGCTTCTCTACCTTACTAACGCTGTCTTCTTTGCGGCCGTTTATTTCCTGCTCGTTAGCTGGCGCGACAACATCCGTCACTCCAAGCCTCTCCATGTTGTCTCAACCTCTGAGATCGCTGCTCTCCTCGCTTTTGCGGCTTCATTTGTTTATCTCTTGGGCTTCTTGGGCATTGGCTCCGTTTTCGTCAATCCTCTACAAGAGCAAGAGCAGCAAGAAGAAGAAAAACTGAAGAAGAAAAAAGAAAATGATGATGAGGAGATAGTCAAAGGTGTTGTGGAAGGACGGATTCCATCCTACTCCCTGGAGTCAAAGTTAGGAGATTGCAAGAGGGCTGCAGCCATCCGTCGCAAGGCCTTGGAGAGAATAACAGGCAAATCTTTAGACGGACTTCCCTTGGAGAGTTTTGACTATGAATCAATTCTGGGTCAGTGTTGCGAGATGCCAGTTGGGTACGTACAGATTCCGGTAGGTATTGCGGGGCCGCTATTGCTTGACGGTGAGGACTACTCTGTACCCATGGCTACCACGGAGGGTTGCTTGGTGGCCAGCACAAACAGGGGTTGCAAAGCCATCTATGCCTCCGGAGGCGCAACCAGTGTGGTGTTAAGGGATGGGATGACTAGAGCTCCAGTGGTGAGATTCTCCACCGCCAAAAGAGCCGCGCAGTTGAAGCTTTTCTTGGAGGATCCTTTAAGTTTCGACACCATTGCTACCGCATTCAATAAATCCAGTCGTTTTGCTCGCCTCCAGACCATCAAATGCGCTATTGCCGGCAAGAATCTGTACATGAGATTCACTTGCAGCACTGGCGATGCCATGGGGATGAACATGGTATCCAAGGGCGTCCAGAACGTGTTGGACTTCCTCCAAACCGACTTCCCCGACATGGACATCATCGGCATCTCTGGCAACTTCTGCTCCGACAAGAAACCTGCGGCTGTCAACTGGATTGAAGGCCGCGGTAAGTCTGTGGTCTGCGAGGCCATAATAAAGGAAGAAGTAGTTAACAAAGTACTCAAAACTGATGTTGCCTCCTTAGTAGAGCTCAACATGCTCAAGAATCTCACCGGATCTGCCATGGCTGGAGCTCTCGGGGGATTCAACGCCCACGCCGCCAACATTGTGTCTGCCGTCTACATCGCCACAGGACAAGACCCCGCACAAAACATTGAAAGCTCCCACTGTATAACCATGATGGAGGCGGTTAATGAAGGGAAAGATCTTCACATCTCAGTCACCATGCCGTCCATTGAGGTAGGCACTGTGGGGGGTGGAACTCAGCTTGCTTCCCAAGCCGCATGCTTGAATCTACTAGGAGTGAAGGGTGCTAGTAACAAAGTGCCCGGAGCCAACTCCAGAAGGTTGGCCACCGTGGTTGCCGGAGCAGTATTAGCTGGGGAGCTTTCTTTGATGTCTGCAATAGCTGCAGGGCAGCTTGTTAAGAGTCACATGAAGTACAATAGGTCCTCTAACAAACCTTAATTACAAAACACCTACTTAGGCACACTGAAGCAACATTAATTATCAGTGATGTATCCAAATTCTATTTATTCTTTTATAATGAATCCAAATTCTTTCGTAATTAATTTGTACACTAACTTTTTGCTATACATGTTTATTATGTGCAATCACTGAAAGTGAATTCATTAGTGAGAGAGATCAAAAACTGGTATTCATTTCAGGTTGACGGTTTTATTATTATATATGATATAATTGAGCAAAACTTAGAGAGCTTCCCTATATATGATACATTGTGAATGAAATAGAGGAAGAAAGATCTATACTTTGTCAATACTAAATGAGCTTTCACTAGCAATTGTAGTGATCGAAATACTCAATATATCGCAACCCATTCTAGACAAACGTAGAAATCTTGCATGTTGCTCTATAAATTATTGTAAGACATCCATGTTTACTGAAAGTGAATTCATTAATGAGTGCAGAGATGAGAAACTGGAATTCACTGTGAATGAAACACTATCAATCAATAAAATGATCAAAATCATTCCTCATTCTCGTTCATCATTCATCCCTAACATGTATAAATTAAAAAAAAAATAAATTAGTAAAACAATATATCAAAATACAAATTTTAAAAGATCTTTTATAATGAATTCAAATTCTTTAAATTGGTAATTAATTTGTAAGTTTTAGCTATAGACGATGTTTTTGTGCAATCAGTGACAATATATCAAAATACAAATCTTAAAAAGTCAAGTTTAATAAATTATTAATTATCTAAGTACCCTTGGTTCCTTCGGAACTTGAAAGTACAATAATCAATCGATCAAGCATCGTCAACAATATTAGAAGCCTGGTTATCAATGGAGTCATCCATGTTCACATAATACTTAAAAATCAAAATACTCATACTTGAATAACATATTTATTTTAGTGACGAATATACTGAATCTCATATATTATCTTACATTTATATACTTTGAATTACCTATTTAAATAAACAAATTTGACATTCAATTATCTATGTATGAATTTCTCCATCCAATACAATATTACCTGTTTTTTTATAACGAATAACAAGGCTGTGGAATTGCAATTCCATCGTACCAAACGCCCCATTAAGTCATTTGGTTTCTCATTCTTTCAAACATCCATAGGCTATGTTTGGCAAAAAATAAACTTATTTGTTGTAATCACTATTAATATTTCAAAAGTAAATAAAAATTCATATATAATTTTATTTTTTTATTGTACAAAAGTTTGTTTATTACATTTAGTTTATTACTTTTTTTTTTCGTTTTAATTATCTTATTGCATAACCTTTTACAATAAATTTTTGTTTAAAATCATAAATATCAACTGAATTTTAATTGGCCTTAAATATGAAATACCATTACAATGATCTAAAATATGAATCACACTGACATTTAAAATTGACATTCGAATTAAATTGATATTTCTATACCATAATCTACTATACTAATAAGAGCCAAGCTAAGTTAGGCCTATAACCGAAACTAAAAAATATCTGTCAAATTATTTGATCAAATGAATAGTTCATATTATTTTGATTTTAGTATTTTTTTAATGATTTTCCTTCTTTATCCTTTATTATTATTTTTCCTTTAAATAATCCATCCACACCCCGTTAGTATAAACTTTAGTAACAGAATATTCCATTAACTTTTAATTTACTCATTAATTCCTATAATAAAGGTATTAGATTCGAACCTCATCCATATTTAAATAAACAAATTTAACATTCAATTACATATGCATGAATTGAACATCTCCTATATAATATTTCATTGATATACTTTAAAGTATGTACTTATTTAAAAATAAACATTGACATTATTTCATTCGCGCAACGCGTGTAAAAAACTAGATATATCTACTATACTAATAAGAGCCAAAGAGAGTTAGGCCTAAAATGGGTAGAAAAAATGGCGGTAATCAAATGGATGGTTCAGATGCATTATTTAATCAAATAGATGGCTAAGATAATTCAGATTAATATTATTCATAGAGATTACCTAATTTACCCTTACTATTATGATTTTCCGTCAAAAATTCCGTTAATTATTTCCTCCTCTGTTAACATCACCGTTAACCCTCTGCTCTTGGCCAAAACGATTTATGACCCGCCTCGCTCGCTCGCCATTTGAATCAACCGGATCCTCGCTCGCTCTCCCTTTGGGTCAACCGTATTTTACTCCGCGTCGATTCCTCCCGCTTTGCCAAATCGAAGGAGTCGCCTCACCGTCAACTCAGCATTCGATTCCTCCCGCTTTGCCAATACAATTTCACGCTCAGATTTCCGTCAATTATTATACCAGGGCTTGGTCTAGCTCCTCTGCTAATCCGGTGAGTTTCTGATCTAATTATCCATGGATCTCTCTAGGTTTGTTAGCAGTTCAATATATATGGTAGTATACAATTGCATTTTTCGTCCCTAAATTATAGGGTAATTGTAGAATTCGTCCCTAAATTATGGTAATACTCACTTTTCGTCCCTAAGTTCTCATTGACGTTGCACTTTTCGTCCCTGGGTTATTCAAATTACAAATTTCGTCCCTAAGTTATCATTGCGTTGCATTTTTTGTCCCTAACTTAAGTTTGCAAACTTCGGTAACTTTCGTTTTTAAAAAATTTTAATCGAACTTTTTCAGTAAACTTCGTTAAAAAATTGGCACTGAACCGGAAAAGTTCGATTAAAAATTTTTTAAACGAAAATTTACCGAAGTAGTTTTCGTCCCTAACTTAAGTTTGCAAACTTCGGTAAATTTTCGATTTAAGAAATTTTTAATCGAACTTTTTCAGTAAACTTCGTTAAAAAAATTGGCATTGAACCGGAAAAGTTCGATTAAAAAATTTTTAAACGAAAATTTACCGAATTAGTTTTCGTCCCTAACTTAAGTTTGCAAACTTCGGTAAACTTTCGTTTTAAAAAAATTTTAATCGAACCTTTTCAGTAAACTTCGTTAAAAAAAAATTGGCATTGAACCGGAAAAATTTGAGTAAAATTTTTTTAAACGTAAATTTACCGAAGTTTGCACACTTATGTTAGGGACAAAAAGTGCAACGCAATGATAACTTATGGACGAAATTTGCAATTTGAATAACTCAGGGACGAAAAGTGCAACGCCAATGAGAACTTAGGGACGAAAAGTGAGTATTACCATAACTTAGGGACGAATTCTACAATTACCCTATAACTTAGGGACGAAAAATGCAATTTTCCCTATTTTTAATTATGATTTTATTTTGAAACTGAGCTATTCCATCTTCTGCTTGTTTATAATATTCTGCTTTTTAGAGCCTTTAGTTTGATACCTGAAGTCAACTTGGTTCTGTGAAAATATCAGGTCCCAGAGAACTTACAGGTGCTGTTGATCTTATTAGTCAGTTCAAGTTGTTGCCTCATCATGAGTATTTCTGCAAGAGGCAACTTCCACTATCAATTTCAGATAAGCACTATCTGCACAATGTGGTTGGAGATACAGAAATTAGGAAAGGCGAAGGAATGCAATTGGATCAGCTTATTGAGGATGCTTCCTTTTCAAGAGAGATGAATGCATCAATAAAGCCATTTGATCTAGATGTTCTGGGAGAAGCTTTTCAACTGAGGGAAACATCTCCAATTGATCTGCCCTCTGTAAGAATTTAGCTGATGTGTTTTTGTGATCGTTTTTTTGGAAACAATGTTCCCCTCTTCCTTCTTAGATTTGCTGTGGTTCTATCAACCTGTCTGCTTTGACATTGTATCATTTGTGTGTGTCATTAAAGATTTACTGATTATCTTTGGTTTTTTTTTTTAGTCTGAAAAGGGTATTCCAACTATGGTGGGGAAATCTAAGAGTGAGTCCAAAGACAAGGAGAAGAAGCATAAAAAGCACAAGGACAAGGACAAAGATATGGACAAGGATAAAGATAAAGAACATAAGAAGCATAAACATCGTCACAAGGATCGAAGTAAAGACAATGATAAAGATAAAAAGAAAGATAAAAGTGGTCGTCATGATTCTGGTGCCGACCATTCAAAGAAGCATCATGAGAAGGTCTGATAAAATATTCTAATTTCATCTTCTTTTCCTTCAAAAAGCTTTAAGCCCGGTAAGGCTGTAACCCAATTTTTAAATTCTCTAGATGCCATGTGGGTAAGCATGTTGCTATGATTTAATTCTGTAGAATTATATCCACTGGTGTTGAAAAAAAGTTATTTTATGCTATCAACTTGTGATACTGTCAAAACAAAAAATGCATATAAGGATAAAAATTTTGATTTCCTTGGCGACATTTTGCTCGGTCATTTGAATTGTAAGATCCACATGAATTCATTATAGGCTATCTTTTTTGGTGTAAGTTTAGGAATTCCATCTGAAGGTGATTTATGGATATTTACTTTAGCTTCTTAAAGATATTTCAGTATCTTGAATTAGATGAATTTTACTACTGCTTGTTTTTTTTAAAAAATTATTTACAATCAATGTTATTAGGATATTATTTTATTTACCTACTTCAAGCTACACATGGTTGAGTAGAACTTTCCTCTTTGAGTTGATTGTACACTCTGTGGCTTGAAATATCTCAGTATAGTGGTTGAGAGGTACTGAGCTCACTACAGCCCAGAAAGGAAGCTATCTTCAAAGTTTGAGTTGAAGTTGTGTTTCTCTTTAATTGATTCAACAGCTGATTTATATTTTTTAATTACTCCAGAAAAGGAAGCATGATGGAGAGGAAGATATCAATGATCACAAGCACAAGAAAAGCAAGGTAACATGGACAAGAATAAATTCTTTTAGTTTTTGTACCTTCTTATTGTAATATCCTGAATTCTGTAACGTGAGCTTATGCAGATAGTTGTTTTTTTTTTTTATTTTTATACTTCCATGCTCTACTTTTTATTTATTTATTTTTATTGCCTTTTACGGAGTATTTTATTTTTTATTTTAAAAACTAATTATGTTGTCGTATTATGCACTGACATGCTGCAGCACAAGAGCTCAAAAATTGATGAAATGGGTGCAATAAAGGTAGCAGGCTAACAAGCAGCATGACTGGTGTCTACTGTTTTTTGTCCTCATCAGATTTTGCAGTTGAGAATATATTAAATATATTATGTTACAGTATTACTTAAACTGCCTTTTTTTTTGGTATAGGAATTTAGTCTCCAGCTATTCAGACTAAATTCCAAGGTAGCTTGTTGATGGTCCTGGATGTGTATCTTTTTTCATGGCAGAAGAATATGAACAGAAAAAGTATGTTGATGAATATGAAAAATGTGAAAGATTAGATTTGGAGGATAATGATCCTGAATATGAAACCGAAGAGTATGGTGGCCCTGATTATGATGATAGGGGAATTGAATGTGAGGAAGTGCAGGAAGAGGGAGAAGAAATAGAAGAACATGAGGAGGAATATATTGGTGATGAGGGAGAAGGTGATATGGTTGAGGAGGAGGTTGAAGACGTCAATGAGGACCTTGAGCGTGAGGAGGATGATGACCATGTTGGCGAGGAGCATGGTCAGATGGTTGATGAAGCTGAGGAGGACGAGCATGATGAAGTTGTTAAAGAAAGACGCAAGCGCAAGGAGCTTGAAATTTTTATTGATGTTGTGTCTTGACAAATTTGCAGTCTTGCTACAAGAAGCGGCGTAAGCGAATGGATTAACAAGATTATGAAAAGTGGAAGTCTGCTGTTTTTGACTCAAATAGGATCCCTGTCAAGGCTAAAGTTGGGGCATCAAGCCATCTATATGCTTCTGTGTTTATTTAATTTATAAGTTTTAGGATGTGATGTGTTTGCTTGTAAGCTAATGTGAACTGCACTTTGGACAATAGCATTTTTTTAATTTTAGTTTTACATAAAAATGTTACAGGTACTTAACAATTTCTTATGATTTTTCCTCTGTTTATTGGTTTTTTTTTGCCAATTTTAAGTGTACTAATAAAATGATTCAAACGGCCATTAGACGGGAAAGTTAAGGATGGACCAAAATTGGAACACGTTTAATAACTGTGGACGCAATGTGGCAAAAATAATAAAAGCGGACTAAAATTGGAATATGGCCAATAAAAGTAGGACCAAAAAAGACATTCACTCTAATAATAATAATAATAATAATAATAATAATAATAATAATAATAATAATAATAATAATAATAATAATAATAATAATAATAATAATAATAATAATAATAATAATACATTTATTATTAGGAAAATAACAAAATAACAATTTCATTCATACAAGAATGAAAACGAATAGAAACTAAAACCTATATAGTTTGGATATTAAATAAATGACCGACTAATGGGATAAAAAATTAAAATATGTAGAAACCAATGATTTTGATCCTGATGTTTCTTCTCAAGCATCGCACATGTGACTGTCTGAGCTGCCGCCCGTAATTGTAAACTCAATCAATAGTTTGAATATCATCAAAAATAATTCTGAACAGAAAAAAAAAAAAGAATAAAGAAAAAAGAAAAAAGAAGAAAAAAGAAGATAGTATTCTCTTATTATAAAAATAAAGAAAATCACTATTTAATTTTGTATTTATTGTAAGATCATATAGTGATATTAGAAGAGTACAAATGCTTATTGAATTCTAAATCACAAATCCTTATACAATTTTAACTCATAAATAGGGGTGTAAACAAATCAAATATTTTTAGTTCGATTCGTGATTCGAATTCGAATATTTCGATTCGAATTCAAATTATTCGAATACGAATCCGAATTCGAATACATATTTCGAATCGAATTTTATTTGAATCGAATATGAATCAGAATATATTTGATTCGACTATATTCAAATATATTCGAATATATATATGTATATGTATATATATATGTGTATATATATATATATATGTATATGTGTATATGTATATGTATATGTATATATGTATATGTATATATATATATATATATATATATATATATATATATTAAAAACTAATATATTAATAGAATATTAATATAATTGTATATTAATAGAAAATTTTATTCTATTTAAATTTAAAATTTTATTACATTTATCGTAATTGATTGGAATATTTATCGAATACGAATTCGAATAGTTCTCAAAATAGTCGAATTCGAATCGAATAATAAGATATTTGACTCGATTCGATTCGTTTACACCCCTACTCACAAATCCTTATAGATTCTAACTAATAGATCCTTATAGAATTCTAACTCACAAATACTTATACAATTCTAACTACATTAGTCAACCCAGAACACCTATATATAACCCATTGGCACGGGCTAGAAGTACAAACCAAAATTAATCTGCAGCACAACATCAACCGCAGGGAAGGCCAACTTATTCTACAGCAGCATCAACGAAAATTTGCAGGTATGTTATATATAAGCAAATTGCCTTGCCTCCGCCCAACCTCAACCTTCTGCCAGCAAACTCAACCTTATGCCCTAATCTTTATTTGTTCTCCCTTATGCCCATATTTGGTTTGAATCCTACCCAAACCGTATAATTACAAATATTTTATATATATATATATATATATATATATATCAATTTTGTTAAAATACTCATGACTCTTATTTGATAAAATAAAATATAAATGAATCCCATGTGAGTAATCCAAATAATGTTACTGTGTAAACCTTCCCACATTAAAATATCTTACACTCTGCTCAACATATTAGCATTTATTTATTTAAAAAAAATTATTGGGCATTATCCCAATCGCGCAATGCGCGAGAAAAACTAGTATTATAATAAGTTCAAATCTCATTACAACTATTAAGCACATCACAATTCAAATTAAATGTTATTCGTGGCATAGTCTTTGTTCTACACTAGCGATATGTTACACTTTCATGTATTTTGATAGGGGATGTGAATGTATAGGAATTGTATGAGAAATTGTAACAGAATCAAATGAGACATAAGCAACTAGCAAGACTCTGAGTCAACTGGTCAAGTCAACAGCGTGTTAAATTTATGATGACTATTGTATTCAATATCTTTGTTACTTATCCCTTGTTTTAGAAAACACAATACTATTGGGTTAGGGATTCAGCTTTTGAGAAAAGAAAACACAATAATATATAAATTAATTTTATATTATTTGATGTGAATTTATTTAATTAATTAATTTATGTTACAATTTGTTAATTCATAGTATATTTAATTTAATGAATATAAAAAAGTATAATAGTTTTCAGAAATTATGTTATTTAATATAAAAATTTGATTATTCAAAATTAATTATAATAAAATGACTTTTTAATATCAAATATTTGGTTAGATGTAAAGTTTACAAACTATCCCACAAGCCGCATATATGTGAAAGATGAGTATTTTTTGTGTGAGATCGTCTTATATGAGACGCATAATAATACTTTTTAGCTGAAATATAATATAATACTCTTTTTATGTACCTCTAAAAATTATTACACGCCAAGCCAATGATCTAACTCTTAACCTTTGAAACTGCTGGCCTAGCTATTTAAGGTTGCTCCATACCCAAAGCCAATGATCGAACTCTGAGGAGTCCCTTCCCTCAACCCTCAACCACACCCCAGGTTTTAGAGAAAATTCTTTAAAATATGCATGCAAGTTAGTTGCTATGTTAAAATGCGGATTAAAAAAGTGCTAATGACACTTCTGATCCTAAAATAGATATGAACATACAAATTAGCCACTTTATTATTTTTTTTTAAACTACTGACTCTGCTACAATGTAGTATTTATTCATTATTATCTTCTCAATCTACTAAAACACAAAAAATCAATATCATCTATTCATCTTTACTGGGGTTCAAACACATTACCTCCTATATGGGAACGTCACTTTTTATTTAAGTGATTGAATTAAAATTGCACAGAATACGTCAAACACGCATTCGGTATACCTGCGTCCATTTAACGAAATATGTCATTTGAAGTACTTAAATTGTCACATTCATGTATAATGACCACATTGGTCCACCTCTATAATAAAAAAAATAATTTGACCATCTTTATCTGCTATAGAGGCTAAAAAAGAATTTAGTCCAACAAAAAAGAAAGCATGCTGGAAATTAAATATCATTGCCCAATGAAACAAAGACAAAATTTAATGCTCCGTTCTATAATAATTATCAATTCAGATAAATAGAAAAGTCATGGGATTCAGAAAAAATTGTATGCGTTGTCAGGAACGAACCCAGAAAATCATTTGAGTAGGGCAAAGTTTAAATGATATTAGAAATATAAATGACAAAATATCAAACACTCATAATAAGGTTTAAATACAAAATACATTATAAATTACAATAGAATATTTTTTATAGACTGCATATAGTTAGGGGCGGAGCCAAAATTATATATACCTGAGTCTTGAGTGGGTGAACATGCGACATTAATCAATTAAATAAAGTAATTTGAATAGAAAAGACACAATAGTCATTAATACTTTTTAATTTTAATTTCTTTTAGTTAGATCAACTTTAAGTTTTTCTAAATTAATTCAAATACAATATATGGAATATAATATAAACTTGTATACTACATTAATTAAATGATTTATAAAAGGTAGACTAAAAAAATATTTAATTTGTCTTGTGAATGGATTACAAAGAGGTAAAATAAAAGAGAAAAACTAAGAGCTTAAGTGCTTCTATGGAGATTTGAACAAATGACATAGACTATTTAACTTAAAATATTGTTTAGAGTTCCGATCAACCAACCAAGCTACTCAAACATTTAGTAATTTATACATAAATATAGGTTTTATTATATATAAGTTAATGATATATATATATATATATATATATATATATATATATATATATATATATATAGAGAGAGAGAGAGAGAGAGAGAGAGAGAGAGAGAAGGGGGTGGGGGGGGTGTGGAGAGGGGGGCAACTACACCCACAGTGGGTCCGCCCCTGCATGTGGTTCTCGTTTACTAACCGGAGAATTTCTTCAATTTTTTTTTTAAAAATTGAAGATTTAGACTCAATCATGTTTATTAATACAATTTTTCATTTTGATAATTAGAAATGTCTAGAAAATTGGATAACTTTTATTTTCTAAATAGAAAACTAAATCCCTGGTCTATCATCTATTTGGCTATATATAGCTACAACCACATTATCACTATTATCTACTTATATATTTATCCATTACTATGATTACATTATTTATCTACTTTTTTACTTATCACCATTTTTTATCCTTTTTATTAGTTATACAAACATAATTTATATGACTACGCTTAAAGCTAAACATTATTCACATGCAATACCACCATTAAATTTGAACTCTAAACTTAGATGTTGATTGAACTCAATAGATTATTGATTCGGATAGTTTTAATTATGTAATATCATACTATAAGTTTGATCCAGATATCAGATATTGAAATTTCATATATATTATATTTCAAAGTAAAAATTATATATGCATTTCTGTGAAATAAAAGTATCTAAAAATATTTTAAATATTAGTTTAAAAAAACATTAATGGTATCTAAACTAAATCTTAAGTGAACTTATAGACTATTGGTTCAAAACATTGATTAAGAAACTTCCTCCGAATTGGTTCTATACACTACAGTTTTCTTAGTCTTCTCTGCTTCTTTTACCATCTCTCCCACAGAAGATGCTTCCATACCAAACCGAAACTCAAGGCTGGTGAGGTATATTTCTACAAACACTTTGGTCTTTTTTGAAATCAACACTTTGGTCTTTAGTGTCTCTAAAAATTGTTAGAGATGAAAATTACCCCACTTTCATGGATTTCCTTGATATCCTTGCTGCAAATAATATTGGGCATAAATATCATTTTTATATCCGGGCAATGCCTGAATGATCAAAGATCACAGCTACTGCAGTTGAGGAATAGCCTAAAGTTCAAGTCGGGGGCTCCAACCAACAAACTTGCAAACTGGAACGAGAGCACAGATTGTTGCCAATGGCCTGGGGTGAGATGCGACAACTTATATCACGTGATCGGTTTGAGCCTCGACAACGAAGCAATTGTCAGCATTGACAATTCAAGCAGCCTTTTCAGTCTTCAGTATATTGAGGAGCTGAATATGGGTTTCAACTCTTTCAAGTCTTCTCCGATACCTGTTCAGATGTATAATCTTACAAACTTGAGGTGCCTGAATTTCTCAGAAGCTGGTTTTGGTGGGCAGATCCCAAATGGAATATCAAGACTAACAAGGTTGGTTGCTCTTGATCTCTCAACTCAGTTTCAAGTTGGTCAGCCACTAAAACTTGAGAATCCCAACTTAAAACTCTTCTTTCACAATGCAACTGAGCTTAGTGAAGTTTATCTTGATGGTGTTAATATCTCAGCAAAAGGTAGTGAGTGGTGTGAAGCCATATCATCATCTTTGCCTAATTTAAGAGTCTTAAGCTTGAAAAATTGTCATGTTTCTGGACCTATACACCGTTCCCTTTTGAAGCTTCGCTCTCTATCTGTCATCTATCTAGATGGCAATAATCTATCCAGTACAATTCCTGAATTCTTGGCAAAATTTTCGAACTTGACAGCCTTGAGTCTCAGTGAATGTAATCTGCAGGGAGAATTTCCAAAAGCAATTTTACAGGTACAAACTCTACAACGTTTGGACCTGTCAAATAATCCTGACCTTAGTGGCAATTTCTCAGTATTCCAACAGAACAGATCCTTAAAGAAATTATCACTAAGTTACACAGGTTTTTCAGGCTCATTGCCAGATTCCATTGGTAATCTTCACAACTTATCTATGATTGAGCTTTGGAACTGCAGCTTTGTTGGGGCAATACCTTCCACAATGGCAAACCTTACAAGTTTGGCATATGTGGATTTCTCTAATAACAACTTCAATGGTCCTTTCCCATCTTTCCAGAAGTCAAAGAAACTAATCTACATAGACCTCTCTCATAATGCTCTAACAGGTCCACTTTCTTTCTCACATTTCAAAGGCCTCTCACTACTGAAATATGTTAATTTAGGGTCCAATTTATTGAGTGGGCAAATTCCCTCATATATGTTTTCCCTCCCATCACTCCAAAGCCTTTACCTCAATGAAAATCTTTTTGAAGGCCAAGTCAATGAATTTGCTAATGCATTTGCTTCTCAATTAGGCACACTCGACTTGAGCACTAACCGTCTAAATGGAACCATCCCAAACTCTTTCTTCAAACTTCCAAAGCTGAGTGTGTTGTCACTTTCTTCCAACTTCTTTAGTGGGAAGATGCAGTTCAATGTTATTGAAAATCTCCCTGATCTAAGCGTACTAGATCTTTCTTATAATAACTTGACTGTTGACACAACAAACAGTATTGAAGCCATGTTCTCCTCCCCCCAGATCAGAGTATTGAGTTTGGCTTCATGTAAGTTGGAAAAGTTTCCAAATCTTAGAAATCAATCAAAGATGGTAAGATTAGACCTATCAGACAATCAAATTAAGGGGAGAATACCAAACTGGATTTGGCAAGTCGGCAAAGGAGGCCTCACTCTTCTGGATCTTTCTTATAATTTGTTGGAGAATTTGGAAGAACCTTACAGAATTAATACAAGTCTAACAGTAATTGACTTGCACTCAAACAGACTTCAAGGCAATCTACCAATCCTGTCAGCTTTTGCCGTCTATGTGGACTACTCAGACAACAATTTCAGCAGTGTCATTCGGCATGAAATTGGAAATTCTCTTGCTGTTGCTGTCTTCCTTTCAATTTCAAACAACAGACTCAAGGGGAAAATTCCAAATTCATTTTGCAATTTTAGTTGGCTTCAAGTTCTTGATTTGTCTCAAAATCTCTTGAGTGGTAAGATACCATCTTGCTTGATGAAACTTGATTCGATTGTGGTACTGAATCTTGGGAGAAACAATTTCAGTGGCACGATTCCTGATACATTTCCAGATGGCAGCGGATTAAAAACATTAGACCTGAGCAGAAATATCTTAGAAGGTCAGATGCCAGGGTCCCTAGTAAACTGCAAATTCTTAGAAGTTCTAAATGTTGGAAACAACAAAATTTTAGACAAATTTCCATGTTTTCTGGGGAGCTCATCCACCTTGCGTGTCCTAGTCCTGCACTCCAACCAGTTCTTTGGAGAGCTTCAATGTCTTACTGTCAATTTGAGCTGGCAGAATCTTCAAATCATCGATATTTCTTCCAATAACTTCACTGGTAAGCTTTATAACGGATACTTCTTAAATTGGAGAGAAATGACAGCTGTCGAAGATTCATTGCCACTTAAGGAAAATCATATTGGATTTGCCTCGAAATTTAATGATTTCCACTATCAGGACACAGTGACAGCAACCATCAAAGGAGTTGAAGTGGAGCTTGTGAAAATTCTCACAATCTTCACATCCATTGATTTCTCAGGCAACAAATTTGATGGGGATATTCCAAGTTCAATTGGGGCTCTTAGTTCTCTTGTTCTTCTCAACCTTTCCCACAATGCTCTAACAGGAAAAATCCCTAGAGAATTTGGAAATTTGGCACAGCTTGAATCTCTAGACCTGTCAGCTAACCAGTTAAGTGGCGAAATCCCAGTGCAGCTCACACAACTCACTTATCTTGAAGTCTTGAATCTATCCGTAAATGAGTTCTCTGGCAAGATTCCAACTGGCAATCAGTTTCAAACTTTTTCTGAAGATTCATTTGAAGATAATCCTGGACTCTGTGGATTCCCATTGAACAGAACTTGCACAGCATCGGTGCCTTCTCCTCACAGCTTAGGTTCATCTGTGGACTCAGGCCCCAAAACTGAGGTAAGATGGGAGTTTGTAACAGCTAGTTTGGGTTTTGTTGTGGGTTTTTCCGCAGTTCTCTGGCTTCTGCTGCATAACAAAATATGCAAAGAAAGGTTTAACAATGTTCTTCTAAGGCTTTTTCGTTAGTGACATCAAAGAGAAGTATTTCCAGGACGCAGGGACACATGCTGCAGGCATAAGCTCCAGTTTCAGAAACAATTTCAATTTTGTTTAAGCATATAAAAAATAAAATAAAAGAGGCAATAAGGTGTGTTTTCTTTCTAATTTTCATACTACTCCCAAAGCTTGTGTCAAAATGAAACATGTATCAAGTTTAGTAATAACTTGTTAAACAAAATATTTGGTGCATCTAAAGTTAAAGTTCTTGAGAGGTGCTTGTATTATACGATTTTATTTTCTATTAAATTGAAATTTTTAGATAATATAGACATTTTTTAAATTCTAAAGTCTTTTCTCTTCCTGTATTTTGATTTGGAAAAAGAGCTATTCGGCTAGAACTTGAAAATTTTGTTGTAAGTTATAGGGCAAACTACTTGGGGTCACAGTTGTGCGAGACCGTTTCACGGATCCTTATTCGTGAGACGGGTTGGGTCGGGTCAAAGCACCATGCAAATGTCATACTTTTATATGCAAATGTCATACTTATATACTCAAATGTCATACTAATCAAGAATACAATTTTTGTTACTTATAAGACAAAAAGTAATACATTTTTCATAATAAGTAATGTTGACAAGTGCCCCTTATAAGTAACAAAAATTTTATTCCTAAGCTAATTAGTATTACATTTGAGCATATAAGTATGACATTTGTGCATATAAGTGTTACATTTGCATATTGGCCCGACCCGTCTCATGGTGAGACGGTATCACACAAGTTTTTGCCAACTACTTGAGAAGTTTCTATATTATTTAATTTTATTAAATTAAACTTTTCACTTAAAATTTGAGTTAATTCTAAATTATTTAATCTTTTAACTATCACTCATTTTCAATTTTAGTCGTATCAAATTTAGTCTTAAAGTATTAAATTCTTTTCTATTTTAATGCACTGTAAATTTTTTCCTATATGAACGGTATAAATTAAGGGTAAAATTGAAAAGTCATGAACATTGCATCAATTATTTATCACACCAGAAACAAAGCTTTAATTTCCTTATTCTAACTGCCCAGTTTTACCCTCAATTAGAGGTAAAGGCTTTGGAGTGATGGGAGGGAAAACATATATGGGAGGATGATGTATAACAGAAGCATAACAAAGACAATCAAAAGTGTGTAAGTGGTGATAATTAGGAGCATGACCAAATAATAATTCGTAAGTACTTTTATTGTCTAAAATAGGGGTAGGCGTTGGATTGATAAGATAAGTGGCAGTTAAGATACAATCGACCCAAAAATGCAAAGGGAGCCCAGCTTCAAAGCGCAAGGCACGCGCCACATTAAGGAGGTGTCGGTGCTTGCATTCTACCACCCATTTTGTTGAGGTGTGCCAGGACAACTAAATTGTTGTAAAAAAAAACTATTTTTAAGCAATAAATTTTGAAAAGAAGTTTGGGTGAATTCAGAACCATTATCGGAACGAAAGGTCTTAACGCAAGTATTGAAATGATTTTTAACATAAGCCAAGCAATGAACAAGTAAGAGATAAGCATCATATCATATTTGTATTTCATCAAATAAGTCCAAGTAGTACGAGAATAATCATCGACAATGGTCAAGAAATAATGGTGACCATTGCGCGTGGGAGTAGAATACCTACCCCAAAGATCAACATGAATAAGTTCAAAACATGCATTAGTAGAAGTATGACTAATAGAAAATGGTAAACGCGTTTGTTTGGACATATGACAAATATCACAAAGTTCATGGAAGTCAGAACAATTTAATATAGAAGATAAATGCTTAAAAACACTATGTGAAGGGTGACCAAATCTAGAGTGCCAAGTAGTAGGTGTAGTAGAGATTAATGCACTTGATGAAGGGGGATGGAAAAAATATAGGTCGTTACGTTCATAGCCCCAACCAATCTTCTTCTTCGTTGAAAGGTCCTGAAAAACACAATGGTCAGAAAAAAAAAATAAAAACGGTACAATTTGAGTCCTTGGCCAATTTTTGTACCGACAATAAATTAAATTTGAAATTGGGAACATATAATATGTCAAGTAAAAATATGAAAGGAGATAATTGTGCATTTCCAATTCCAACAATCGGTATGGCATTTCCAGTTGGAACGGATATGGTTGATAAAATATGATTATTAGTAGGAGGGTTAATAAAAAGGGAAATATTAAAACAAACATGATCGGTGACACCTGTATCGTATTAGAATAATCAAATGTAGATGTTAAAGCATGAGACTTACCAACAAGATTGGCCTTAGGCTCTTTTACCTCTCGAAGCAATCGAAGCAATTGTTGGATAGTTTCAGTAGTAATTGGTTCTGAAGAATTTGAAGGAGACGGTGGCACAGTCGGAGGGTTGCCAGCGGTATTACCTTTTTTTGAAGTACTTGTGACCCGGAGGATATCCATGGAACTTGTAGCAAACCTGTTGGGTGTGACCAAGAATTCCACAATGAGTACATCTCGGTTTAGAGCGGTTATTGCCAAAACGAGGTTGAGTGGCAACGTTTGCATGACTGTTGTTTGGCAACATATGAAAAGGATGTTGTTGACTAGCAGACTGTGTTGTAGCTTGTTGAGGAATCACCAGTGTTTGGAAATTATTTGGCATTGATGGAGTGAAAGATGTACTAGTAAGATTATGAAAGTCATGCTGAAAGTTGGCTGACATATTGGAGTTTTGCGTTGCAGCCTGGAGAGCAGCAACATTTGTTGACGTCCCAAGGTGGTCCAATGTGCGTTGTTTCTCATCTTGAAGTAGCAAGGCATAGGCACCTTTGACAGTTGGCAATACAGAATTGAGAAGAAGTTGGCTCTTGTGAATATGTTTCTCTTAGACCCATCAAAAATTGAAATAAGCGCCTGCGTTCTGTTTGAGTGACATAAGTAGTACGAGCAGAACATGAGCATTTGGGAGGAGGATCTAAGAGATTTAATTCATCCCAGAGGCTGCATAACGGGTGTGTTTGGTTAACAGCGGATCCGCCAAATTTTGGCGGATTTGACCAACTTTAGCGGTTTGACCGAGTCAAACCACCAAGTCAAACCGCTAAAGAAGGCGTTTGGTTAACAGCGGTTTGGAGCAGCGGTTTGCTCCAAACCGCTGAAATCCCAAACGCTGATATTAGCAGCGTTTGGGATTGGCGTTTTGGGGAAGAATTAATTCT
>CP025655.1:8038955-8112446 GCA_003576665.1 Ipomoea trifida
TTTTTTTTTTTTGGTTTCTTTTTTTTTTTTTGGTTTAATAATAATAATAATAATAATAATAATAATAATAATAATAATAATAATAATAATAATAATCTTATTATTATTATTATTATTATTATTACGGAGTAGTATTATATGTATACCCTTTTGGTCATTTTACATGTTAACCGCTAATATAAATAGCTAATTTTACCAAACATCTTTTTACAAGCCGCTAATACATTCCGCTGGTCAAACTCGCTAATACAATCCGCTATTTAATAACCGCTAACACAACCCGCTACCGCTAACTGCTAACCGCTGATAACCAAACAAGCCCAACATGGTATGGTAGGCGGCTATGGAGGTATCATTTTGACGTAATGTTGCGATGCGCCGCTCAAGCTCAAAGATTCGGGGTCCGTTTGCCGTAAAAAAAGATCTTTTAAATCAGACCAAACAGTAGCAGCATCCGGAGCATACAAAACAATATGGGCAAGGGATGGATGAATAAAATTGAGAATCCAAGACATAACAATATTACTTACTCTTTGCCATCTAGCATGATGGGTGGGAAGCGTCAGGCATGGCTAGAGTTCCGTCAACAAAACAAAATTTGTTTCTATCTCTCAAAGCTATCGTCATCGCCAAAGCCCAAGAAGTATAATTTTTTATGCCTACGAAGGGAGTGCCGACAAGGGAGGTTCCTGTGCCATCGGAAGAATGAACATAATATGGGTTTTCTATATCAATGTGAGTGGCGGAAGTGATGATGGTGGTTGATAGGGTGTCATCCATGGGAGAAGATTGAGCATTCTCAGCCATGGTGATGAACCAGAAAGAAGAAAAAAATTACAGAATATAGAGATTTGCTTTTGATACCATGTTGGAGAATGGAAAAATATTGTATATTGCTTTTTTTGTTTCTCTCTCTAAAACTAAACGCCTTTCTTTGCTGCTCAACTTTGGCTTCCACCGCCGGCCTCCGGCCGGAGCTCTAATGGAGCTTTGAGCCGGCGGTTTTGGTCACCTTCTACGTTTGCTTCCGCTCTTCTTCCGCCCCGACTACCGTCGCAACTCCGTTCGCCTCCAACCACCGCCACAGATCTTCTTCTTTAATTTTCTCTCCCTTTGAATAACCAACCCTACTTTGACTTTACCCACTTTTGATTTTCTCTATTATTGTATTTTCCTCTCGTTACTTTCACGAGCATTTTTCCTATTTTTTCTCTCGTTACTTTCACGAGCTTTTCATTTTCATTAGCATAAATCGTTTAGTTTGGTTTCGGCAAGTGTTGATCTTATGCTGGGCGAGCAAAAAAGAATGATGACGAAGACCCAGATCTTTGATGAAGCTTTAAGTTCCCTGAAGGAACATAGCTTCCTAGTTATGAAACAGTCTGCGATTCAAGTTTTCTATAGCATAGTTAGAAAAATTGTTTCTATGTCTGACTGTAAGGAATGGTTTACCATTTCATTGATCATTGATGTAAACGTTTTATGTTATGAATTAATGGAATAGCTACGTTTACCTTAAAAAAAAAATTGTGTTTAAGAATGAAGAAACCTAAGCAGCAGTATTTTCTCTCCAGCAATTCAGTGGTGACTGGAGTAATCTCTATAGTAGCAGCTTCCTTAAGACAGTGGCAGAAATCATTCTCGGATCACCTTGTTAATTGGCAGGGCCGGCCCAAAGGGGGCAGCCTGGGCACCTGCCCAGGGCCCATTCTTCTAGGGGGCCCATAGGATATATATATACTAGTTAGTACTCTTTATATTACTCCTGCTATAAAGAAGCTGAAAAAAAATTATATAGAAGAAAGGGAAGTGGTTGGTGGCGCATCAGTGCATCACGCATGGCAGACAAAAAGAAAAGCATTCCCACATATTTTTGTTTGTTTCCGTTGTTGGTGGGTTGAGAATATTCAGGCAATTCAACATTCCACATCCCCATTCCACTTACAACTTACTCCACCAATCCACCATTACATTTTTTTAAAAGAAATACTCCACCATGAAACCATTTCAAATACTTTCAGTAGAGTGGCACCAATTGCAAAAGAGGGAAATCAGGGATTCAGGGAATATTATTTTCCATTCTTCTCTCATGTAGTCATTTTTCGGCAGAAGAGAGAAAGCAGAGAAAGGCAGTGGCAGTGAGTTCATAAGTTCATTAAATCATTAATCATTAGCATTCAATTGTTCATCAGCAGCAGATGGTAATTTTATTTCGGTTTTAATTCTATTTATTATGATTTTTGATTTGTATAATTGTATGTAAAATGAAATTGAAAGTTTATTAAGTGTATTTTATATTTATATGCAGGGATTGAACTATTGAAGACACATATTTCATTCACTGATTCGGATTGCCAATTCATAAGTGTCAGTGTGTCACTGTATCAGGTGCTTTTGTTCTTTGTTTTTTTTATTTATTTAAATCTGTTTTATTTTTTTATAACAATGTTGCCTAAAAAAAAATTTATCAGGAAGTGAAAAAAGGAAAAAAAGAAAACAAATTGATCAATTAATAGAATCACAAAGAGGAGCTATGAATAAATTTATTAAAAAAGTTGGATCCTCTAATGAAAATTTAGAAATACCAAACCTAGATAATATTGAACAATCTAATGAAAATGTGAGTAATCAAGATTATATTGATGAGGATATTGCTAATCGTCCTATAGCTGATGAAGATGAACAGATTACTCCTTATTTTGATATATATGACCCTAGAAACTGGTCTAATCTTGATAATAAATCAATGGATATTTTAGTTGAAAAGGGGCCTATAAGGGAATTAAATATTGTGTTTCCTTTAGATAATACCTCTAGGCATTTTTCATATTCTTATTATACTAGAAAGTTGAGTAATGGAGAAACTAGTGATCGAATGGTTTGGCGATTTTGTGTATTGAGAAGGATATGTTAGAAAGTATTAATCTTGATACAATTATTGATGATTTTGCATCAAGTAAATCACGTAGAAATTTTTTGTCGTGATTATTTTTGTATTTTAAAACTTGTTGCAAATTTTGTAATATTATTTCATGTTATTTGATATTATTATCATATTTTAATATTATTAAATTTAAATTGTAGTTTTTTTAATAGGGGCCCTTTTTTAAAAATTTCGCCCAGGGCCTCAAAAATGTTTGGAACGGCCCTGTTAATTGGCATCTAATTCTGGCTTCGTTTTTCCTCTTTGTTTTCACTTTGCATCACGTCCACCTGGCTCTTTAATTCTCAAGTTGTTAAGAGTTTTGATTATTTATTTTTAGAACTTTGATTTTAGTTCTTAGTTTCTAAGTTAGCAGCGTTAATGTCTAGGCAATAGTTTTTCCTTTATTTGCATTTAATTTGAAATTAGAATACAAACTCTGATTCACTCCTTTTGCTTTTAGTTTCAGTTTAGAATAATTAGCAATTACCATTTTAATGCATTATGAGTATGAATTACAATGCCACTGTTTAATGCTTACTGTTCGCTAGATAAAATCTTTAGTGCTCAATTATTTAGTAGTCGGAATTTCTTTACTATAATGATAGTTTATTCACGTACCTAAACTTTCTTTTCTCCTGTTAGCTATTAATTTATTTACAATCTTTTTGTCAAGGTTACGTTTTTCATAGCTTGTTTCTTTTCTTGGTTTTCTACACCGCGTTTGAGTTAATTATCACTTTTGATACCGCACTTGTTGCATTTTGACTTTTGCGTGCTTTGAATCAATTATTTCTAAGAATTTAAATTGATAGTTTTAATTCCCTGTGGGATCGACCCTTGCTTTTGCACACTATCACTACACTTACTCGTGCACTTGCGAGGACACTATATTAAAATTGTCCATCAATTTTTTGTTATACTAGCTATTCTAACTGTAACAATAAAAATAAAGGTAAGGAAATCCTATAATTGACTAATCACATTACAAAGAATGAGGAAAGAAAGAATATTTACATATGGTAAAATAAATCTCTACAAACCCACCCTGCTTAATTGCTCCCAAGTGGTTTGTTGTTTTCAATAACGATTGCCAAATTTGATATACTGTTTAGTTACCTTAATGTCTTGATCAGCACTAGTCAAAATCTTAAATAAGTTATTATACAAGTCTGCATTCGCTCAAAATTTTTCAAGTAGAATGCCATATCACAAGGAAAAAAATATGAATGGGTTTGTTGCAAAAAAATAAAACAACGTTGATTTTATATATCCATGGTTATAAATATTTATCATAGCAAAACAGATGCCAAATCAGCAGAAATGAACTAAAGAAGGCACAAGTGATAGATAAATACAAACACACAAACACACATTTATTAGCCATAAACTCTAAAACCTCTATTGCAGTAGAAAATCTGATCACACTTATAGGAAGGTACATGCATGTTAAATAAAGAAGCAGTAAGCATGAACTCAACCCTGCCATTTTAGAATAAACAATCCTAATTTGAATCCACCACCAATGATGAAAATAAAATTTTGTTTTGGTGTAACTCACATGATGATTTTGCATGACAAGGCAATCCTTACTCATCTTTTTTTTAGCAACTCAGAAGGAAATCTGTGAATGATACAATACAACACAATATAATGATGGATACCCCGGGTAGGGTACCTAGCCAGGAGCGCCCTCGGTATTTGGAGCCCGCCGACTGACCGCGTTTACCAGTGGATGGGCCAAGTTCGGTTACCCAATGGCCCGCCTAACATAGGTAGTCTTGTCGTGGTGCCTAGGGGTGTAAATGAGCCGAGCGGTTCGCGAGCCACTCGCGAGCTGCTCGGTCAAAGCTCGGCTCGAGCTCGGTCAAATTCGAGCTCGAGAGGCTCGTTTAATAATCGAGCCGAGCTTGAGCTCTAATGTCTTAGGCTCGTGGCTAGTCGAGCCACTCGCGAGCCATATATATATATATATATATATATATATATATATATATATATATATATATATATATATATATAATTATAGTTTATTTTTAATCGAAACATGAATTTAAAATCAAAGAAGTTAAATTTGAGCTAAAAATTGAACTCGAACTCGAGTTCGAGCCTGAACTCGAGCTCAAATTCAAGCTCGAACTCGAGCTCGAGCTTGAACAATCGAGCTGCTCGAGCCGAACTCGAGTAGCTCGAAAATTAGCGAGCTCGAGCATCAATTCTCGAGCTCAAGCCAAGCCTTGCTTAACGAGCTCGAGCTCGTCTCATCTCGTTTACACTCCTAGTGGTGCCCGACCGAATGCGGCACTCAGAGGCGGCGAGCCGTGATTCCTAAGGATCTTTTACGGATTTTGGCAGGATACTTTCCTATTCCATATTAGGAAGCAGTTATGGCTGTTTTGGCAGTTTAGACAACCTTTCTAAAGTCAAGATTTGTTAAGATCTTCTTGCGTTCCTTTCAAAGGTTCATTATTCTTGTATAAATACCCCTTGGGGTCATATTGTAAAGAGATCAGATTTAAATACAAGTACAATTACTCCGTCCAATTGCTTTTTTCGCATTTTCATTATTATTTCCCTTGTTTTACGGTTGTGTTAGCCCGCCGTCTGGATACCCCGTGGCCGTAAAACCAACATTGGCGCCGTCTGTGGGGACCGATACAAAAAGTCTTGTCCCTAACTTTGCTAATGGAAAGAACACATAGAAGTCGACGCTCTGGAAATGCGGTGAACGGCCCTGGCAACGCTGTCAGCGATCCTCAAACGGCCAACCGTGCTCCCGCAAAGGACTTGCATGAGCAGTTGAACTGAGGGCCCTTCGACCTCTACGAGCAGTTGAGCTGTCAAAATTTCCGGCTAGCTGTCTGTGGCTCACACTATGAATCATGATGTCTCGCCCATCGAAGATTTGGTTGTAGCGCCTTGTCGGCAGGCAGCTCCCGCCCCAATTTTAGCCGAAGTTATAACGCAGGGCTGAATCTACGTAACCAATTAGCACCACCTGAGTAAGAGAGGCATGTTCGCTCGTAGTTGGGGCTTGTAGTTCCCGTCCAGTTAGTTATGGATCGGCTAGGCGGTCGAGCCAAATGTCGCTCGCCCACCAGACTAAGAGGGGTGCTAGGGAACACTCCACCACAGGATTTAGGCCGGATGATTTACACAGGCGCGCGGCCCACCGGCAGGCCGTGGCCGACGATTTAGAGAGTAGCAGCGAAACGCTAGCCAAGAGAGCGCGCACCCAGCTTGGCGTTGCGAACATGGTGAGAAAAATTAGAAACTTGAGGCAAAAGGTGGAAGAGAAGGAGAAGCCAACTATTAAGCCTTTCCTGACTGCCTCTCCCTTCACGGTAGAAGTATAGGATTACAAGACACCCTGGATTTTAAGCTGCCGAGCACTTGACATACGACGGCTCTGGGAACCTGCACGACCACGTGATCAGTTATCAAGCTAAGATGCAGATGATCAGCGCTGCGGACCTGTTGATTTGTCGGGCATTCTTCCCTATACTAACCGACCCTGCGTAGAAATAGTTTTCATCTTTGCCACCCCGATAAATCACCAACTTCAAGGACCTAGCTGAACGATTCCTGATGCACAACGCAGGCAGCATGAAACCCAAGAAGCAATTGTCAGACTTGGCCTGGTTGCACCATGATAAAGGAGAAAGCATGCGAAATTACTTAGCGCGGTGGCAGAAAGAAGTTCAGGCAGTATAGGGAGGATGTGATCACCAGAAAACCTTGCCTTCTTTTTGTTTGTTTTAATTGTTCAAAGAGCTAATTTTCTAACCTTGATTGAGTTTTGGTTGAAGGATCTTTACTTTGTGCATTCTCTTAATTGAAACGGAAGAGCTTTCACCACTTAATCAAAAACTTTCACCATGGATGGGTATGCATTCCAAGGAGGATATTATGATTCTCAAGGGACAACCAACATGATGGATATGGAGATCCTTACACAACTCAAGCCCCACCTCCTAACCACTACCATGATGCTCAATTTCAAGATCCTTACCCACCACAATCCTACCAAGACTCACCTTATTATTCCCAATCTCTATACCATAATCCCTATCCTCAACAATACCAAGATTCCCAATATGCTTTTTTTTTTTCTTTTTTATGATTAATACCCTCAATGTTTAGTTGTTCACAACACTACAATCAACCTCAACATTCTTTTCCACCACAAGATTACTCGATCTCCAAATCTATACCCCTCACCTATTCATTACACACCATACCCCCAAGACACTCAACCCCCATACAATCATCACACCCATTCACCAAGTGTTAGGAGTTATGGATTAGATGAGGAGACCTTAGCATTGGCTGAACTGAAATGTGCTTTTACTTTTTGTTGGGTAAACCATTACAGTTAGGTTTTGAAGGGTTCATAAAGGATGATATGTCATGAAATAGTGTTATATTTGTGCTCATTTATGCTTGCTTTTTACTCAAATGTTATGTAAAGGAATGTGGAATAATGCTTAATTTGGTGTATCTTGTTTGAAGGAAAAAAAAAAAAAAAGATCGAGTAATGGGTAAGCAAGTGTGAAAGGATGCTAATCTTGAGAGAAAACGGGACTTTAAAGTACAAGGAAAACACCCGAGGACACATCGAGAAACGAAGAAGCAAAACAATAGCGTGAAGGTTGTCTAGAAGAACTCACGCTGACACTCACGGTGTTAGCGTGAGTCCTCAACAGAGTTTCTAATCAGGGACTCACTCTGAGACTCGCGGTGTGAGTCTCAGCGTGAGTATGCTGATCACAAACTGATCATTGAAATTCACGCTGACACTCACACCGTGAGTCTCAGCATGAGTCTCAATGATCAGCTTCTGATCGTTGAGACTCACGGTGGGACTCACACCGTGAGTCCCACCGTGAATCCTTGTCCCGAAACCCTTCAAAAGAGGCGCGAACTTCAGGATATAAATATCTATTGGTGTTTATTTTCTAAACACTTTTGAATTTCTAAGTTCTCCTTTTAGTTTTTCTCTCTAGGAAACTTTAAGAACACTTTTCACACTTGTAATCTACCATTAATTAGGAAATTTAGAAAAAGAATCCCTTTGTATTTATAACATTCAACTTCAATTTCAAGATTATTTCCTTCAAGTTAAGTTCTCTATTTCCTATTTTTGCATTTATATTTCTTAAAGTTTTGAATTCTATGTTTATTACTTCAATTGCTTCTAGTTTTACATTCCAAATATGAGTAGTTAAACATATTTAGGATTTGAATTAAACTTTCTTGAAGTATGAATACCAATATGAATTAAATTGCATAAATTAGGTTTGTATTTTCTTAATGTTGAACTTGGCTATGAATTGGGTGGAATTGAATTGACTCTTCATAGTTATGACCATATTATGCAAGAGATACTTGGAATTAGTGTTTTACCTATGAGAATAGGGCTACACCATAGCCATACCTATCGTATTTCTTACTCACCTTTGAGAAAAGAGAGTTTGAAGGAAATAGGCACACAAAGTGTTTGTTAAATTGCCTCTTCTAGAGAGTGACATTGGCACTTAAACCATTTCCCCAAGTTCATCATCAAGACTTACATAACTTAAACTTTTGACACAAGGGATTTTATGAAAGGATGTTTGGTTCAAATCTCTATTTCATTTATTACATTTTAATTCACTTATTCTCATTATTGATTTCTTAAACATGCACTACTCAAATATCTTTATGTTAACTTTCAAACACTATATGAACTTATGCTTAACCCCTCATTACTTAAACTCCCATTAAACCATTCCTTAATGACGATACTCTTAATTTTCAATCACCACTAAAATCAACTTTCAAAGGACAAGTACACTATGTTGCCTGAAACACAGGAGAGGATGCTGGCAACAGAGATCACAGCATTATGGAGGTAAGTTGTTGGTAGGGATTTTTGGTTTCTATTATTCTAAATGTAATATAATATCCAAGTTTGTTTAATTCATTTCCTGTTTGTTAGATATGCAGTATCTATTTGCTGCGCATTTATTAAAATTAGGAATAAAAGTCAAATAGACCACTGAACTACACACAAAAATGTAATTAGGTCATCGAACTAAAAACCAATGCAATTGAGCCCCTGAACTACACGAATTCATGCAATTTCATCCAAAATTACCTATTTTACCTGATGTGCCTGTTACCAATTTTAAAAATGATATTTTAAAATAATTTTAAATAAAATAATTAATTAAAAAAAATGCCGGCCGGAGACGAGGACATTCGTCTCCATAGCCAGGAGACGAAGGTTCTTTCGTCTCCTGGCCATGGAGACAAATCGTCTTTTTGTCTCCTTGGCCGGAGACGAAGCGGACCTTCGTCTCCATGGCCAGGAGACGAAGGTCCAGGAGACAAAGGACCTTCGTCTCCTGGTTATGGAGATGAACGATTCGTCTCCGGCCGGCAGTCTTTTATTTTTAAATTAATTATTTTATTTAAAATTATTTAAAATATCATTTTTAAAATTGGTAACCAGCAGATCAGGTAAAACAGGTAATTTTGGATGAAATTGCATGAATTCGTGTAGTTCAGGGACCCAATTGTATTGTTTTTTAGTTCGATGGCCTAATTGCATTTTTGTGTGTAGTTCAATAGCCTATTTGACCCTTATTCCTTAAAATTGTTAAGTGCAAAAGAATGACAATTGATTTCAGGACTTTGCTATTATACTTGTATTTCGACCTGACTTCAACCTTACAAGCTATGTCACCTCAAAACATTCACCATTAAATAATGACAATTGATTTCAGGACTATAATGACATTACTAATTCCTGACTGGATATACATATAGGTAATGTGTGTAATGCTTCTAAATGAATATATTGAAGATTAAGGTTTGCAATATATTTTGGGATTTTTGTCCACTACTGTATTTACTTATCTATACAATCAAATATTATCTATAAAATTTATCATTTGACATAAGAATTAATTTTATATCATTTTCAATTTCTTAATTAATTTTATTCTTAATGATGGACCTAGCTAGCAAATTAATTAAAGCTTAATTAGGTTTTGAATGATTTTTCAAGTACTGCACATGTTCTAGATTCCTACTTTTTTAAATTGTAGATTTATGGACTGAAAAAGAAGTAGTTTTTCTTGCTTGCTAGATAGACCTATGATGATGTGAACATTAGTATGACCTTGAATTGAATATTAGAAATTTTACTTTCAGGGACTCTGGTAGTTCAGCATCCTAGTTTCAGCCAGACCACAACTACCTACAGCTTCAACAACACTGTGCTTCCAACTGCTGGTGTCCCAGGTATCTCTTTCGTCGATAATCTTAAAACCATCTTATGATGTTTGAGTTAATTGTGGTTTATATACTCGATTTTAGGTATCTCTTTCGTCGATAATCTTAAAACCATCTTATGATGTTTGAGTTAATTGTGGTTCATATACTCGATTTTTTTTTTTTTTTTTGAATACAACTGACCCTATTACATTGACTTGTTGAAGCACAAAGAGTCAATTTCGAGATCTCCACCACTGAGACTCGAACTCATGACCTCCCATCTGAGGGTGGCCACTACATGCCAATTGAGCACAAGGTGCTTGGCTTATATACTCGAATTTAAGTTACTTAGGATATATGCATGGTTTAGGGGGAATTTGGGTTTTTGCAGATGAAATTGCACTATCTTGTGGGGGATTGACTTCGATTTTTTTATTTTTATTTTATTTTTAATAATCTTAGATGTGTGCTGTTGATTTGTGACCATTTTGAACTATATATATTCATTTATGTGTTCAATCTACTGTATTGAAGTGTAATCAATTTGATATTCAGACTGTGAAATGAGAACTTTATACTCCAAGTATCCAAACAACAATTTCATCATATTGAAGTTTCCTTGCATTGGTTGGTCTAACACATCATGGTGACTCGCGAGTCGCGATGAGAAGATAACAAAATCCCTTGATGCACAAGCTACTGCAATCAATAGAGATGCTCTGGAAAAAATATTCTAGACTATTTGATTTGTTCGTTGATGATATAGATAGATGTTATATATTGAACATTCATAAGTATCAAATGTTGTTCACTTAGCTTCTATTTCTTTTTACTCAGGCTTGTAGACAAGATAAATGATGTAACACTTTACAATGCTATAATTATTGTTATTGAGTTTGAATTTTTTAATATAATAATATATTTTTTAATATAATATAGTTACTAAATATTGGTTCCATGTTGCATCATCACACTATAATTCATGTTAATTAAAAGGATTAATAGATGGCTTCAAAAATTATTTATAGTGCTTGTATTTTTAAAATTTTTTTGTAAATAATATTCCACCATGATGGACGCTAAGGTACTCTCATCGTTGGCAGCCATACAATATGCTTTTAATTATTGAAATTGGTTTTAGTCTCTATCTTTAATAGTATTGATGGCATCTCCGTTTATATATATACACTAGTTTTTCTTATGCGCGATACGCAAAAAATATGTGCCCAATATTAATATTTTATATTAAAATTTTAAATTTAATTAGATTTTAGATATTTGAATTATTATAAATAATAATAATAATGTAAAATAATTTTATAAATTTTATATTTATATTTCAGAAAATAACTAACATATAACTCAAATATATAATATGTATATATTATCATTATGGCAAAAACTTGTGTGAGACCGTCTCACCATGAGACGGGTCGGGTCGGGTCGGGTGGAGATCCAAATGTAACACTTATATGCACAAATGCCATACTTATATGCTCAAATGTAATACTAATCAGGAATAAAATTTTTGTTACTTATTAGGGTAAATGTAATACTTTTAAGGGAAAATACAATACTTTTACATTTCGATTTAAAAGTATTACATTTTTCTTCAAAAGTATTATATTTGCCTTTATAAGTGAGAGGCACTTGTCAACATTACTTATTATGAAAAAATTTATTACTTTTTCTCTTATAAGTAACAAAAATTGTATTTTTTATTAGTGTTATATTTGAGCATATAAGTGTGAGATTTGCACATATAAGTATGACATTTACATGGTGTTTTGACCCGACCCGACCCGTCTCACGAATAAGGATCCGTGAGACGGTCTCACACAAGTGTGACCCTATTATTATTGAAGAAGATAAGAAAATATATTGTGGATGCATGTGCATGGTAACAATAGTGGAAAAGATAACAGAAGTTATAACAGTAGGGGTATGTTTATCGAATATATTGTAAAGTACAACTTTAATAGCATAATGTACAAAAAAACTTAACAGAAAAAACGGACATAAATGAAGGGTATAACCTTCATTCACACTTATTATGTTTTTATTATAATTAGATTTTAGATATATATATAATAATAATAATAATAATAATAATAATAATAATAATAATAATAATGTTTAGGAAATTAGATAGATAATAATTAAGTAATTAATATGTTTAGGAGAGTAAATATATTTTGTTAATAAAAATAAAAAGTTTCCTAATAAAATAAAATTTTAAGTATTTTGTAAAAAAGGACTTGGTCAATATTGATTTTTTTTAAATGATGTGACATCTTCTCATTCACCGCCGGTGTATAACATCTATAAATCGGCGGTGCATCAAATATTAATCCTATTTTTATTAGTCAACTACTATGTAGTATGATGATATTTAAGTTACCATTCTAAATGGATAGTCACTGGATCGAACTTCAGTGGTAAAAAAATGATGAGTGTTTTAAAAAATATTTTTTTTATTATTTAAAATGACATTATTTGATTAGTTTGTTATAAAATCGTCAATTCACGGGTATTTGATTAATATAAAAATTATAATATTTATGACGCGACCACGGATTTCATAAAATGCTTAATAAAGTTTTTGTTTAAAAATTCCAATAGCGTTTTCCACACATAAGATAAGAGTGACAAAATAGAGAGATTCAACATTCCAACAAAGACTTCCGTATTTGCAAGACTCTTCTGAGTCGACTAGTCAAGTCAACAGCGAGATAAGGTTACTAAATTACCCATTTTAATTAAGTGGAACAAAGACTTCCATTTTAATCCCCACACGAACACGGACTACTCAATTCAATTTCTTTGTTACTTCTCCGTTGTTTTTGAAAAGGAAAACATAAGTTTTGGCCCTCTAATTATGGGCATAGTTGAAAAAATCGTTATGTGCTCCTCAGGCATCCAAGGGCGCCTAAGCGGTGATTAATCGGCTCTCATGTATTTTTTTATTTTATTTTTTATTTTTTAAAAATTTGTTTAAAATTTTTAATTTTTTAAGAGTAATAATTATAAATTATTTAATACTTTAATAGTTGATACTAAAATATTAAATATTAACCTAAAAAAATATGTAAAGTTTGAACAATTTTGGCTTATTTCGCTCAAAACGACGTCGTTTTGAGTAAAATAACTCATTTAAAAAAAAAACAACAACAGCTAAGCGGCACTGGCCAACTAGGCGACCTAGTCGGTGCCTAGGAAACCTAGTCGACCTAGGCAATCAGCGCCTAAGCGGTCAAGGCGACGCTTAGGCAGCCGACCAGCGCCTAGCGCCTAGGCGTCGATTAATTGGCGCCTAGACGGGATTTTTGCCCCACTGTGACACTAGGTAGTAATAAATTTAATCCCTTAACTATATGTATTTCCACATTTAAACCTTAAGTTGTTATATATTTGTGGTAATATCAATATTGCAAAAATTCTGCCAAGACACCGACTAATCGGCTCCTAGGCGCTGGCCAGCCACCTAGCGTATCACCGTAATCGGTGGTCTAGCCAGCTAGGCGGCCGACTAGACCACCTAAGCGTCGCCTAGGCGCTGACCTCCTAGGCCACCTAGGCAGCGACTGTTGGTCGCCTAGTCGGCCGATTGGCGATTGTTCCTGTATTTTTTAAATGGGTTATTTCACTCAAAACAACATCGTTTTGAGCAAACTAATTCTAAATTTTTCATACTCTAGATATTTTTTAGGTTAATATTTAATATTTTAGTATTAACTATTAAAGTATTAAATAGTTTATAATTATCGAGTCATAAAAAATCTTAAACAAATTTTTTTAAAACAAAAATACACGGGCGCCTAGGCGCCGATTAACACCGTCTAGGCGCCCCCAAGCGCCCGAGGAGCACCTAGCGATTTTATCAACCATAGGTAATATTAGTCTCCGATGTGAAATAAATGTAAATCTCGACTATAACATATTCAAGTTCTTAAATTTGTAGTACTAATTTTTTTGTTGTGAATTTAAAGTATTTTTCTCCCCAATAAAATTAATTTGACATCGATCTTAGAGAATGTATGTTAGTTACTCTTTAGAGAAGAATGCTGCAAATTTTATAAAAACAATGTTGAAAGGTTGGAATTTTGAACATTTAAAAGTCAAAAGTAACGTTTCTATTAACTCACGGACTAATTTTACAAACCTTTATAATTCGGGACCAAATTTGATAGCACATATAATTGCAGAATTAAATTGACAATTTAGCTACTGTTAGACTTTGGAGGATCAAAACTATTATTTTCCCTTCAAAGAGAATATTATTATATAAATCAAAATTTATATTATTTGATGTGAATTTATTTAATTAATTTATGGTAAAATATGTCAATTTATAATATTCAATTTAATAAATGTAAAAGTGGAATAGCTCTTTTTTAAAATTACATTATTTAATACAAAATTAATATTTTTATTGGAATCAATTTTAAATTTGATGTAAAGTGATTTTTGAATATCTAGCTCCATTTTCTCTTAAACATGATTACAAAAGCGATTAGATCAATGTAAAATTTACCTATGGATGGTCAAAGTATAGTTACTCAGTTATAAAGGTGAGCCCATATTAAGGATATTAAGTAGCATGGGAACTTGGAACAAAATCTTACCCATGAGGTACTCAAATCTTCACGTGTGTATATTAAAACTAGGGCGGTTACCGAACCGAACATAAACGAACAGAGATTGTTCGTGTTCGTTTGTTAAGGATTTTGGGGTGTTCGTGTTCGTGTTCGTTTGTTAAGGTTTTGGAAATTCTATTCGTGTTTGTTTGTTAAGCGTTCGTTAGTGTTCGTTAACGTTCGCGAACACGTTCACGAACGTGTTCGTTAACGTTAACGAACACGTTCACAAACGTTAACAAACACGTTCACAAACATGTCCATTTACGTTCATAAACACGTTCGTGAACACTTAATAACCAAACACTTGCACATGTTCGTGAACACAATTTGTTCGTGAAAAAGAAATAAGCTACGTTCGTGAACATTATTAAACGAACACTAAACGAGCTTGTTCGTGAACACTTAACAAACGAGCTTACCACTGTTCAGACTCTGTTCGTTATTAACCGAGCTCTAAATTTTGTTTGTTAATGTTTGTTTACCTTAATAAACGAACATAAACGAACGCTTACCGAGCTCGAACACGAGTAGTTTGTCGAAAGCTCTGTTCGCTAACAGCCCTAATTAAAACATAACTAGGATTACATTAATCTAACCTTATATTTAAGAATGAATCCCTTGTGAAACTCTCTTATGAATTCTTATCTGTGAGACAAGTCAAGTCAAAATAAAAATATAATAATTATGCTGAAAATTGTAATATTAATTAGAAATAAAGTGTTTGTTACTTATAAAGGAAAGCGTAATATTTTTGAGTAAAAAAGATTATATTTTTTTTCAAAAGTATTACACTTTTTTCTTATAAGTAACAAACTAACAAACAATTTATTCTTGATTAGTATTATGGATATTCTGACACAAGTTTTTGCATATATTTAAAGGTTTAGTTTGAATTTTTTAAAATTATTTTGAAGCAAAAGTGTAACTATCAATATACGAAAAGTAGCTCGCATGAGCAATTCAGTTGGTCATAGGGTAATGTTTGGAAACAATGACCTGAGATTTAGTTTCATCAGCGGTAGTTTGAGAGCAACCTCTTAAAATGAGGAGCTCCTTGTGCACAGTAAGCAAAGGCGGATGAGTGAAAACATCATTGGTCAATGAAACACAGACAAAAATTCAATGGCCCAGCAACCAAGTAGGGCTGGGTAGTACTCTCTATTGTTCAATCAAAATGGAAAAGTCATGCGATTCATAAATGAATATATCTAACTTTATACCAAAGACCCAAAGTCATTAATACAAACAACAAAGGACGTATATCAAACGCGTAACAATGCCGTTACAAACGCCAGTTTTGGTTTGGGGCATATTTCATTATCTGACAATTCACCATTCCACAATATTGATTAAGAAACTTCCTATGCATTTTCCCAAGTCTCTATCTTCATCTCTTTTTCCAGCCGCCATTAGTTCAAGACTTGTACAGTTTCCTTAGCCTTTCTCTGAATCTGTTATCTCCAGCCTTTGATTCTAAACTTCTTCGCTTTCATTATTCTTCTGTATCTAGTTCCTTCTCTTCCACATAAGTTGCTGCCATACCAAACAGAAGTTAAGTTTGGTGAGGTATATTTCCACAAAGATTTTGGTTTTTAAGCGTATGGGTGTCTCGAAAAATTCTTAGAGATGAAAATTTCCCTCCTTTCATGGATTCCCTTGATATCTTTACTGCAAATAATATTGGGCATAGATATCACTGTTATATCCGGCCAAAGCCCGAATGATCAAATATCACAGTTACTGCAGTTGAGGGAGAGCCTAAAGTTCAAGTCGGGGGCTCCAACCAATAAACTTTCCAACTGGAACGAGAGCAAAGATTGTTGCCACTGGCCTGGGGTGAAATGTGACAACTTAAGTAATGTGATCGGTTTGAGTCTCGATAATGAAACAATTGTCAGCATTGACAATTCTAGCAGCCTTTTCAGTCTTCAGTATATTGAGGAGCTGAATTTGGGTTTCAACTTTTTCAACTCTTCTCCGATACCTGTTCAGATGTATAATCTTACAAACTTGAGGTACCTGAATTTGTCAAATGCTGGTTTCGGTGGGCAGATTCCAAGTGGAATATCAAGGCTGACAAGGTTGGTTACTCTTGATCTCTCAACTCAGTTTCATGTTGGTCAGCCACTAAAACTTGAGAATCCCAACTTAAAAATCTTCTTTGACAATTCAACTGAGCTTAGTGAAGTTTATCTTGATGGTGTTAATATCTCAGCTCAAAGTAGTGAGTGGTGTCAAGCCTTGTCTTCATCTTTGCCTAATTTAAGAGTCTTGAGCTTGCGGAATTGTCATGTTTCTGGGCCTATACATCCTTCCCTTTTGAAACTTCACTCTCTCTCTGCCATCTATCTAGACCAGAATAATCTGTCCTGTGCAGTTCCAGATTTCCTGGCAAATTTTACAAATTTGACAACCTTGAGTCTCAGTGAATGTAAGCTGCAGGGAGAATTTCCAAAAGCAATTTTACAGCTAAAAACTCTACATCATCTGGACCTTTCAAATAATCAGGATCTGAGTGGTGGCTTCTCAGAATTCCAACGGAATGGATCCTTAGAGACAGTATCACTAAGTTTCACTAACTTTTCAGGCTTATTACCAGATTCCATGGGTCATCTTCACAACTTGTCTAGGATAGAGCTCTCCAAATGCAAGTTCACTGGGTCAATACCTTCTACAATGGCAAACCTTACAAGTTTGGCATATGTGGATTTCTCTTATAACAACTTCACTGGTCCTTTCCCATCCTTCCAGAAGTCAAAGAACCTAATCTACATAGACCTATCTCACAATGCTCTAACAGGTCCACTTTCTTCCTTGCATTTCAAAGGCCTCTCAGAACTGAAATATGTTAATCTAGGATCTAATTTACTGGATGGAAACATTCCCCCAAATCTGTTTTCCCTCCCATCACTCCACAGCCTTTACCTCAATGAAAATCTTTTTGATGCCCAAGTCAATGAATTTGCTAACGCATCTTCTTCTCAATTAGATACACTCGACTTGAGCAGTAACCTTCTAAATGGATCCATCCCAAAGTCTTTCTTCAATCTTTCAAAGCTGAGTGTATTGTCACTTTCTTCCAACTTCTTTAGTGGAAAGATGCAGTTCAATGTTATTCAAAAGCTCCCTTATCTAAGAGTACTAGATCTCTCTTATAACAGCTTGACTGTTGACACAACAAACAGAATTGAAGCCATGTTCTCCTCCCCCCAGATAAGAGTTTTGAATTTGGCTTCCTGTAAGCTGATAAAGTTTCCAGATTTTAGAAATCAATCAAAGATGGAAAGATTAGACCTTTCAGACAATCAAATTAATGGGAGTATACCAAACTGGATTTGGCAAGTCGGCAATGGAGGTCTCACTCTTCTGAATCTTTCTTATAATTTGTTGGAGAATTTGGAAGAACCTTACAGAATTAATAAAAGTCTAGCAGTAATTGACTTGCACTCAAACAGACTTCAAGGCAATCTACCAATCCTGTCAGCTTTTGCCGTCTATGTGGACTACTCAGACAACAATTTCAGCAGTGTCATTCGGCATGAAATTGGAAATTCTCTTGCTGTTGCTGTCTTCCTTTCAATTTCAAACAACAGACTCAAGGGGAAAATTCCAAATTCATTTTGCAATTTTAGTTGGCTTCAAGTTCTTGATTTGTCTCAAAATCTCTTGAGTGGTAAGATACCATCTTGCTTGATGAAACTTGATTCGATTGTGGTACTGAATCTTGGGAGAAACAATTTCAGTGGCACGATTCCTGATACATTTCCAGATGGCAGCGGATTAAAAACATTAGACCTGAGCAGAAATATCTTAGAAGGTCAGATGCCAGGGTCCCTAGTAAACTGCAAATTCTTAGAAGTTCTAAATGTTGGAAACAACAAAATTTTAGACAAATTTCCATGTTTTCTGGGGAGCTCATCCACCTTGCGTGTCCTAGTCCTGCACTCCAACCAGTTCTTAGGACAGCTTCATTGTCTTACTGCCAATCTGAGCTGGCCAAATCTTCAAATCATCGATATTTCTTCCAATAACTTCACTGGTAAGCTTGATAGCGGATACTTCTTAAATTGGACAGGAATGAAAGCCAATGAAGATTCATTTCAACCTAATGAAAATCATATTGGATTTGCCTCGAAATTTAATGATTTCCATTATCAGGACACAGTGACAGTAACCCTGAAAGGGCTGGAAGTGGAGCTTGTGAAAATTCTTATCATCTTCACATCCATTGATTTCTCAAGCAATATGTTTGATGGGAATATACCAGATTCAGTTGGGGCTCTTAATTCTCTTCGCCTTCTCAACCTTTCACACAATGCTTTCACAGGCAAAATCCCTGAAGAATTTGGAAATTTGACACAGCTTGAATCTCTAGACCTGTCAGCTAACCAGTTGAGTGGAGAGATTCCAGTGCAGCTCACAAAACTCACTTATCTTGAAGTCTTGAATCTATCTGTAAATGAGTTTTCAGGCAAGATTCCAACTGGCAATCAGTTTCAAACTTTTTCAGAAGATTCGTTCAGTGATAATCCTGGACTTTGTGGATTCCCATTGAACATAACTTGTACACCATCGCCAACACCGGTGCATACTCCTCACAACTCAGTTTCAACTGTCGACTCTGATACTGATTGGCTATTCACATTTATTGGCCTGGGATTCGGACTAGGCATGGCAGTTGGTATAGCCCCTCTCTGGTTCAGTAAACAATGGAGAACATGGTGTGATAAGCAGCTCAGAAAACTCATAAAGCAGATCTTTCCAACTTATGGGTTCACCTATATCAGGTACAATGGTGCAAGAGTTGTGGCGGAGGAAACCATTCAAGAATTCACTGAAGACTCTGATGAAATTGAGGATGAGGAGGAAGATACAGAATTCCATGGCAGGTACTGTATCTTTTGCAGCAAACTCGACATCCATAGAAACAATGCCATTCATGATCCAAAGTGCACTCACCATTACTGTCTCCCCATTGCATTTTCTTCCACAACACCATGATTCTTGAGCCTTTGTGTTCCTATATCTGTACAGGCTTCGAAAATAAACAGAGCACATAATTGATGACAGTGAATATTTGTGTGCTTGTATTTATTAAACTTGGGTCAGACATTTCATCGAACATTTGAGGGACGTCATTTGGCAGTTGAGATGTCGGCTCCTTCATTCTGAATATTTTTGTTTGAATGTGCAGTAGAAATATAGGAAGAGATTGGTTGAAGGGTTTTGAGAGGAGGGCTGATGATCATTATTGTCATACTTGTTTATTGATTTTTGGTGTTCTGGAATAAGAAAAGAATGAATTTTCTGATTTGCTCTATCCCACTTTATATCTCTGGGGTCATCACTATACACTGATTCCGTTTTCTCTTATGATTTATTTCTCCGATTTCACGCTTCCCCTCCATCTGTCTTTTCCTCTACTTCTCTCCTCTCTATCAGTCTTCACAATACCAGACGAGAACCCGACAAGATGCCGGAAAAACCAAGGTTCCGATGACACCACTCTTCATTTTTCTTTAGACCATCTCCAACCCAAAACACTAAATTCTGCACCAAATTTTACACCAAAAGGAATATTCTCATCATATTCTTACACCAAATTTTATTCATCTCCAATCCATTACACCAAATTTTATTCCTACAATGAAACTCTAGATCTCTAGTTGAAAGAAATTGAGAAAGAGATGTAGACGGAGGAAATAAGACTTTTTTAAAAATCTTACTATATATAATAGCCACACGCCTAGGGATTCGCAACAGCCAAAAGTTCCCGCTCAAAGAAACAATCATCGTATTTGTGGCATATACGCCGTCATTTCGCCTATTCTTTGCGTTTTATTATTAATTTTTTTCCTCATTTTTTTATTAAAATGCTTGACAGCTATAAATGCACCGCCCAAATGTAGTTATGCTTGGCAGCTATAAATGCACCGCCCAAATTAAACTACATCGTTTCGGTAATTCGGCAGGTAATTCAGCATTTGTTTTTCTTGGAATGCTTGACAGCTATGAATCTTTTATTACAAGTAATTAAAACTACATCATTTTGATTCAAATTTGAAATTGAATTTTGGGGGAAACTATCTATAAATACTACATCCTCTGATCATTCCTCATTCTCATTTACGCACAATCCTCATTCACATTTAAGCACGAGAGAAGATCAAGGTAATATCATTATTTTCCTTTTCATCTTTTTAAAGATTTTATTGTGTTTTTATTTGTTTTGGGATGGGGAAGGAAGGGAGAGACTGGTGAGTGGGAAACAAAGCTTGATATGGATTCATATATAGAAGCCATTTTTTAAAGGTTTCACCATACCAAGCAACTGGGCCCTTGCATTACCATTGAAACCTGAAATAATCAATAAAGTATTATACAATCAGGCTTCTAACCAGATAAATATTTAAATGGCATATTAAAAGTGTATTTTTGAATAGAAAGCCATCACATACAAAGGATTTTCATATATGAAATCAGATTTGCAAATGCATCAAAATAAGTACTCCGCATTAGTTTGGCCCAATACCAAGTTGAAGTACTTTTATCGGATACAGATCCTGAGGAATTATAATGTCTACTAAAGACTTTGCATAGATCTCAGTATAAGAACTAGAAGTCTAAATGCTACTGAAACTTTAAAGGTAACAAATAAAAGTATATCCTAGGGATTTACATGCTCCAGTCCTAATAATCTATTCTTCTAACCTGCTAATTCCCATTAGATCGAGGTCAATTTTTGCACTGCATGCAACTGTATACGAAGTCCATGCTACTGTTTATATAGCTATGGATACATGGTTTCAAACTAAGCTATGAATAAAATGCAAAAATGTGGCAGCATAGGGAAACAATTAATGAAAACTAATTTCAAATCTGGTCATAGTACAGTACCTATACCTATACAAGCTTATACAAGGCATACAAGGATTTAAAAACATAGCTAGCTATATAATTTAGCATTTCTGTTAAAAAAAATCACACCAAAATCTATATACACAGACACATAAAAGCACCAGGAGCCAATCATTTTACTGCATTTTCCAGCCCAAACAATTCTGATTTTTTTTTTCTTTGTAATTTGTTCTTTAAAATATACTCTGTATTACTTTATACTCTGACAAAGATATTAAATTACTCCATTGTATTACTGCAGTTGTCCATTTTCCGATAGTAATTATTACTGTTAACTGATAAAGGTATACATGACCAAAACCTTTCATTCCCAAGATCTGCATAGTAGTATATCTTTGATACATTTCAATTATTTAGTTTTAAAATTTTTAAATTTAATGTGATATTTAATAACACAATGCTTTATAATATCTATTGGTATTATGTTGTGATGTTAATATAAACAACAAATTTAGTATAAGAACACATGTTTTACAATGACTTTTGAGGATTAATCTTTAATTCAATCATTTTTAATACATGATCAACAATAAAATTATTTAAGTTTTATGCAGGGTCCATCACATAAATGGAAATCCTATCATTTAATATCAGAAGAGTCCAAATTTAGGTAAGATTTGTATTGAGCTAGATTTTAATATTAGAATAGTACACGGAGAATTGCGGTGACTCAACTAAAAACTCCAAGAAACATAATAAGTAATTTCTTTAATATTTTTATATTTCAATTGTTAGGAAAATAAAACATTTGACTTTAATAAAGAGAAAGATATGATGTTTGTTTTTTTTTTTTTTTTTTTTTTTTTTTTTTTTTTTACTTAAATCATATTCTTAAAGAATAATGATATCACATTTTCCATATTATATATATAGTGTCCGTGCATCGCACGGGTACTATGCTAGTATGTATATATATATCACCTAAATTTGCTATTTTGGTATTATGTTTTAAATTTCGCAAATGTTTTTAGAGCATCCTCAATTATGCTTTTTAGAGAAAATTTTGTAGATAAAAATAAAAATTGAACTATTGATTTTTTTTTTTGTACGGATGGAGAAATGGTTTTTATTCAAATTTTTCTCCGGCAAAGACTTGATTTTTATAGGAAAAAAAAAAAGAATTTCCCATGTGCCAATTGGGTGCTTCAGAGCGGCCACCCTGATTCGATTTGTTTTATTTAAAAAAAAATTGTTTTGGTTGTTGCTAGCATTGTGAGTTATATTAAATATTAGTTATTATTTGTTGTATTAATGTGTAGCTAGTGAGTTGTATGGAGTAGAATGAATGTTTGTAACTTTTCTATAGTCTAGGAGAGTTTTAGATGTCCTTATGTTATAGGACTCTATTGTAACAATTTGAGTTTTATGATACGGTTTGAATTCTCATATGGGGTATCAGTTAGCGATAGGTTGTTTCTTGTTGGGAAATTAGCACTAAAATGGCATTTAAGTGGCCATTTTGTGGTACAATTTAAAGTGGGGGCCACTACCGATTTGGATCGGGTCAAAGTGGATTCGAATTCTTCGTAGTGAGACGAAGAGATCCATATATTGTACGCTCAAAATGGATAATGGGTGAATGAGAAATTGGTTCTCAAAGTAGACCCATTGGAGATGGAATTTGAAGTGAGGAAATGCTTATGTAGCTTTGTCCCACATTGTTTGGGAATGAAGATTTGTCCCACTATAAATACAAGAACCTTTTTAAAGTTAATTGACTTGTATGGCATAAGGCTCTCTTTTGTGCGCAGGGGTGTGCAAAACAAATCCCATGATTTCATCTTTTGACCATTCACTTTCAGGTAGTACTGTCAAAGCGGGCCGGCCCATCCCACCGCGGGCCTATTTTTGACGGGCTTTTGCGGGCCGACCCGTTAGGCCCGCGGGCTAGGATTCATACAACCGTAACCCACTCCACGTGGGTTGGCGGGCCCTGCGGGCTTTTTGATTTTTTTTTAATATATATATATATTTTATAATTATAGTGTGTACAGAAAGTGTACACATGAATATATATTCATGTGTACATGTACGTATTGTACACATGAATATATATTCATGTGTACAATACATACGTGTACATGAATATATATTATTATTATTATTATTATTATTATTATTATTATTATTTTACTTGGCCCGTGGGCCGAGGGTCAATTCCAGCCCGTTTCATTAGGCCCGCATTTTTGCGGGCCTATTTTTTCATGACCCTAACCCGTCCCACCGTGGGGAGGGTGCAGGTCGGCCCGCGGGCTTCGGCCCATTTTAACAGCCTTACTTTCAGGTTTTTGCACAGGTGGGTCACCTTCAATAGCTCATGGTTTGGCTAGATGATCTCATCCAGTCACCATAACATTCAATACTCTTTCTAGCTCCTTGAGCCTTGAGGTGCATTTTAATGCCAGCTTTCCATTTATCATAGTTGGATCTTGTCCATTCTGAAACACTTAACCACAAGTAAGGCAAAACACACAAGTAATAAAGTAATAAAAAAACACGCAACAAAGCATGCATATGATGATAACTTGAGTTCAAAAAACACCAAAATACCTAGAACGCTGGACTAATAGATTAAACTCCTTGCTATGATATTCTTATGATATGCTGTGATAAATAGCTAGAAATAAGGAAAATGACTAAATAATACATTGATTGGGCCAAATTAGAAATTAGCACAATGCCACCCTGTAAATAAATTTGACAATATTAATTAACAGAGTTTATAGTTATTTTAATTGTCAATTTTCTAATAGTATAAGAATTAAATTGATCAATTTAATGGCATAAAGAATAAATTAAAATATTTAATAATATAAGTACTAATTTCATATTTTGCTTTTCGTAGAAGTCCACATAAGTAAACTAGTTTAGATTATTAATGACTGATTAGATGAAACTAAGAAGGTCAATAGATAAATTTACGAGAAGTTAATGAAACTCTATGGTTAATAAATCAACTTTTTGACCAATTTGGGCAAACATTGCATCCTAATAATAGTTCAATTGTTGATAAAATTATTGGATAAAATTTGCGATAATTTGAACTACTTGAATACTACCCTAGCTTTCACTATTAGTCTATTATATTCTTGTATAGAAGCCTCCGATTGGACGTAGTGGGTGGTGGTGCATGTTGAGCATATAATATATAAACATAAATGTGCAGTCCAACTATCAGCTTAGGCTTTTAGTTGAGATGGAGCACATGCTTCAATTTGGTATCAGAGCCATGCAAAGGTCATGGGTTCGAATCTCTGCGCCACCCGAAAAAAATTGAGACTATGGTCCACGTGTTGCTTGGAGCCCATCAAAGTCAATTGGCCCGCACACTTGAGGGGGCGTGTTGAGCATATAATATATAAACATAAATGTGCAGTCCAACTATCAGCTTAGGCTTTTAGTTGAGATGGAGCACATGCTTCAATTGTGCAATGAGGCTCTTGGGCTTCTTCCATGCGTCTACAGTCTACATTTGACCTCTTTGGATTTTGTTTTGGCCTAACTTGCTCTATTCAGACTTTATCATCTTGGACCACTAACTGGGCTAGACACAGATTCATATGTTCTATCAATCAATATACTTAATGACTAGATATTTGATAAAGAGTTATACTATATCAATTTTCAAATTTTATTTCTTAAATTTTATTTCTTGATTCGAAGGAGCTGGTTCAAGGAGAATCGTCACTTGTGGGAATCGAATCCGGGTTCACTCGGAATTTTTTAATTAGATCATTTGAATTCCTAGCGAATAGAAAAATATAGAGAAAGTAAGGGTTGTGAACTTATGGTGGGTAGCTATCTAATCAAGACACAAATTGCTTCAATTCTCAATCAAAATAGTACCAATTCAAAATTCAAAAAGAAAAAGTATATATAAATATATTTTAATATGATAAGTAGAATGATATAATATAATTAATTATCATCAATTATAAAATATTTATAAATTAACGGTATCTAAATAATATATGAAAAAAAACTGCTCAGGTGGGAGACTCAGAGAAAGTAGAATTTTACATTCTAATTAATTATTGAACTTTGTACACAGACGACTAAGACTCACTACACTTCCAAGCTGCCTAAACTAGTAGTACATAGATTCATCATAGTACATGGTTTCCTCGGCTTCGAACGGAGCTCCACCCTCCACAAACGCCAGTTGCGACGGCGGGCACGGCGGAGCAACGGCGGCGTTGGCCTGCAACCACTCATCCTCGTGAATAGCCGCAGTAGCATCTCCTAAAAACTGAGAATAACCGCCGCTAGGGTCATCGTAAAAATAACAATCGCCGTTGTGGTGGTTATTGGGAACATAATAATTATGATCGCCGGAAACGGAGTCGATGATGGTTTCGTGGAGGCGAATTTGAGCTTTGAGGAAGTTAACATAGTGAATGGCCCCTTCAAGCATGGAGACCGTGTCCATTTTGGAGCCGCCGGGGACGAGGCTCTGGAGGATCTTGAACCGGTCGCTGATGCGGTGGCGCCGCTCTCGGGCCGCCACGCTCTGCCGATCAGTCGACAGCTTCGCGGCTCTCCCGGAGCTGGAGCTTGATGAGGATGATGATTTCTTCTTCATCGTCCCCCCGCGGGAATCTCCGTGATTGTTGTGTTCTTTGCAGGGATAATCTGCAGGGAGCCCAAAAGAAGAAGAGGATTCGTGAAAATGGGCAGTGGAGTTGCATGGAGAAAAGAAGATATCCATTAATTGTTTGTTGTGTTTAGATGGGAGGAAGATCAGTTGAGCAGATATGATGAGTTGAGGGATTTAATGCTTGGTATTTATAGGGAGAGATAGGTGCGAAAACTGTTTGAAACTGCTTACCGACATTCAATTGTAAGAGAGTTATTATGGATTGACTCTAAGTTCTTTCCTACATTATTATTATTGTTATTAAAAATATGTCCCTGGTCGACGGGTGGGTCTCGCAGTCAATCAAGCTCCCTTTGCCTTTGCACTCCACTACTCGAGAGCCAATTCAGAGGAAACTTTTGCACACCTCCATTCCTCGGCCTGTAGGTCGTTGGCACAAGATTAGAATTCTAGTCCTTCCAAAGTGGTATCTCACTAATGGCTCGGGCTCCCGGGAAGGTGGTCATCTTCGCCTTCCACCTAAGCTACACACGAAATGCCCAAATACGAGATTTAAATAGAGGGCTGATTAGTGCTCAGATGACATGTAGTGACTCTCCTATATGGGAGGGCTCGGGTGTTGTTGACTCTCTGTGCTTCAATAGGTTGAGAAAGTATAGATGAACAGATACTATAATGTAATAGAGTCAGTAGCACTCAAAAAATAATATATTATTGATAGAAATGATCTCTTCATTAGATGTTATTAGTTTTTTGGATATTAATGACTCTGTTACAATGTAGTATTACAAAGAGTCAATAATACTCTACTGGAGTTCGAACCAATAATATCTCCAGAAAATTACTTTGTGCCACTAGATCATAAGGTAATTGATTATACTATAATTTATGAACTACTAATTTTGATAATTTACCCTTATAAAAATTATACTACCTCCGTCCCATTTTGTTTGTCTGATTCGGTTAACGAGGCTTGACTGAAGTTATTTTTAATTAAATTTTTCATAATATTAAATTTAATATTAGTATATAAAATTTATATATTTAGAAATTACATTAAAAGTACTATTAAACACAAAAAATTAAATTTAAAAATAATTAAAAATTACTAAAGAAAATAAGCAATGAAGAAAGAGTTGATTTGACCAATGAATAGTAAACAGGACAGGTAAAATGGGACAGAGGGAGTAATATTATGTTAACATGTGCACATTTCTATGCGACAATTCCTTTATTAGTGGTCCTACCATGATTATGACATTTTCTTCATACTGTACGTTGACTACTAGGCTACTGAAATGATATATTAATATATAATTGGCATGCAACCGCTAAAATATTAATTATTAATCATATAATCAGTTATCGCACTTTATAAAAATATTTAATACTTAGTAGCTATTTGTAAATTTTTTGAGTACTATTGACTCTGTTTATAATTACTTTTCAACCAAATGAATCACAAAGAGTCAATATTGCCTCCATAGTTATCTGTAAATTAACTCATCACTAGTTAAAATTTTCTCCTTTTTAGCAATATTTATTAAAGACATACTAATTATTAGGCTATATTTGGTTTTAAAAAAAAATTGTTACGGAGTACTTCATAAGTATTAAACTGTAGTTATTAAATTGTCAAAAAAACTGTAGTTATATAAATAATAAATAATAGTATTTCAAAATTTTATATAACTACAGTGGCAAATAAGCTATCTAGGAAGAATTTCGGAAGAACTCAGGGCTCGATTTTCACAAGTCACAATTTTCCCTGGGCCAGCTCCCGTGCCTCCCAGAGCGAACGTGGATGTACCCGGACCGTTGATTTACCAAAAAAAATAAATAATAGTACTTCAAAATTTTATCTTAATAAGGATATTTTAAGTAATGAAGTTATAAATTTATTGTATTTATTAGAAATTCAATTGATTGTTTTATGAAAGCACATATGATTGTTAGATGGCAACGGTATTGAATATATAGTGATAATGATTGATGGCAACGGCGGCGATATTAACTACTTATGATTTGTAAAAATAAATGTTGATGGTAATAATGATAATGGTGGTGAGGTAGATAAATATATAGATGGAAATGTGTCTGTATGCATATAGTTATTATGACAACGGGTTAAATATATATATATGAATGTGAAAATAGATAGGTATAGGTACAGTAATTTATGGAAGTAAGCAGTGATCGATTATAATGATGATACAAGTAATATCTAAGAGTAAGTAGATCATCATTGATTGATTGTCTGGACATTCTTGACTGTGAGACGAATTGAAATTCTTGAGAGATGCCAGTGAAACTAGTATCTAGCTAGTAGTAAGACATGAATGTAATGTTGTGGTATTAGTAAATGATTTTAATAGTGTTCATAAATGAAAACTTGTAATTCTGAAAATTTTTAAATATTTTTACTTCGTGTCATTGTAACTTGAATGGCATCTCTGTGACTCTCTCAAATGAGAGGTCATAAGTTTAATAAAACTTGTCCCGGTAAGGCATTGACTCTTTGTGATCCATAGGCTCAAATGAGAGGTCATAAGTTTAATTAAACTTGCCCCTGGTAGGGCATTGACTCTTTGTGATCCAATAGGTTGAGAAAGTATGTATAGACAGATATTAGTATATTACATTGTAACTGAGAGTGCAAACGAGCCGAGCCGAGCCGAGCTCGATCAAGCTTGAAAAATGATGCTCGAGCTCGGCTTGACAATATTTCGAACAACTGAGCAACTCGTTTGGCTCGACAGAATATTTTGAACAGCTAAGCAACTCGTTTGGCTCGACAGTTCGAGCTCGAGCTGAAGATTGGCTCGAATTTAAACTTTATATATATATATATATATATATATATATATATATATATATATATATATATATATGGCTCGCGAGCGGCTCGACGTACCACAAGCCTAAAATATTTGAGCTTGAACTCGGTTCAATTACATAACTAGCTGGCTCGAGCTCAAACAGATCGAGCGACTCGCTAGTAGCTTGGCTCATTTGCAACGTTAATTGTAATAGACTCAGTAGTGCTAAAAAAAACTTTTATTTGTAAATTTGATAGTACAGTGAGTTTTATTAATAGTATAGTACAAATAAAAAGGATTGGGGATAAATGAAGTTGGAGAGTGAAATTTAATGGTTAGGTTGGTTGGTGGGAATGAGAATCCGAAACAATAAATGAGAGATAGAACAAGGTAAAGGAAGAGATTAAAGAGTGAGTTCTCAGCAGTCGAAGCAGATATGCTAACGTGGTTGTGTTGGTTGTATTGGTCCTATCACAAAAATCGTTATGGGGTTTCCTTGGTTCCTTCCTTCGCTCCTATTATTATTTGGTTTAAATAGCTTTTCTCAAGAAATTGCCTTGTTACTTCTTAAGCCTTAACCCTTATTCTTCGTGTTCATGCATTTTGGATATATATATATCATGGGATTTTATATACTTTTAATTTGTTTTAAATTAAATAAGAGCAACCACATTGATTGTAAACTTTATAAGAGTTTTTGTCGACTTTGTCAGCTTTGGAAGGGAGAGAAAAATAACAACCATTATTTCATGGACCATGATCCACACATTTGTATGAACCATAAATAAATTAAAGTACATTTTTAATATACAAAAAGTACATTATTTGTATATGTAAACAATGTTATTTAAAAGTACATGATTTTTTTATATATATATTATCAAATAATGTACCTTCAGTACACAAATAATGTAATTTTAGTATATTAAAAATGTATATTGCATCCATGGTCTACAAAATAATTTGAAGAGATAATTATTGTAATTTATGCCCTCAAGTATAAGCTAATTATAAACGTCAACCCTCATATATTACCCACCCTGAGGGACATAAATTACAATATATGGGGCAATATATAGCGACATTTAATTTTGATGATTTAGGGACAATGTTTTTGCCATTTAGAATTGAGGAATGACATTTATAATTAGCATATACTTGAGGGGTATAAATTACAATTTTTTCAAAAATAAACTATCAGTAGCCTTTAATATTGCACCCAACACGCATGTGAAACGTATGTGCCTGCTAGGTATGCACGTTATGAGAAAGCAGATCCTTTTTTTTTTTTTTTTTTTTTACTTCCTTCTTTTTAATTTCTTAAAAACTACGCCCAAACACTCATTTGCACAATAGCTTCACTCACTCACTCACTCACTCCCTCCATCCTTCCCTCCCTCTCATCCTTTCTCTCTCCCCAACAAAGAAAAACCCTGACAAAAATTCAAGAAAAACTTATTTCGAGAATAGTCTCTCTCTCTCTCTCATCCTTTCTCTCTCCCCAACAAAGAAAATATCTGACAAAAATTCAAGAAAAACATAAATAGTGATGTTCTTCTTCTTCTTCTTCTTCTTCCTTCTCTTCCTCTTCCTCTTTCTCATCCTCGTCTTCCTCCTCTTCTTCTTCTTCTTCCTCGTCTTCCTCTTTCTCATCTTCCTCTTCCTCCTCCTATTCCTCTTTCTCTTCCTTTTCAATTCCTCATCTTCTTCTTCGTCTTCTTCTTTTTCTTCCTCTTCTTCTTCTTCCTCATCCTCTTCTAACTTGTGCACATAATGGGAAAATAGAAATTACTTTATTTTGATTGTGGTTGGGTATGGTGTATGTACTCAGGTATGGAGACAATGATGATGTTCTAATCCATACGGTTACCACTACTTCCGCTTTTATCCCAACTTTACGACTACCAATCACTCAGGTATATTCTCATAAACAATAGTCTTTTCCAGAAATAGTTAACCCCGACCCAGACACTTCTTTGGCTCCTGATAGTATGCCTGATTCATGTCCTTAGCTAGCTTCTTCGTTGTATGATTAAGATAACTTGCCAATATCCCTCCGCAAAGGTAAAAGATCATGTCCTTGCTCTGTTTCATCTGTTGTCTCTTATACTCACTTATCCCCTATTTCTTACTCTTTTATTGCTTCTATTGACTCTATACAAACTCCTAAAACTGTCAAACAAGCCTTGTCCCCTTCTAGTTGGCCTAATGCTATGATTGAGGAAATAAATGCCTTAGATTTCAATGGTACTTGGGACTTGGTGGATTTACCTATTGGTAAGAAGGCCATTGGGTGCAAATGGGTGTTTATGGTCAAGATTAATCCTGATGGTTCAGTGGCTCGATTGAAGGTACGTCTTGTTGCAAAAGGGTATGCTCAAACCTATGGTATTGATTACTTTAACACATTCTCCCCTGTTGCAAAATTGACCTCTGTTAGATTGCTCATCTCTATGGCTATCACGTATGATTGAACCTTACACCAACTACACATTAAGAATGTCTTTTTACATGGTGATCTTCACGAAGAAGTCTACATGGAGCAACCACCTGGGTTTGTTGCTCGGGGGGGAGTATGGTGAAGTTTGTTGTCTTTGCAAATCTCTATATGGCCTAAGGTAAAGCCCTCGTGCATGGTTTGGGAAATTCAGTCAAGCAATTGAAAGATTTGTGATAAGCTCCCAAGATACCCATTATTTGAGTATAATTTAGGGTGCTTTGTAACGTTTTAGTATCCTTACATGATAAAACTGTGATCAAATGTGCTTTAAATTCACTAACCGCACACAAAGCTGCCTTTAGCATAATTTGAAACGATACAGGAGTCCCGGGAGCTAATAGGAACGAAGACCGAGCTTAAGGAACGAACCAAGCAAGTCCGGAGCCCCAAAGGACCCAAAATGACATCCACACTCGTGGTTGTGCGCGTGGCCACTTTCCAGTAGCCAACCACGCACACTCACAAGCATGTGGAAGGGCGTGGAATGGACACTGCGCGAAATTCCTCCTAGGGCTACATTTCGGAGACTATTTAAACCCCCTTGATAGAATTTCAGAAAGAGGGGTATCACTTTGGAGAGTTTTTCTATTTCTTGCAATATTTTTCATTTCCTAGAATAGTTTATTTAGCTTAGAGAATTCTCCTCGTAGGAAGATAATAAGCTTGGATTGAAGGAACACTTCAAATCTAGGTGACTTCTATTTCATTTTAATCTATTTTACTATTTTGTTCTTGGATTGAATTAACTATTGTCTTGAATTCTTTGTCATGAGTGGCTAGTTTAATTTAGGGATTTGGATTGTGTGAAAATATGTTGCTAGTGTGATGATCTTATATCTCATCTTAGATTTAAATGCTTGGATTGTTGGAATATCTATTCTTGTCTATTGATTGTTGTTTTGATGATATCTTGTTTGGATTTGGCCAATTTAGATGAGAGATTGAGCTCTTGACTCTTTCATGTCTTTGATTAGAGTTAGGATTGAAAGCTTTGTAACAATCATAGATCCTATGGACTTCTTAAGAATAGTAGGAAAGTGTGTAGCTTAACTGTTTGATGAAATGTCTCTTAGGACTTTGGTTGCTTGAAGGCATTCCTAAGTCCAAGAAGCCTTAGTACACAAAGGTGGAAGAGGACTAAGAAGACACACTCCTGAATAGCCAACATCTTTGCTTTGTTTATCCATTACCTTCGACACACTAGGATGCAACATAGATGAACACTCTCCAATCCCTACCTCCTTACATGCATTTATTCACACTTGTTCTTACCCCTATTTTCTCACACAACCCTTATGAACCTTTTTATTCTTGCATCATCATTCACCACGCTCAAATCTATCACATGACTCAATCACTTGAACGCGCAAACACTTGACACACCTCCACGTCCTTCCTTTGAGACCGACACTCGGGGAGTCATTGACTTTCCGTTTTAACATACACATATCTTTTGACAGCTCAACCCTAAGCAAAACTGCTTTCCGTCAATTTGACTTGTTGAAAGGGAAGTCTGATCACTCTCTTTTTTATAAGCATTCTAAAATAGGTACTATCTTATTAGTGGTCTATGTGGATGGCATTGTCATCACAGGTAGTGACACCATTAGTATTGTATCTCTTAAGACCTTTCTTCATAGTCAATTTCAGACTAAAGATCTTGGCACATTAAAATATTTTCTAGGTTTCGAGGTACTACGAAGTAAGAAAGGTATATTTCTCTCTCAAAAAAAATATGTTCTTAATCTATTGACAGAAACAGGGAAACTAAGAGCTAAGTCGTGCACTACTCCAATGATCCCTAATTCACAATTGACCCTAGAGGGGGAGCCATTTGATGATCCAGAAATATATAGACGACTGGTTGGTAAGCTAAACTACCTGACTGTAACCCGTCCTGATATGGCTTACTCAGTCAGTATTGTAAGTCAATTGATGACATCTCCAATTGTTGACCATTGGAGAGCTGTTGAACAAATCTTGAACTACTTGAAAGGGGTTCTGGGGCGTGGAGTTGTATACCAAAATCATGGACATATGAAGATTAAGTGCTTTGCAGATGCAGACTATGCAGGTCAAAGGAGAATCGAAGATTTACAATCGGATTTGCAGACTATGAAGATTGAGTGCTTTGCAGATGCAGACTTTGCAGATGCAGACTATGCAAGTCACGGTCGAGTTTGAGTCAGAGTATAGAGAAATAACACAAGCAACCTGTGAAATCTTGTGGATATATCACATTCCGAATGAAATATGATTCAAGGCTCATATTCCTGCAAAGCTATGGTGTGACAATCAGGCGGCTCTCCATATGGCAACCAATCCTGTCTTCCATGAATGAACCAAACACACCGAAGTTGATTGTCATTTCATTCATGAAAAGATACATCGAGGCTTAATCTCTATAGGGTTTGTGAAGACAGGAGAACAATTAAGCGATCTTTTTAAAAAAGTCATAAATGGATCTCAAGTATATTATTTTTGTAACAAGTTGGGCATGATCAATATCTATGCTCCAACTTGAGGGGGAGTGTTACACATTATATATGGTAGGAGTATATTCATCATAATATTAGAGATTACTGTGCATATTCTTAGGGATTTAATTCTGATCCTTACATTAGTTAGTATATATCTTATTGTATAAATATGTACTCTTGTGTATGCAATAGATGAAAAAACATATGGAGTTCTCCATTTGACAAACATAATTAGAAATTGTAATCAAGGATTTACACTTGGATTTGAAGAATACTCTTCCATTTCATCATATAAGTTTCTATTTCCTTTAATTTATCTCTATTTCCATTATGTAATTTACATATTATTTTTGTGCTTTTGCTTTGTCTATGCCTTTTATGCATGAGTAGTTAGTTTATGGGCTTGGGTTATGATCGTATTATCTATTTCGATGCTTTATTTGTGATTATTGCATAAAGGTAGAATTCCTAACCTAGGATTCTATAAGATTATGAAGGGTTTATGGTAGAATATTATTAATGCTTGATTGGCCACACCCGTTAACATGTTTTTGGAAGATCCTTGACCACAATGAGAGTTGGGCCAAGATTGCAAGCCACTCATTGCATAATCCCTATTTCCCACTATGAAAATATATAGGGGAAATAGAGGGTTTTAATGCTTTGTGTGCTTGAAGTACTTGGAATTGATATGTCACAAGAGTGCGGTAATTCCTAGTCCTAATTCTTGTTTATTTGATTACACGAGTTACTTTTAGACTAGAATTCCTACGTACATCCCCCCGATCCTTTGGTTATGTGTTCGTTCATAATTCTATAGGTTTGCTTGCATCTAGTAGATTGCACACCCTAACTTGAGTCATATTTCCTTATTTTGTGTTTATCTTTTGTTAATATGTGTTCATTTTATCTTGTTTATGGTTGCTTAGCTTTTTGTTAATTTCCAAAGGCTAGTGATTAGTACCAAGTTATTGCATATTACATAACCTCCAATCCCATAAGGACGAAATTGTAAACATGTATACCCATATCATATCGTTATTACTATATCACATGACCAACTAGGTTTTTGAGTATCAAAAGAGTCCTAAGGCATTCCATCAGCGTGAGTTTCCATGTCAAATCAACTGAGTTTGAGAAGCCTTCTCGATGAAGACACTTGTTTTTATCCCAACCGTTGATGAAGAAAGGATAGATGTTGCGTGTTCTTTTTCAAATTCACGCTTACTCTGAGGAAAAGGACAAAAGTTGCTACGCAAGAAGACAAGCAATACAATTGCAGCACATTTGAGATAGTGATATATTTAGACACCTGTCGCACTGGTGTAATAGACAAATTTGAAGATTCTTGAAAAATTACTAACTTGCCCCCACCTCTATCCTATAAATAGAGATGTTTGAAGCTTAGAAGAGGGAGCCGAATAGCCCATTATCGCTGAAAATTTTCTTAGTGCCATTTAAGTTTTGTGCAAGAAAAGCTATAGAGGGATGAAGATTCAAAGTTCATATCAGTGCAACCTAAGCTTCATAGTGAACTTCTAGGTTCACAGCCTACAAGTTTGAGGAATCAAACAAACAATTGTAGCTTTTAAAGATTGTAGTTGGAGATCTTTCACTCAATGCGACTTTCTAGTTGACCCTTGGAGTGAAGATCAAGTGTTGAAGAATGGAGGGGCATCCAGTCAAAGAAACACCATTTGCAGTTAACAGTGCTTTGTGGATACACTGTGTGGTTTTTTTCATTTGTATTTGTGCATAGAATACTAGTAAAATCCCACTTGGACGTTAAAAAGAAGAGTGGAGTACGCATTTGAAAATTAAGAGTATGATGAAATTATTTTTTTTTTTCATTTGAAAGTCGGTTTTAGTGGTGATGAAAATTAAGAGTATCGTTCTCAAGGAATGGCCTTAAGGGAATCTAAGTAATGAGGGGTTAAGCATGTGTTCATATAGTGTTTGAAAGCTAACCAATAGATAGTTAAATATCGCATGTTCTAATAAGATATAATGTTAACAAGCAAATGAATACGGAAGATAATAGATGAAATAGAGATTTGAACCAAACATCCTTGTATAAAATCGCATGTGTGTCTAAAGTCTAAGTTATGTAAGTCTAGATGATGAACTTGGGGAAATGGTCTAAGTGTCAATGTCACTCTCGTGATTAACTGTACTATCAACTAATCCTAAGTCCCATTCTCATGGCAATTTGAATAGATGAGGCAATTCTACAAACACTTTGTATGCCTATTTCCTTCAAACTCCCTTTTCTCAAAGGTGAGTAAGAAATATGATAGGTACGGCTATGGTGTAGCCCTATTCTCATAGGTGGAACACCAATTTCAAATTTCTCTTGCATAATTTGGCCATAATAATTATGAAGAGTCAAATCAATTTCACTCAATTCATAACCAAGTTCAACATTAAAACAATACAAAACCTAATTTATGCAATTCAATTCATATTGGGATCATACTTAAGTAAGTTCAATTCAAATTCTTAGATATGTTTAATTACTCATACTTGAAGTGTAAAACTAGAAGCAATTGAAGTAATAAACATAGAATTCAAAACTACAAGATATTTAAGAACTAACAAAATGAAATAGAAACTTAACTACTTGACTACACTTGCCAAAAGAATTCTGGAAATTGAAGTAGTTGAATTTTGTAATAACAATAGAAATCTTCCTCTAAATATTCTCATTGATGATGGATTCCTATGTAGAAGTGTTCTAAGATTGGGTTTGTGGAGAGAAATCTAGAGGGAGATCAGAGTTCAGAAAATCAAAAGTGTTTAGAAAATAACCACCAATATGTATTTATAGCCTAAAGTTCGCGCATCTTTTGAAGGGTTTCAGGACAAGGAGTCACGTTGGGACTCACAGTGTGAGTGTCAGCGTGAGTTCTTTTAGTTGATCTTCACGCTATCGTTTTGCTCCTTCATTCCCCGGCGTGGCCTCAGGTGTTTTCCTTGTGCTTTAAATCTTCATTTTCTCTCAAGATTAGCATTTTTTCATGCTTGCTTGCTCATCGCTCGGTCCTTCCTTCCTTTAAACAAAATACACCAAATTAAGCACTATTCCAAATTTCTTTACAAAACATTTGAATAAAAAGTAAGCATAATAAGCACAAATAAAAGGCTATTTCATGACATATCAGACGTTAAAAAGAAGAGTGGAGTAGGCAGTTGTCGAACCACTGTAAAAATCTCTTTCTCTCTCTATGCTCTTTATTTTTACACACTTATTTCCTGTGTTTAAGTGTCTAGTTGACCGAAACAGTTAGCATTACAACACTTTGCGTTCAAGCTGTTTTAAACAAACCACACTACAAAATTTTAGTACTTATTTGATTTTTGTTTTATTTCTCAAAAATATTACAGTGGTTCGCAAACTAAATAATATATATATGCAATTGATATATAAGATTTAATATTACAAATAGGAGATGCATTCATAGTTGTGTATTTAAAGTACGAATCATTCTATGAGAATCGTCTAAATACTGATCCTTGTATGTTTTTTTTTTAAGAAAATGAGTCGGTATTGTAAATAACTGTTGGTTCTTCAACATTTAATCCAATTCATTCGAAATTTAATGGTGAGCAAATTTATTTTTCTAATAGCCTATACACGCCTATTTTCTTTTGTATAAAATGCAGTCATAATTATTTATTTTCATTCCTCAATGCAGTTATAACAAATCCATTCCGTGCATCGTACGGGTGGAAATACTAGTAATAATAATATCATATAGGTAAACCAAAGTATCCATATTCCTATCCCCGTTCCCATTTTCTAAAAGTTGGTTCCCATCCAAGTCTCCGTTGAAGTCTCAATTAAACAAATACAAGTTGTTAAAATTAAAGCACTAACTATTCCACTCGCTTTAGTGGATTAATATTAAAGATTGAAAATCAATGCAGAATTTCACACAATCGAAAAAAGTTAATTGAATTGCTAAAAATATAGTTTATTTCACTTAAAATATTTAAGTAAAACTTTTATTGCTAGCCATTATTGTTCTCCCAAAAAGTTGAATCTCCACCCCTAAAAAACGCCTCACACTCGATAAAACATGTGTGAAGATGTAAATCACGATAACTCAATGACTCAGCAGACAAGGTCAAATATCGATACGCACCAGAGATTTGTCCATATTGAACATAATCTCTACATTGTGGTTGCTAACAATAGGTAATTGTTAAGTTCCACTTAAACAAGTTGTATACTGGTATGTCTTGACCAAGGTTATACAGTGAAAAAAAATCGTGCACAAAGTAGCAATTGCGAGATTAAATGAGTATACAGAACTTATTTTTTGAGTACCATCTTTCCTCCCAACTTGTGTGTTTGAATGAAAGGGATCTTAATTAAACTTTAAAGGATCGATTATTAACTTTGAGTCAATTGTCCCTCTTTAGAGATGTTTACAATTGTCCCTCTTTAAAATAAATTTTTTTGTTTTTAAAAAAAGTTGAAATTAAAAATTTATAGTTACCAAATAAACTATTAGGCCAACTCACAGAGTTGTCCCCAAAAGTTGTTTTCAATTACTTATTATATATTGTGCCATTATGTTATTAATTAAATACTTTTTTCACGACATAATTATGTAGTTGAATAAATACATTCGATGTACGTACGTTAGACAATGGAATTCATGCAATGCGCGTTATTTAGTCAGCAACAATATCCACGAAAATCTTTCCTCCCAAACAATATCCACGAAAATCTTGACTCAGTATGGAAGTGTATAACAAATAGAATTGTAAGCGTCAACGGTCCTTATCGAGGAAAACAAAGATACAAACAGTAGATTGGAAATGAAAATAGAAAGGAGAAGGTAGCTTTTTTTTTTTTTTTTTTTTTTTTTTTTTTTTTTTTTTTTTGTGTAAAAACTTGTGTGAGACCATCTTACCGTGAGACGGGTCTGATCGGGTCAGGTCAAGATGAAAATTTAATACTTAGACGTACAAATGTCATACTTATATGCTCAAATGTGATACTAATCATGAAAAAAAATTGTTACTTATAAAGATAAATGTAATACATTTAAGGGAAAAATACAATACTTTTACATTTCGGTTTAAAAGTATTGTATTTTCCTCAAAAGTATTATATTTTCCCTTATAAGTAAGGGGCATTTGTCAACTTTACTTAATATGAAAAATGTAATATTTTTTCTCGTAACAAAAATTGTATTCCTAATTAGTATTATATTTGAGATTTTGAGCATATAAGTGTAACATTTACACATATAAGTATGACATTTAACCCCAAATAAGCCACTGAAATCATAAAAACAAAACAATTAAGCCATTGAAATCGGAAAAAAGGTCGGAAAAGCAAACCAATTAAGTCATTGAAACCGGAAAAAGGAACAATTAACCCATTTTAATAGGTTATTTGCATTTTCCGGCCACCGGCAACCGAAAAATGCAAGTAACCCGTTAAAAATGGGTTAATTGTTCTTTTTTCCGATTTCAATGGCTTAATTGCTATGTTTTTCGGATTTCAGTGGCTTATTTGGGGTTATTCGAGTTCGATGGCTTAATTGCTTGTTCCCAAATAGTACGATGACTTATTTGTAGTTTATCCAATTAAGTTATATTAACATTACAACGTCAAAAATAGTTTGGGGATGAAAAATGAATATGACTAATAATTAGGGATGAATCCTACAACTATTGTCTAACTTAGAGATAAAAATTATAATTTTTGTATATATATATATATATATATATATATATATATATATATATATATATATATATATATATATATGGGTGCAATAGGCGCTAGGCGCTAGTCGGGTGGTAGACTAGCACCTAGGTGGTACCTAGATGGCGACCTATAAAAACAAAAAAATAATGCATGTGTGTGGGTGTATGTCATATTATATATATTACTTCTCTTACTTATATAAATAACTAAATTTAAATATATATTTAAATATAATAAAAAAAAAAATTAACAAGGCCGACTCGCTCAAGTTAACTCGGTTAACTCTGTCAAATTGGACAATTTACTCGGCCAAATTCGACCTTAGGCGGCCGACCGCATAGACGGACGCCTAGAAAACAATTCGCCTTAGGCGGCCGACCGCATAGACGGACGCCTAGAAAACAATTCGCCTTGATTTAGGGGCGCCTAACCTCTAGGTAGGAGATTTTTGCAACAATATATATATATATATATATATATATATATATATATATATATATATATATATATATATATATATATATATATATGACAGTAGAGCAGAGGCTGAGGCAGCAGCACATGATGTCCCCGATTTTCACGAGGGGGGCCGGTGGAACCCTAGTTATTGTTTCTTGTCCTCTTCTCCAACTGAAATTACCGACTTCAACTGTCTACTCAGCCCCACACCCATCACTTCCCTCTATACACACTTCTCCCGTCGCTCTCATCTCTCTTTCCACTGCTCCATCTCATACTATACATTTCCGTCAATTAGGGCCGGGTGATATATCATATCATATATGCTTCAACACAAAACCGTTTAACCCCCACCTCCGATTATGTTGTTTCAATTTTCAATTATTGCGGCTTTTTATTGTTTTTATTTTTTAAAAGAAAAATCTATACCGATCGAAGAGAATAATATTTTTGTCTTAATAAACGTATTAGAGCATCTATTAATATTTTATGTAGGAATTTTTTTAAAAAAATAAATTCCTCTCAACAAATTTGTGTTTAAAAGCTCATTTTGAATTTTAATTCAGAACCCTTAACTGGTCCGCCTCATTAGGCCCGTCCCACCGTGAGTTTATTTAGGCAATTTATATCGTGGATTAAGGTTTACAATGCATTGTGCACTCCGTATCAAAACGACGTCGTTTTTGTCATTTTAATTAACAGTTTGTTTTTTGAAAATCACGTTTTCCGTTTCGGTCGGTTTGTCTATTTGTGTTAATATTATATGTATTCTTTGAAGGCATTCTGTGTATTGTAGACTATGATTCTGTGTATTCATGTTAGGAGTACTTAAACATAGGTTGTGACGTGTTTTGTGTATTCGAATGTTAGGAGGATGATTTCTGTGTAGTTGTGTCAATATCTTGTGTGTTGCCTCAAGTCATTCTGTGTATTCTAGACAACGATTCTGTGTATTCCCTGAAGTCATTCGTGTCCATCGTCCACTAACATTCGAAACGATGTCGTTTCGGATTACTGTCCACAGTGTATTGTGGACCCTGGTCCACGATATAACGATTGGTTTATTTATTCGCGGGCCTTTTGCGGGTTGGCCCGCGAAGCCCGCAAGCTAGGATTATGCAACCTTAGCCCCCCTCATGCGGGTTCTGCGGGTCAGCCAGCTGGCCAACTTTCAAATTAAATTATATATATATTTCTCAAGGGCAAAAACTTGTGTGAGACCGTCTCACAATGAGCCGGGTCGGATCGGGTCGGGTCAAGCTGCAAATGTAACACTTATATACACAAATGTCATACTTATATGCTCAAATGCAATACTGTACTAATCAGGAATAAAATTTTTGTTACTTATAAGGGTAAATGTAACACTTTTAAGGGAAAATACAATACTTTTACATTTCAATTTAAAAGTATTACATTTTTTCTCAAAAGTATTATATTTGCCCTTATAAGTAAGGGGCACTTGTCGACATTACTTATTATGAAAAATGTATTACTTTTTTTCTTATAAGTAACAAAAATTGTATTCTTGATTAGTGTTATATTTGAGCATATAAGTATGACATTTGCATGGTATTTTGACCCGACCCGTCTCACGAATAAGGATCCATGAGACAGTCTCACACAAGTGTGACCCTTTCTCAAGAAATCCGCATAGCCCGCCAACCCGCACGGGCCAAAGCTCGCGAGGCCTGCATTTTTGCCTCCCAAAATTCCTCGGCTATAACCCGCCCCACTGCGGGGCAATTATGGTTGGCCCGCGGGCTTCGAACCACCTTGACACCTCTTAGATCCTATTAGCTTTACAATTAAAAATTGTTAAAAAGTTAAATCATATTTATATTAGTCCAAAACTCCATTTTATCAACTTTAATGGGTACATACAATTTGAGAATCAATTTCTCATTCACGCATATCCATTTTGATACGACTAAAATCAGAAGTGGACCTACTCAAGATATTTCTTTAAAATGACAATTTTAAATGTCACTTTAGCTATTTTTTCAATATTTTATTGACTGTGAATAATGTATTATAAATTCTGCTCAGCTTCAATAATAGTTCAGAGGAAAAATGAATACAATTATAGTATATGATTACATTTCTATGCTCTATAATGGTAAATCAAGGAGAAACACCAGGGGCAAGAAAGGATATATGATGGATTCAAGTAACATATTTGCTTCTGCGGTAAAACGTGTGGTTAAATTATATTATATCTAGACTGTATTTATGTTATATCATGTGTGTTTACAAAGTGTACATTTTTAGCAATGGCATATTAATTATTGTGTATGCATATAAAAAGGTGATAATTTAAAAAGTCATAATAAATTATAACATTCACATCATATATATCGCACATAATTTTCTTTCTTTCTCCTTTACTAAATTTGTTTGTAAACTTCAAATAATTAGTTTGAGTTTTCTCTTTAACATTATTAAATCTCTACTAATTTTTTGTTCGATAATCAACTTTACTGTGGATCACGTCACGGATGTTCAAAGGTCACAAAGTAGTGATAACAACATCTTATGTATATCATATATGTGAATATGTGACTATTTTCTTCTATACGTCGGCATATTCATCTTGCATGGCCCATTACTAGAATATTCAATGTCAATCCTTGACCTAGAGGAGTAAAGGTTTAGCCTTTTCATTAATTGAGTTGGTTTATATATATATATATATATATATATATATATATATATATATATATATATATATATATATATATATATATATATATAGGATTGCGTTCAAATGAGAACGGTGCGCCTAGGAAAGAACTGAGAACACTTTACAGCGCGTCACGTGTCCAAATGTAGTTGTACCTAAAGTTATAACTAGATGCAATTATGTGCATGAATGTTAACACGGTAAATTACTAGCACTTGTAAGCGAAAATAGGTGCACAAGTACATGTAAAATGTATTACATGTGCAAGTAAAATGTACATTGAGCATCAATACTAAGTGCACCTAACGTTATAACTAGTTGCACCTAATGGTATAATTTTTTTTTTTTTTGAGGCACCTAATGGTATAATTAGTTGCACCTAGGTGCACGAATGTTAAGAAGGTAAATTACATGCACTTGTAAGTGATTTTACTTGCACTTTTTACTTGCAAATGTCACTACTTGCACTTATAACACATTTACTTGAACCAAAGTTCGAGTTATTTATGAAAATACCACCGTGCCGTTTTTTTTTTTAAAATTACATCTTATTCGTTGATCTGGACACGTGGACGACTGTTAATCGTTCTTAGTTCTTTCCTGGGCACTCGTTCTCATTAGAGCGCCCCCCTATATATATATAGGGTCATGATCAAGTGTTGCCGCCCCTTAACGTGCGGTCAGTGCGGCCGCACCACTATGTATACAAATATACACCACTCAATATTAGAAAATACACCACACAAATGTGCATCATTAGATACGTATCATCAACACACACACCACTAGGTATGTAAATATACACCACACAGTGTTAGCAAATGCACCATTAGGGGCAGGGGAGTTATGGTGCATTATTTTGGGTGTGTGGTGTGTTTTTGGTGTTTTTGTGTATTTTCATTGTGGTGCGTTTTCTAACATTTCATGGTGCAGTTTTTAACATTGAGTGGTGTGAACCGCACCGACCGCACGGGAAGGCGCGGCCACATTTGAATAGATATATATATATATATATATATATATATATATATATATATATAGAGAGAGAGAGAGAGAGAGAGAATTCAGTTCCCGTGCAATGGTGTGGTTAAATCTATGCCATGGATCTTGCTTAAATCAGCGTCAAGGATTACTAAAATTAAAATAAAAATCTAGTGGCAATTTAGTAATTTTTGCATCTAGATTAAATTTTAAGGTACGTGACTTTCCTTCTTAAGGTGCGTGATTTTTGTGCTTAAGGTGCGTGAGTTTTGTACTTAAGGTACGTGGGTTGTGTTTAAGGTGACTAGTTCTTGAAACTTAAGGTGCGCGATTTTGTACTTAAGATGCGTGATTTTTTTTATATGATTAAGGTAAGTAGTTATTAAACTTAAGATGAGTCAACCTGAAGCTTAAGGTGCGCTTTTTTCTTCTTAAGATACGTGGTTTGTTTGCTTAAGGTGTGTGAGTGTTGAAACTTTAGGTGAGTGAACCTAAAGCTTAAGGTGCATGGTTTTCCTTCTTAATGTGCGTTGTTTCCCTTCTTAAGGTGCGCCGATTTTTTATTTTTTTTATTTTAGTTCAAAAACACAACCAATATTCTTTATAAGATTTTCTATACAAAGTCATATTTATGTTAATCCAACTTAAGGTGCGTAGATTAGAAGCTTAATATGCATCAGTTTAGAATTGTTTTTAAAGAGCATTTATCACCGCACAACTGCACGGGAAGCTTTAACTGCACTTGAACCATTCTCTCTCTCTCTCTCTCTCTCTCAATGTGTGTGTGTGTGTATATATATATATATATATATATATGGACGAGATCATACGCGAAAGAGGTCCTAGGTGCGAGCATGCGGTTAGATATGAGCCGTTGATGAAATCTAGATCAACGGCTAAAATTAATAAAAAAAATTAAATAAAAAAAATAAAAACTCACGTCTAGAACGAAGAAGCACATGATAAAAATAGTGCACCTTAAGTGTTAGAAAGATGCACCTTAAGTGTTAGAACAATGCACCTTATGTGTTAAAATAACGCACCTTAAATCTTAACATCGCGCACCTTTAGTTTATAAAAATGGAGCACCTTAAGTGATACAAAGATGCACCTTAAGAAGGATAACCATGCACCTTAAGAAGAAAACTCACGCACCTAAAGCTTTAAACCGATGCACCTTATGTTTCAGCAAAAACGCACCTTTAAGTTCTTAATTAAAGAACTGCTGCACCTTAAGCATAGAAATCACGCACCTTAAGAAGGAAAAAACACGCACCTTAAGAAGGAAAAAACACGCACCTTAAGCACAAAACTGCATAAGTGACTCATCTTAATTAAGCACAAAAACCACGCACCTAAAGAAGGAACACGACACACTTTAAGCACAAGAGACCTACGCACCTTAAGTTTGACCCATATAAAAAATGACTAAATTCCCACCCGTGCACACAACGACCCTCCACACACGTCACCCCGCAACACCATACTCAAATGACGCCAAACAAAAAAAAAAAAAAAACACACACACACACACACAAACCATACTTGCACCTACTGACTCCATTACTCAAAACTTCTGTCGTAAGCCACAACAAAGGATCATATAGAAGCAAGAAGGTAGAGAAAATCTACACCTAAGGGGGCGTTTGGTTCACGGAATCTTGGATTACCCCAGGTAATAGGATTACCTCCAGGAAGGTAATATGAGATTTCGGGAATGTAAGATTACCTGATGTGTTTGGTTTGGATTGTGGAATATAATATTACTTTGTTTGGTTAAGGGTTATATTTTAAGTTATATGGGACAATTTACTATAATGTCCTTTTAATATATATATATATATATATATATATATATATATATATATATTTATTTATTTATTTATTTATTTATTTATTTATTTGTGTGTCTTTATTGTGTGTATTTTTATTTATTTATATGTATGAATGTATTGATGCTTAATATTAAAATAATAAATATATAAATATACACACATGTATATTTGATTATATAAACATATATTTATTTTATATATGTTATTGTGTTAGTATTATTATTATTATTATTATTATTATTATTATTATTATTATTATTATTATTATTATTATTATTATATAAGGATTAGTTAACAAGGGCAAAATTGGAATAACCAAGGTAATCTTAGATTACCTAAAAAAACGGGGGTAATCACATTACCTTGAAACATTACCGCCACGTCAGCTTTGAGGTAATATAACATTACCAGGTAATCTCATAACTTGAAACAAACAAGGTAATATAACATTACCAGACTCAGATTACCTAGGTAATCTGAGATTACCCGAACCAAACGGCCCCTAAAAAAAAAGTAGAGAAAATGCAATATTACCATAATTAAAAAACCTACAATCAAGGAAGAGATATGTATAAAATATTAATGAATAAAATTATGAGTTTTATTATTATTATTATTATTATTATTATTATTATTATTAGAGTTAATTCAATTTTTGGTCTTAGAATTATATCTGACAATCCACTTTTAGTCCTTTTTTATTAGAACATTCACTTTTTGTCCTTGTATTATTGTGACATGACTATTTTTGGTCCTCTATCAACAAAATAGTTTAAATTTCGTTAAATACAAAGGCATTTCGACCTTCAATTTGAATTTTTCAAAAAAAAATACATAAAAAATATAGTGGGTCAACCTACTTTGTATATATAAAAAAAAAGATTTAAATGTCCCTATATTTAACGACATTTCAACGATTTTGTTGACAAAGAATCAAAATTAGTCATGTCACAATAATACTAGGACCAAAGTAGATGTTTTGATAATAAAAGAGTAAAAGTAAAATACCACCTATAAATTTATGACAAAAAATGGAATTAACTCTTATTATTGTTATTGTTATTATTAGGGACAAACGTCAAATAAACTATTCAATTGTTTTGAAAAGAATAATTAATCCATCAAACTCTAAAAAGTTCTAAATAAATTATTGAATTTAAAAGAATGATGCAATTAATTCATTTTTATCTCTTATAGCATGTTAAAAACACGTTATAGGCTTATCCCTTATTATTATTATAATTATTTTGGAGAAAATTTTGATGAGGGGTATATAGTTATGAAGGCTCCAGGAGAGAAACGAGAAAGACAGAGGAAGGAGAAGGGGATGGGACAGCGAAAGGAAAAGGCAATTTTGCCACAAAAGGACGGTGGTCGTGGATGCTATTTGGCATAGGCATGTGATGACACAGAGACATGTCCATAGAGTCGCATTTAATGTTTCGGAAATAAATTTCTCCTACCTTTGACCCAAATTGAATGTCTGCATACATGTATCCTTCAAATTTGAAGCATGCGGTCGGTCAACATGATGAATAAGGACTAAGGAGTTTCAAGGAAAATGTAAGTAGAAGCGACATCAACGCCAACGCGGAACTACCCTTTTATATATAGAACCTGCTTGATAACGTAATTAATTTATCAGTTAATTTTGATTAGTTTGATCACTATTAGCTGTTTAACTACTAATATGAATATTTGGTGAATCAATTTTTTATGACAGTTTATTGCTCCAAAATGCTAGAATTCAAAAAGTTACTCATAATAACTTTTCATTGAATTTTTTGAGAAAATAAATTGTACATTTAAATGTTATTTTGCATGTAATCAGTTATCAACTAATTTACCAAATATTTTTCTACAACCAGTTAATGCTATCAGCTAGTCACATTTGCTAAATCAATCTGTTAATAGCTATTTGCCAAACACCCCATATTCTTTTTAAAAAATTCATTTTAGCCATTTAACTTTTATAATTTGTATAATTAGATCACATAACAATTATGGTGTCTAATAAAATAATAATAATATTACTACACTGATTTATACTAGTCAACTGAAACTCAAGAGTTCTCCTAACTATATATGAGCATGGTTGCAGTAGGCGCTAGGTGCTAGGCGGTAGAGCAGCGCCTAACGCCAAGACAACTTGCAGAAAAAATTGAAACAAAAATCAGAAAAACCTAAATTTATTTTTTAAAAAAAACATAATTCACTTAGGATTTTTATCAAACACTTCTAAACAATAACAAAGAAAGAGGAAAAATTCTAATTTTAATCCTGGTCTATTGTGATATATATAGCCATATTTAGTCTTGTTCTCTTGATTTTGTCACATTATATCATTGGCTTTTAATTGCTTGTCACATTTAATTACGGTCCATTTGGAAACCTAAAAAATATATTTTTAGAAAATGATTTCTAGAAAATGACCCACTTTTCAAAAAATAATTTAATGTCTAATGTTTGGCTTAAGGTCAGAAAATTACCTTTTACAATTTGGCTGAAAGTTAAGAAATTGTATTTTTTTCTATTTGGTTCATTTTTCTAAAAATAAACATATTATCTATACTACTAATAAAAACAAAACCATACTTTTGCAACTTCCCTCCCAAGCTATTACTATATAAAATCTAGTAATTATTATGGTAAATAATAGCTCAATAATAGCTCAATAAAAACAATGGTGATGGTGGTGGGTGTGTTGTGGTAGTAGTGGTGTGGTGTGGTGTGGTTGTGGTGTGGTTGTGGTTGTGGTGGTTGTGTAGTGGTTGTGGTAGTGTGGTGTGGAGATGGTGGTCGTACTCATGTTGGTGGTGGTGATGCTGGTGTGGTGGTGGCAGTAGTTATGGTGGGTTGGTAGTGGTAATAATAATATGGATACTAGGTTGAAAAAGATACGAGAGAGAAAAAATAAATACGAGATAACAAAGAATTCAAAAAATGTCTTTCGACTAAAAATCTAATAGAACATTTTTCACAAAATTGAGTCTTTTTTCTATTGACCAAGATGAATATTTTCTTTAGTAAAACCTATGAAAATCTAAACATAGGAAAATCCGAAATATGGAAGTCATTTTCCGGGTTTCCAAACGGACGCTTAATCCGGCCTCCTTTTAAAATTTTGCTATTTCACTATTTAATAAATATGGTTAATGGCCAACGGGCAAACCACTTTACAACATAAATATTATAATTATAATTGCCTAGTAGTTGTTTCGATTTCGAACCACCGATTCATGGTTCAGAATCAAGTTCGCAATTTTTCAATAACAAAATTGAATAGGGCCAAATACGGAGGGAAAGGTGCTTGTGCCTACTTACATTGTCGAGTCTCTGCCCAACTTTTAGACTTAATAAGTACTTTTTTTGTAGTAAACTTGGAGATATGAGGGATTGAAACCCGTGCCTCATGCATGCAAAGCAAGCACTTTACCATTTAAGGTACATCCCCTATTGACATTGTTGTAGTCAAGATGCAATCTATATCTAATAGAGAAAGAAGTACTTAAAAAAGTATTGAAAGCCACTCTATCATAGCCAGGTTTTGATCCTGTGACCTGTGGGTTATGGGCCCACCACGCTTCTGCTACGCCACTCTGATTTTACTTTTTTTTTTATCTATTATAAATATATTTAACTCTCTGTAGAAGTATTTCTCAGTTGCTCCACTTGTTTGGCTATGAAGGTAAACGCAATTACTATACTAATCCTTTAATTATTATGGAATAAATATTTATTACTTGAGACAATTTTGGTAACTTCATTGAAGAACCCATAAAAAACTAATAAATAATTTCACTTGTCAAGTAATTGTAACTTGAATTTCATATTTCCCGTGCTTATGTCAAAAAATGCTTTGTTAAACTCTAATGCACATGATAATGTTTTATCTTGAGTTTCCTTGTACAACAATTTAAGACCAATTATTATTTTTTATGTAATTATATCATAATAAAATTATTTCAAATAATATCGAAAAAGGTTAAATGTTAAATTATGACAATAATATACATATTAATCCTTACAATTGTGTACTTTAAGGAGAAGCCTGGCTTATATTATTCTTTTTTCCTATTTTTTGTTTACTTGCATTTGCGTGTGATGAAATTAATGCACTTGAATTTTTGTCATTTATGGAGCAATTATCTCAAAAGTATTGTTGCATTCCATATCAATATTTCATTATTTTAAACATTTGTGCAAGGCGTCATAAAATGACAGTTTTACCATGTGTATCAACATAGTTGAAAACTCTTGGTCACGTGCACAACATAGATGCGGAAACAATCTAGCTACAATACATGATTGTAACGTCTCAATCTACACATTTTTCATAACCCTCAAAAGGGTTTTAAAAGTTTACTAGACGCAAATATTGTAGAGTTCATGTAGCCCATATTTCTATAATTTGTAGTTTATTTAGGCTCTTTTCTTTTCGACGTATAAATAAAAAGTTGCAAACTCTTTTTGTTTTTTTTTTTTAACTTAAAATATGAGTTTAGAAAGTGAGTAATAAACCCATTGTCCTAGATCTCTCTCAAACCAAAACAACAAAACACCTTCTTGGTGTGAAAATTTAGTGCAAGCCAACAAATAACCATGGTAATTATAATACATACTAAGCATGGGTCGTTGGATTTATTTTTATAATAATTACAATTAAATTATTTCTCTTTTTTCTCATAATTATTTTAGTAATAATATACTTACATAAATTAAATCATATTACATATTGATTTTTTAAAGATAATTGTAGACATATTATTCAATTAATTGAGTGATACTTTTACACTAATCTTATAGTCAAATAAATATACATTTTCAAATATTAGAATTGTTTATGTGCTAGAATTCAAGCAATGATAACATCAGAAAACGTAATTGATCTAATATGTTTCATCAATAGCACTATATAATACTCATCGTTATAATTTATATAATTTTATTTCGATCCAAATATTTTTAAAATAATATAAATAATCCATTTCGTGCAATGCACGGGTGAAAATACTAGTTTGTTATAACACCACTACCAACAACAACAACTACTACAACAACAACAACAATAACAATAATAATAATAATAATAATAATAATAATAATAATAATAATAATAATAATAATAATAATAATAATAATAATAACAACAACAACAATAATAATAATAATAATCTATACTATATATAAAAACATTATCCTCCTCCAAAATTTCCTGCCCAAATGTAAGGGCATTTTAGTAATATGATAATTATTATTCTAATTATAATTAATTAATATTATTCTATCATAATATTAGTAATTATGGTAATCATAATATATTATATATAGTATAGATTGGTAATTAGTTATTAGTAATTATGGTAATTCCTTATTAGTAATTATGATAATTATTATGATAGTATATTTGTATTTTATAGATTAATACATATACGTGCATTAATGTAATACCACTGAAAAATGTTTATGGTAATTAATTATCATGATAGTATATTTATATTTTATAGATTAATACATATACGTGCATATTTGTATTTCATATAGATTAATACATATACATGCATTAATGTAATACTAGTGACAAATGTTTATTTATTTATTTATATATTATGGTAGAATAATAATCTACATCTATATCTATATCTATATAATAATATATAAAAAATATATTAGTTATAATTGTATGAAATTCTATTAATTATAATTGAATTCCATATATATTATATTCCAATACCTATTTGTTTACCATTTCATTTATTGATTACCAAATTAGCAATTATTACCAAAAGATATGTTATTATTATGTTAATGGTGAAAACATATGAATGGTAATCAAATGAATTACCAATTACCAATTAACAATAATAGCTATGCATCTCTCTCTTTATGGCTATAAATACAAGAAGAAACTCAGTCCACCACCACCACCAATTTTAATCTCTTTTAGTTCTGTTGTTTTTCGTTTGTGAAAGCATCAATGTACATAGGAAGAACCACCCTTCTCCATAAAAGTGTGACATATTTACTACTTTTTTTTACTGTTCTTATCTTATCTTCTTCTTTTTGATTTTTTTTTTGTTACATTCATTGCAGGTTCTTATATTTTGCAATCACAAGCGCTGGGGTTAATTGTTGGTAGTTTCAATTGTCGAAATGTAAGCTAATTTGTCAAATAACTACAACTTTTATTCGAAGTATTAACTATTCTTTTTAATTGATTTTTTACCTATTCTTTTATATTTGAAATCTTATATTTCCAGCTCTCTGGATTCTTTAATTATAAATGCAGATATTTGGAGCCTAATAAGCAATGTGATGCAAAGGATAATGGATCTATTAAGAGATGGATGTGAAAGTTGAGAAGCATTTAATAAAATATTTTCCTGTTGAAATCATAGACATTTTATATTTTTGGGCATTAAAGATTTTAAATTTTAAATTTGTGTAATTTTTTTTAAATCTTAACATTTCATGGTTTTACATTACTTTGAATATGTAGTTGTTTTATTCATTTATTCATACCATGTTCAGAGGTGAAATTATAGTTCAAAATAAATAATACAAATTATCTTTAATTTTATTATCTAAATAAATAATACAAAAATTTATACGTGAATCGCACGGGTAATTGGACAATTATTTGCTCTAATTCAAGCAAAGAAAACATCAGAAAACATAAGCAATCTAACTAATTTCATCAATTGCGCTATATAATATTCGATGTTATAATTTATATAATTGTATATCGATCCAAATATTCTTAAAATATTATAACAATTAATTCCGTGCAACGCACGGGCGAAAATACTAGTACTAATCTACTATACTAATAAGAGCCAAAGAGAGTTAGGCCTAAAATGGATAGAAAAAATGGCGGTCAAATTATTTAATCAAATGGATGGTTCAGATGAATTATTTAATCGGATAGATGGTTAAGATAATTCAGATTAATATTATTAATAGAGATTACCTAATTTAACCTTACTTTTATGATTATCCGTTAAGTTTTACGTTAAATAATCTCTTCTCCGTTAATATTCCGTTAACTTTTAACTTACCCATTAATTTCTATAAGAAAAGGTCTTAGGTTTGAACCTCATCTCAATCAAATTTGACATAATTAAGTTTCTCACTCTATTTTACTCTTATTAAATTAAATAAATTAGTAGCTACAACAAAAAATGATACATATGTATTTCTTTAATTTAGAACTAGTATTTTCACCCGTGCGTTGCACGGAATCAATTTGTTATAATATTTTAAGAAATATTTGAATCGATATACAATTATATAAATTATAACATCGAATATGAGTATGAATAAGTGTATAAATGCAATTATAGTATGAGTCTTCATTGCATGCAACAAATATCACAAAAATAATTGCCCTTCACTATATATCATCTTCTTCCTTCAACACGTTGATATTCTCTGGACAAATAACTGTTGGAAAAAAATTAGCATAAAATGGCATTTTACTGGCAATATTGTGGTACAAATATATGTGGGGTCCACTTTCGATTTGGGTCAGGTCAAAGTGGATTCGTGTTCTTCGTAGTTAGACGAAAAGATTGATATATTGTACGCTCAAAACTGATAATGGGTGAATGAGAAATTGACTCTCAAAGTTCACCCATTTGAGTTAGAAAAATATAGAGAAAAACCTTTCAAATAACTTTTGTCCCACATTGGTTTGAGAAGTGGTTTGCACAACTACTTATACAAGAGTTTTTCTAAGGCTTATTGAATTGTATAGCATAGAGGCTCTCTCTCGCGCGCAGGGGGGTGGTGCAAATGAAATCCCAAAATGAACTAAAAAAGGATTGACTCGTGCGCCGACACCTGCATGCACGAATGTCGTTCAGAAAATTGGTTGGCCTTGCGGGTTGAATTATGCCAAATTTTCATATTTTTTACAATATTACGCAAACCATACCATTAGTAATTATAGTTTAGTAATATTATAGGTCTGTTTTGGGCGGAAAGTTAAAATTGAGGATATTGTTTTTATTAATAGTAAAGATTGCATTGCAGAGAAACATATATACTGAATTATTACCATTAGCAATCCTAGTCTAGAATTGTATTACGAGTAAGAACGTATGGAAGAATATATTTTATTAGGAATTCTATTTTAATTTAGAATTGTATTAGGGATAGGAATTGTATTACCATATTTTACAATATTACGCAAACAATAATATTATAGGAATGTTTTGGGCGGAAAATTAAAACTGAGGATATTGTTTTTATTAATCGTATAGATTGCATTGCAGAGAAATATATATACTGAATTATTACCAATATAGTAATTCTAGTCTAGAATTATATTACGAATAAGAACGTAGGGAAGAATATATTTTATTAGGAATTCTATTTTAATTTACAATTGTATTAGGGATAGGAATTGTATTACCATATTTTACAATATTACGTAAACCATAATATTATAGGTCTGTTTTGGACGGGAAGTTAAAACTGAGGATACTGTTTTTATTAATAGTATAGATTGCATTGCAGAGAAATATATATACTGAATTATTATCATTAGTAATTCTAGTCTAGAATTGTATTACGAATAGGAACGTATGAAAGAATATATTTTATTAGGAATTCTATTTTAATTTACAATTGTATTAGGGATAGGAATTGTATTACCATATTTTACAATATTACGTAAACCATAATATTATAGGCCTGTTTTGGACGGGAGTTAAAACTGAGGATATTGTTTTTATTAATAGTATAGATTGCATTGTAGAGAAATATATATACTGAATTATTATCATTAGTAATTCTAGTCTAGAATTGTATTACGAATAAGAACGTATGAAAGAATATATTTTATTAGGAATTCTATTTTAATTTACAATTGTATTAGGGATAGGAATTGTATTACCATATTTTACAATATTACGTAAACCATAATATTATAGGCCTGTTTTGGACGGGAAGTTAAAACTGATGATACTGTTTTTATTAATAGTATAGATTGCATTGCAGAGAAATATATATACTGAATTATTATCATTAGTAATTCTAGTCTAGAATTGTATTACGAATAGGAACGTATGAAAGAATATATTTTATTAGGAATTCTATTTTAATTTACAAGGGATAGGAATTGTATTACCATATTTTACAATATTATGCAAACCATAATATTATAGGTCTGTTTTGGGCAGAAGTTAAAATTGAGGATATTTTACAATATTACGCACACCAAAATATTATAGGTCTGTTTTGGGCGGAAAGTTAAAACTGAGGATATTGTTTTTATTAATAGTATAGATTGCATTGCAGAGAAATATATATACTGAATTATTACCATTAGTAATTCTAGTCTAGAATTGTATTACAAATAGGAACGTATGGAAGAATATATATTTTATTAGGAATTCTATTTTAATTTACAATTGTATTACCATATTTTACAATATTACGACACCAAAATATTATAGGTCTGTTTTGGGCGGGAAGTTAAAACTGAGGATATTGTTTTTATTAATAGTATAGATAGTATAGATTGCATTGCAGAAAAATATATAAACTGAATTATTACCCTTTGCAATCCTAGTCTAGAATTGTATTACGAATAGGAACGTATGGAAGAATATATTTTATTAGGAGTTCTATTTTAATTTACAATTGTATTAGGGATAGAAATTGTATTACCATATTTTACAATACTAGTATTTTCACCCGTGCGTTGCACGGAATGAATTTGTTATAATATTTTAAGAAATATTTGGATCGATATACAATTATATAAATTATAACATCGAATATGAGTATGAATAAGTGTATAAATGCAATAGGTAGATAATTTACATTATTGCATCATATTCATTAATTTAATTACTTGTCGGTTAGTTATTGCAAGATCTTAAGGTACACTTATATTTTGATATTCAGTAAGTATAACTATATTAGAGAAAAATTTACATGGGAGTAATGGGATAATCAGTTGAGTAATTGTTGGTTGACCGTAGAGCGTTGTGTTGGAGGAAGAAGATGATATTGCCCTTCACTATATATCATCTTCTTCCTTCAACACGTTGATATTCTCTGGACAAATAACTGTTAGAAAAAATTAGCATAAAATGGCATTTTACTGGCAATATTGTGGTACAAATATATGTGGGGTCCACTTTCGATTTGGGTCGGGTCAAAGTGGATTCATGTTCTCCGTAGTTAGACGAAAAGATTGATATATTGTACGCTCAAAACTGATAATGGGTGAATGAGAAATTGGTTCTCAAAGTTGACCCATTTGAGTTAGAAAAAATATAGACAAAAACCTTTCAAGTAACTTTTGTCCCACATTGGTTTGAGAAGTTGTTTGCACCACTACTTATACAAGAGTTTTTCTAAGGCTTATTGAATTGTAAAGCATAGAGGCTCTCTCTCGCGCGCAGGGGGGGTGCAAATGAAATCCAAAATGAACTTAAAAAGGCTTGACTCGTACGCCAACACCTGCATGCACGAATGTATGCAAAATTTACAATATTACGAACACCAAAATAAGGATATTGTTTTTATTCATAGTATAGATTGCATTGCAGAGAAATATATATACTGAATTATTACCATTAGTAATTCTAGTCTAGAATTGTATTACGAATAGGAACGTAGGAAATAACATATTTTATTAGGAATTCTATTTTAATTTACAATTGTATTAGGGATAGGAATTGTATTAACATATTTTAACAATATTACGCAAACCATAATATTATAGGTCTGTTTTGGGCGGGAAGTTAAAACTGAGAATATTGTTTTTATTAATAGTATAGATTGCATTGCAGAGAAATATATATACTTAATTATTACCATTAGTAATTCTAGTCTAGAATTGAATTACGAATAAGAACGTAGGGAAGAATATATTTTATTAGGAATTCTATTTTAATTTACAATTAGGGATAGGAATTGTATTACCATATTTTACAATATTACGCAAACCATAATATTATAGGTCTGTTTTGGGCGAGATGTTAAAACTGAGGATATTGTTTTTATTAATAGTATAGATTGCATTGCAGAAAAATATATATACTGAATTACTACCATTAGTAATTCTAGTCTAGAATTGTATTACGAATAGGAACGTAGGGAAGAATATATTTTATTAGGAATTCTATTTTAATTTACAATTGTATTAGGGATAGGAATTGTATTACCATATTTTACAATATTACGCAAACCATAATATTATAGGTCTGTTTTGGGCGGGAAGTTAAAACTGAGTATATTCTTTTTATTAATAGTACAGATTGCATTGCAGAGAAATATATATACTGAATTATTACCATTAGCAATTCTAGTCTAGAATTTTATTACTAATAGTATCGTAGGGAAGAATATATATTTTATTAGAAATTCTATGTTAATTTACAATTGTATTAGGGATAGGAATTGTATTACCATATTTTATAATATTACGCAAACAATAATATTATAGGTCTGTTTTGGGCGGGAAGTTAAAACTGAGTATATTCTTTTTATTAATAGTACAGATTGCATTGTAGAGAAATATATATACTGAATTATTACCATTAGCAATTCTAGTCTAGAATTTTATTACTAATAGTATCGTAGGGAAGAATATATTTTATTAGGAATTCTATTTTAATTTACAATTGTATTTGGGATAGGAATTGTATTGCCATATTTTACAATATTACGCAAACCATAATATTATAGGTCTGTTTTGGGCGGGAAGTTAAAACTGAGGATATTGTTTTTATTGATAGTATAGATTGCATTGCAGAGAAATATATATACTGAATTACTACCATTAGTAATTCTAGTCTAGAATTGTATTACGAATAGGATTGTTGGGAAGAATATATTTTATTAGGAATTCTATTTTAATTTACAATTGTATTTGGGATAGGAATTGTATTACCATATTTTACAATATTACGCAAACCATAATATTATAGGTCTGTTTTGGGCGGAAGTTAAAACTGAGGATATTGTTTTTATTAATAGTATAGTATAGATTGCATTGCAGAGAAATATATATACTGAATTACTACCATTAGTAATTCTAGTCTAGAATTGTATTACGAATAGGAACGTAGGGAAAGAATATATATTATTAGGAATTCTATTTTAATTTACAATTGTATTAGGGATAGGAATTGTATTACCATATTTTACAATATTACGCAAACCATAATATTATTGGTCTGTTTTGGGCGGAAAGTTAAAACTGAGGATATTGTTTTTATTAATAGTATAGATATAGATTGTATTACAGAGAAATATATATACTGAATTACTACCATTAGTAATTCTAGTCTAGAATTGTATTACGAATAGAAATGTAGGGAAGAATATATTTTATTAGGAATTCTATTTTAATTTACAATTGTATTTGGGATAGGAATTGTATTACCATATTTTACAATATTACGCAAACCATAATATTATAGGTCTGTTTTGGGCGGGAAGTTAAAACTGAGGATATTGTTTTTATTAATAGTATAGATTACGCAAACCATAATATTATATGTTTGTTTTGGGCGGGAAGTTAAAACTGAGGATATTGTTTTTATTAATAGTATAGATTATGTGTCTACAATACCTTTATTTGAAAAAATTATTCATTATAAAAAATTTAAATTAAATAAGAGAAATAATTTCATTAGTTATATTGTCTTTATTTTCTCTTATGCAAATTAAAGATTCTTTACATTCAAATTTATCAATTGATATTCATTACATTGTCCATTATCTTATTTTTACAATATCTTGTAATTAAATATCAAAGTTATAGTACAAAATAATGTTATATATTTATTTACCAAGTATTTTATTAATAGTATATGAAAAAAAAATTAAAATAATTTGAAGTTAATTATATTAACTACTTGGGGATTGGTTGACAAAGAGAGTACTCAAATAATAACCCAACAAATTGAATCGAATTCACTCTATTTTACTCTTATTCAATTAAATAAATTAGTAGTTATACCAAAAAATGATACATATGTATTTCTTTAATACCATGAAAAAAATAAAAAAGAATAATTTGAAACCAATCATATTAACTACTTGGAGGATTTGTTGACAATGAAAGTACTCAAATAACCCATTACCCAGCAAACTGAAGCGAGAAATTACCTTTTAATATCTTTAGAATACATAATATTTTAAATTTTCAAATTTTTATTAATTTATTTAATCTTTTTTCTTAAACTAGGGATTTCTTTATCCATAATAACTCATTATATTCAACACTTAAACCAAATAAACCCCAAGCAGAACACCTAAAGGAAAGTCCATAGCTCCTATATCATATTCTCATTGCATGACGTTGTCATCTATGCTACCAACAATAACCGAATTGCAAATAACACACTACCAACAAAAATGAAGAGAACATATAGTGAAGATGAAGACAATGACAATGTTACTCGAAAGAGAATTAAGAACACTTAGAAAAATTCAAATTAGAAATAGTATTTACTTAGACTATCATTTTTAGACTATCGATTTTACAAGGTTGCAAACATTTATTTTAGTAATAATTATAATAAATTTTCTATATTATCTTGGATTCATATACTTTGAGTTAGATATTTAAATAAAAAAATTTGACATTCAATTACCCATGTATAAACTTCTCCTATATAATCTTGCATTGATATACTTTCAAATATTTATTTAAATATAAATATTGGGCATTAACCCATTCGCGCAATGCGCGTATAAAACTAGTAATAATAATAAGTGGTGGTGATGGTGGTTGGTGTGTTATGGTAGTAGTGGTGTGGTGTGGTGTGGTTGTGGTTGTGGTGGTTGTGTGGTGGTAGTGGTAGTGTGGTGTGGAGATGGTGGTGTTACTCATGTTGGTGGTGGTGATGGTGGTTTGGTGGTGGTAGTGGTTATGGTGGTTTGGTAGTGGTAATAATAATATGGAAACTAGGATAGGTTGAAAAAAAGACGAGAGAAAAAATAAATACGGGATAACAAAAAATTCAAAAAATGTCTTTTGACTAAAAATCTAATAAAACATTTTCCACAAAATTGAGTCTTTTTTCTATTGACCAAGATGATTATTTTCCTTAGAAAAATCTATGAAAATCTAAACATAGGAAAATCCGAAAAGTGGAAGTCATTTTCCGGGTTTCCAAACGGGCGATTAATCCGACCTCCTTTTAAAATTTTGCTATTTCACTATTTAATAAATATGGCTAATGGGTAACGGGCAAACCACTTTACAACATAAATATTATATTTCTAATTTTAAGCTAATGCTAGTATGCCTAGTAGTTGTTTCGATTTCGAACAACCGATTTATGGTTCAGAATCAAGTTCACAATTTTAATAAGAAAATTGAATTGGGCCCAATACGGCAGCCCAAAAAATACGTAAATAATAAATACAATAGCGCTGAAGAATTGAATAGGGCCCAAAATGGCTGCTCAAATAATAAATAAAATAGAACTAAATATGTGACTAATTAACCTCGGTATGCCAGCAAGAAAGAAAGGTTCTGTGTTGGTTAGATCTTGAATGGCGGTCTAGAACTTAATCGTGTTGGTTACACACTTACTCGGCCCAACTTTTAGACTTATTAACTACTTTTTTTTGTACTAAACTTGGAGATGTGAGAGATTGAACCCCATGCCTCATGCATGCAAAGCAAGCACTTTACCATTTAAGCTACATCCCCAATGAACATTTTTGTAGTCAAGATGCAATCTATATCTTATAGAGAAAGAAGTATTTTTCAGTTGCTCCACTTGTTTGGCTATGAAGGTAAATGCAATTACTATACTAATCCTTTAATTATTACGGAATAAATATTCATTACTTGAGACAATTTTGATAACTTCATAGCCCATAAAAAACTAATAAATAATTTCACTTGGTAAGTAATTGTAACTTAAATTTCATATTTCCAGCGCTTATGTTAAGAAAATGCTTTGTTAAACTCTAATGCACATGATAATGTTTTATCTTGAGTTTTCCTTGTACAACAATTTAAGATCAATTATTATTTTTTATGTAATTATATCATAATAAAATTATTTCATATAACATCGAAAAAGGTTAAATGTTAAATTATGACAATAATATACATATTAATCCTTACAATAGTGTACTTTAAGGAGAAGCCTGACTTACATTATTTTTTTTCCTATTTTTGTTTACTTGCATTTGCATGTGATGAAATTAATGCACTTGAATTTTGTCATTTATGGAACAATTATCTCAAAAGTATTGTTGCATTCCATATCAATATTTCATTATTTTAAACATTTGTGCAAGGCGTCATAAAATGACAGTTTTACCATGTGTATCAACATAGTTGAAAACTCTTGGTCACGTGCACAACATAGATGCGGAAACAATCTAGCTACAATACATGATTGTAACGTCTCAATCTACACATTTTTCATAACCCTCAAAAGGGTTTTAAAAGTTTACTAGATGCAAATATTGTAGGGTTCATATAGCCCATATTTCTATAATTTGTAGTTTATTTAGGAGTGAATTCCTTTTTTGGTCCTACTTTTATTGGCCATTTTCCAATTTTAGTCCGCTTTTGTTATTTTTGCCACATTGAGTCCACATTTATTAGACGTGTTCCACTTTTGGTCCAGCGTTAAGTATTCCGTCAAATGATCGTCTAAGGCAGGGCTAATTTCGTCTTTTTACTCTGTTCTCCTCTCTTTACCCTTTCAACCTTAATTCCAAGATTATGTTTGCAATAGAAAACACCAGTTTCTGCAACGTCGTCATCATCATAAGCCCTCACAACTCTGTATTGGAACAGAACTTCAACTGCAGCCATGGCGCCGTTGGTTGGGAGGGCTAATGATAGAGCTGTGGCAGTCATTGTCTTGATCAGAATCACATCCTCTCGCTTAATTCCATATTCGCTCTTCAAACAATTGTAGACAGCTTCTATGCCATAGTATGTGTTAAACTCAGATGGCTAATGAAACTAATGCATAAGGCCTCCACATCACACAGGGTAACATAATGAGTAGGAAAAAGACACATTGAAATTATGTTCCAAAGAAGAGAATGAAAAGGATCTAGTCGGTTTCTCTTCCTCTTCCATCTCAAATTTTGAAATTAACAATTTCGTGTCAAATTCAATTTCTAGCTTTTCTTTATGGCAACTAAGGTGAATTATGGCAAAATATCTATCCAGTAGCACTTTAGACATTCATTACCTTACCAGAAGATCCACCATATCCTGAATAATCATAGCTGCAAAGAAGAAAAATTTTATGGTATCAAATAGAAAAAAAAATGAAGAATTTGCAGACAAAAACAAACTAATGAGAAAGCACACAGATTTTGAAAATAGGAATTCAATAAACAAAAATTTGAGCAATTAGGCAATTGGCAAATGAAACTATCAACAGAAACAAGAATTGCATAGAATACAGAATTACAGAGGGAGAATTTTGAGAGATAGATGATGCTTTGGTGGGTGAAGTTGATAAGTTCCAAGTCACAAAAAATAAAAGATTTGGGGAAAGAAATTAAACCTCATGATCTTGACACGGAGATGAGCTCTGAGCTCAAGGAAGAGAGCCTGCATCTGCCTCAAATCTGCAGCATTACCGTGGGAATACAAGAGCGTAAACCTGGCAAAAGGGTGCTTCCAGAAGGTGGCCACAATCTTGTTCCCGCCCTTGGTGTCCAGCAAATGCACGTCCACGTTCTTGTCCGATCCGCCGTCACGCCGGTGAAGCACAGCCGCCCGTCCTCGTCTATGAAAGCATCGTACGTCGGCGGGTCAGGTGGAAAAAAGAGAACTAAAGCGTGAAGAGAGGAGAACAGAGTAAAAAGACAGAATTAGCCCTACCTCAGACGGTCATTTGACGGAATACTTAACGCTGGACCAAAAGTGGAACACATCTAATAAATGTGGACTCAATGTGGCAAAAATAACAAAAACGGACTAAAATTGGAAAATGGCCAATAAAAGTAGGACCAAAAAAGGAATTCGCTCTTTATTTAGACTCTTTTCTCTTCCACGTATAAACAAAAAGTTACAAACTCTTTTTTGTTTTTAACTTAAAATATTGAGTTCAGAAAGTGAGTAATAAACTCATTGTTCTAGATCTCTCTCAAACCAAGACAAAAAAACGCCATCTTGGTGTGAAAATTTAGTGCAAGCCAACAAATAACCATGGTGATTACAATGCATACTAAAAATGGGTTGTTGGATTTATTTTTATAATAATTATAATTAAATTATTTCTCTTTTTCCCATAATTTTTTAGTAATAATATACTTACATAAATCGTATTACATATTGATTTTTTTTAAGATAATTGTAGACAAACGAGTCATATATTATTCAATAATTAATTGAGTGATACAAACGAGTCATATATTATTCAATAATCTTATAATCAAATAAATGTACACTTTCAAATAGTAGAATTGTTTATTTGTTCGAATTCAAGCAATGATAACATCAGAAAACATAATCGATCCAATACATTTCATCAATTGCACTATGTAATATTCGTTGTTATAATTTATATAATTGTATATCGATCTAAATATTCTTAACGGTTTCTGTTACAAACGTTACAGCTCACTTTATGACACCACTTAATGGACAAATTAGGAGCCGTAATGTCTTGCACCATTATTTTCCTAATGGAAAATGTTACATTATCCCACTTGTTGCAAGACAATACTCAAAGAAACAAAAACATTAACTATAGAGATATGTCCTCTTAATACGAGTAATATCTATTATAATCACAATAATGTAACTTGTTCTCTAAGTACTTTATGTGGTAACCAGAAACTTAATGAATAAACCTTATGTTTATTCCACGTCTAAAAGATATATATTTTCTCAACAAAATATGTGCAGAATACAATAATGAGAAAATGAATGCTTTAAGAATTTCATATAATAACTGAATGTATACAAAATTTACAAAGTGGGCGCAAGTCCCATTTTCTCAACAAAATCCCTAAACATTTGAATGCACAAACACATCACAACCTGTGTTAATAACATGAATACACATAATATTGACACAAAATACACAGAACTCATCCTCCTAAACATTTGAATGCACAAACATATCACAACATGTGTTACTAACATGAATACACATAACTAGTTGGTGCCTAGAATACACATAATGATTGCCTGGAATACACAGAACGATTACCTAGAATACACAGAATATTAACATAAATACTACAGAGACCGGCCGAAACGAGAAACGTGATTTCCAAAAAAAAAAAAAAGGACGGTTAGTTTACAATGCTCAAAACGACGTCGTTTACGTACGTGGTGCACATTGCTATGTGGATCATGGTCCACACAATAATTTGCCGGCCACAATCATTATTGCATGGACCATGGTCCACACAGCTGTGTGGACCATAAATAAAAAGTACATTTTTAATATACTAAAGGTATATTATTTTTGTACATAAGGTACATTATTTTAGGGTACATTATTTTTATACTGAATGTACATTATTTTATAGTACCTTCAGTACAAAAATAATGTACCTTCTGTACAAAAATAATGTACCTTATGTTCATGGTCCACACAATAATTTGCTGGCCACCTTCCATGAGGTTCAATCTTTATATAATGAACTAGGTTCTCAGTGCATTGTGGATCTTAATGTATGTGTATGTATTTTATATTGTGAATTTCTTGTAACTTGTATTATTAAATTTTGTACCTTAAGAGTGTGAATTTTGTACATAAAACAATTTAGTAATTGTATCTTATATTATGAATTGTTGTGTTTTGTGTTGTGAAATTCTGTGCTTATAAACACAAATTATGTACCTAAGTCAGATTTTAAAAATAAGTAAATATATAAAATATGTATGTGCTTTGTGTTGTAATTTTTTGTTTCTTGTGTTATGAAATTTTTGTACCTTACGAGTATGAATTATGTATCTCGTCGTTTCGATCTACGGTCCATAATGCTATATGGACCCTATCCATGATATAAATTGTCCATATCAATTGTTATATTATAGACTAGAGTCCACCTTACATTATAAATTCTATTCTAAAACGACATCCAGATTATTTGTTTGCAATTAATATATTATGTAATTAATAAATTATGTAAATATTACCAATTAATATGTTATGTGTTTACGGTTAATCTATAATTTGCCTTTGATTTATTCACTTGCATATAATCTATTAATTACATAGACATAATCTATAAATTATGTTAGATTATTGTTCACAATACAATGTGGCCCTGGTTAATGGTATAATTTGCCTTGTAGTTGGGATTTGCAGTGCAACTATGGAACTATGAAGTGCAGTATAGCAATCTCTTCCATTTGATAAAAGCCCATTCCTGCAGAGAAAGCCCATAAACGAAGCTTTGTTTATTTTAAAATTAATTTCATTTCATTTTATTGTCCTAAATTGATTGGTGAGTTGGTGATAATTTATTTTTAGTCTTTTTTATACAATTTTATTTTGGTCCTAATATTATTGTGGCATAATTATTTTTTATTTTTTATTAACATTTATTTAAATTTCGTAAAATATAAGGATTTTTAATTTTTAATTATATTTTTATTTTTTAAAAAATAAAAATATAATAAATCAACTCATTTTGTATAAAATAAAATATCAAAATTTCATTATATTTAATAACATTTTAATGATTTTGTTAACTGGAGATAAAAATAGTCCTGCACAATAATATTAGGACAAAATAAACTAATAAACTTGACAAGAAAAAATAGATTAACTTACGAACTGGCAAGTGGCAATTGGCAAACACAGATTTGATCTACAACTCTCCACGTACATGAAACGTGTGAATTCCTGAACCTTCTCGTACTAAGATGAATTTTTTTCCGCGCTCGCTAATGGCATCTGCCCGCTCGCCCAACGATTTATATCCACTCCATGAGAAGATTCAACATCATCCAAAACCTCGCAAATCTCACTCAGGCATTTCATCGAACAGTTGGACGGCATAACCCCAAGATCAGACTTGATCAACAATGGCCGCTAATGCAAGTGATGAGTTCAGGCTGGTGTCGCCGAGCATCAGCCACGAAGGCAGGTTACCCAGAAAATACACGGATGAAGGTCAAGGCGCCAAGATGAAATTGTCGCCGCCTTTGGAGTGGTACAATTTGCCGGAGGGAACGAAGAGCTTGGCGTTAGTGGTGCAGGACATTGATGCCCCGGATCCCGAAGCACCCATCGTGCCGTGGGTGGTTTGGGTGGTGACGAATATTCCCCCCACGCTGAAGGGGTTGCCGGAGGGGTTTTCCGGCAAAGGCGAGGAGTTGGGCGGCGAGTATGCGCAGATTAAGGAAGGGCAGAACGACGAGAAGGTCCCTGGGTGGCGCGTGCCTAAGTTGCCTACTCATGGACATCGGATCCAGTTTCGGCTTTTTGCTCTTGATGATGTGCTCAATCTTGGTAATAAGGTACCTTAACTCATCAACCCACCTATCTTTTTATCCTTTTTGTTTCAATTAAAGTGTTATTCTCGGTATCTAACGATAACATCATTATTCTTTTTCATAAGGAACGTCATAAGTTGTTAAACTCTCAAAAAATATCATTTAGAGTTACTCCAAGAAGAAAGTATAGTTATCAAACACCAATTATGATCCGATTATGATGAAATAGTTGATTGACCGGTCACCTAAAACACCGATTACGATGAAACAGTTGACCGGTCGCTTAAAACACCGATTACGATGAAACAGTTGACCGGTCGCCTAAAACACCGATTACAATGAAACAGTTAACCGGTCGCCTAAACACCGATTACGATGAAACAGTTAACCGGTCGCCTAAAACACCGATTACGATGAAACAGTTGACCGGTCGCCTAAAACACCGGTTACGATAAAACAGTTGACCGGTCGCCTAAAACACCGGTTACGATAAAATAGTTGACCGGTCGCCTAAAACACCGGTTACGACGATTACGATGAAACAGTTGACCGGTCGCCTAAACACCGATTACGATGAAACAGTTGACCGGTCGCCTAAAACACCGGTTACGATAAAATAGTTGACCGGTCGCCTAAAACACCGGTTACGATAAAATAGTTGACCGGTCGCCTAAAACACCGGTTACGATGAAATAGTTGACTGGTCGCCTAAAACACCGATTATGATGAAACTTTAGACTGTCAGGAATTTTTTTTCGAAAAAAATAGGACAATAGTTAATCAGTCATCTAGTCCGCCGCGGTCTGGCACAATAATTTAGTCCTGCTAAGACTAAATTAAATAATAACTCTTGTATTTATATTTAATAACTCTTGTATTTATATTGGTAGGACAAATTATGACAATAAAAATGACAAAACAAACTAATATTCAAGGATTAAATCTATAACTTGTATGTAAATTTAAATTATACATAAAACTATGCATTTAAATTTTATGTTTATTTATATTATATGTTGAATAAATATGAGATTTTGGCAGCCGACAAAGGACAAGCTTCTAGAGGCGGTGGAGGGGCATACGCTTGCAGAAGCGGTTCTGATCGCCAAGCTCTGAAATGCTTCTTCTTTTTATGGGAGTGCCACACTGTTTTACTGTTTTGCTTTTCTTTATTTCTTTAAGAATGTACGTGAAATTAAAGTGCAATAAACAGAAAGGGACTTATAATGTTTTCTTGTTTAACTTTCTAGTTTTGTGTGTATGGGTATATGATATGTTTGAGTCAGAAATTATATTGTGGACCATGGTCTGATATTGCAGTTGTGTTGAATGGATACTGTAGTTGTGTTGAAAAGATACTGCAATTGTGTTGAAAGGAAATTGCAGTTGTGCGGAATAGAGACCGTTTATCTGTTCAACACAATTGCAGTATCAATTCAACAAAACTGTAGTTCCAGACGGATGAAACAACCTCTATTCTACGCAACTGCCAACTGCAATTTCCTTTCAACACAACTGCAGTATTCGTTCAACATAACTGCAATATCAGTTCAACACAACTGCAGTATCAGCCATGACCCATAGTCCACAATGCAGTATAGACCATAGTCCACGGTATAAGGACTGTGTTTGAGTGGTGTTGGTGACTTTGAATAACGTGTTGGGAGTCTGTTTTAGAAATTATGATAACATTCCCATTTTTTCACCATACGCCACAACACTAAAATGGGAACCCGACGCTTGTCAAAACTGAAATAGGAATTTAATTAATTCCAACATTATATTGTGGAGAAAAATACTAATATCAGATCCAGTTGCCTGTTAAATTTGACAAATAAAATGCATTATAGTCTGAGTCGGCAACTGCATGTACAATTACAATTCACAAATGATCTTACTAGTTACGGCCTTACGGGTCTGTTCAATTTTTGTTTGATAGAATGTAATTTTGAATTTGGAGGGCCAATCACAATTTTAGGCCCTTTTTGTTTGATTGAGTATGTAATTTTGCATTTGGAGGACCAATCACAATTTAGCCCCGCGCTGCCCGGGACTAGGGATAGCAATTTGTTCCAACGGATATGATTCCCACGGGAATGAAAATTAAAGATAAATATATTTTATTAAGAATTCTAATACTAAATCGTTATTTACAATTGTAGTACGAATAAAAATTGTATTAACATATTTTACAATAGAGTTAATTCCACCAGAGATCTCTTGTCTTTGGTGACGATTTTAAATTTAGTCTCAGACTATCGTTTTTGCCATTTAACATCCTAGACTATTAGTTTTTGGACACTTTTAGTCCTTCATGAATTTTTTAACATCCCAGACCGGTTTAATCGGTTTTAATTGGTTGAAACCGAAATAATAACAAATGAAAAATATGAAGAGACAAAAATGCCCTAACTAAAATTAGAAAAATTCATGAGAAGGACTAAAAGTGTCCAAAAACTAATAGTCTGGGATATTAAATGACAAAAACTAATAGTCTGGGGCTAAATTTGGAATTGCCACCAAAGACAAGAGACCTCTGTTAGAATTAACTCTTTACAATATTACGTAAACACTAGTAATATAGGAGTGCTTTGGGTGGGAATAGAAGATTAAAAATGAATATATTTTATTACGAATTCTATTACCACATTTTAATTTGCAATTGTAGTACGAATAAGAATTGTATTAACATATTTTACAATATTACGTAAACCTTAGTAGTATAGAGTGTTTTGGGCTTGAAGTTAAAATTGTGAATTTTGTTTTTATTAATAGTATAGATTGCATTGTAGAGAATTACATGTTTTGTATTGTTACGATTAGTAATTTTAATCTAGAATTGTATTACGAATAGGAAATTAAAACAGTATTTTATTAGGAATTCTATTACCACGTTTTAGTTTACAATTGTAGTACGAATTAGAGTTGTATTAACATACTAGTTTTATACGCGCATTGCGCGAATGGGTTAATGCCCAATGTTTATATTTAAATAAATATTTGAAAGTATATCAATGCAAGATTATATAGGAGAAGTTTATACATGAGTAATTGAATGTCTAATTTTTTTTATTTAAATATCTAACTCAAAGTATATGAATCCAAGATAATATAGAAAATTCATTACAATTATTACTAAAATAAATGTTTGCAACCTTGTAAAATCGATAGTCTAAATATTTGGTCTAAAAATGATAGTCTAAATAAATACTACTTTTAATTTGAATTTTTTTTCTAAGTGTTCTTAATTCTCTTTTGAGTAACATTGCCATTGTCTTCATCTTTACTATTTGTTCTCTTCCTTTTTGTTGGTGGTGTGTTATTTGCAATTCAGTTAGTTATTGTTGGTTGCATAGATGACAACGTCATGCAATGAGATTATGATATAGGAGCTATGGACTTTCCTTTAGGTGTTCTGCTTGGGGTTCATTTGGTTCAACCATTATTGTTGAATGAGTTATTGTGGATAAATAAATCCCTAAGTTTAAGAAAAAAGATTAAATAAATTAATAAAAATTTGAAAATTTAAAATATTATGTATTCCAAAGATATTGAAAGGTGGTTTCTCGCTTCAATTTGCTGGGTAATGGGTTATTTGAGTACTTTCATTGTCAACAAATCCTCCAAGTAGTTAATATGATTGGTTCCAAACTATTCTTTTTTATTTTTTTCATGGTATTAAAGAAATACATATGTATCATTTTTCGGTGTAACTACTAATTTATTTAATTCAATAAGAGTAAAATAGAGTGATTCCGCTTCAATTTGTTGGGTTATTTGAGTACTCTCTTTGTCAACCAATCTCCAAGTAGTTAATATAATTAGTTTCAAATTATTTTAAATTTTTTTTCATAGTATTAATAAAATACTTGGTAAATAAATATATAACATTATTTTGTACTATAACTTTGATATTTAATTACAAGATATTGTAAAAATAAGATAATGGACAATGTAATGAATATCAATTGATAAATTTAAATGTAAAGAATCTTTGCATAAGAGAAAATAAGGACAATATAACTAATGAAATTATTTTCTCTTATTTAATTTAATTTTTTGATAATGAATAATTTTTTCAAATAAAGGTATTGTAGACACATAATTTTAAATTAAAAAATACATATGTATCATTTTTTGTTGTAGTTACTAATTTATTTAATTTAATAAGAGTAAAATAGAGTGAGAAACTTAATTTTGTCAAATTTGATTGAGATGAGGTTCGAACCTAAGACCTTTCTTATAGAAATTAATGAGTAAGTTAAAAGTTAACGAAATATTAACGGAGAAGAGAATATTTAATGGAAAACTTAACGGATAATCATAAAAGTAAGGTTAAATTAGGTAATCTCTATTAATAATATTAATCTGAATTATCTTAACCATATATTTGATTAAATAATTCATCTGAACCATCCATTTGATTAAATAATTTGACCGCCATTTTTTCTACCTATTTTAGGCCTAACTTTCTTTGGCTCTTATTAGTATAGTAGATTTTATAATATTACGTAAACTTTAGTAGTATAGGAGTGTTTTGGGCATAAAGTTAAAATGAATGATTTTGTTTGTATTAATAGTATAGATCATCATCATCATCATCATCATCATTATTATTATTATCACACAAGGATATTTTAGTCTTTATATCATTTAAATTTTCAGTAATTCTAATCATGACTATCGACCAAACAATTTAATTTAAATTCATACTTTATTCCTATCTTATATTTTTCCTACGGAATTAGAATTCCTTCCTTCCAATCAAACCCGGTAAAAGTATGAATCAGAAATTTAGAATCCATACTTCTAAACTTCTTCTCCCAAAAGGTTGAATCCCCAACCCTAAGGGCACCCCACGCCCCGACTCGACAAAGCATCTGAGAGGATGTAATTCATGATAACTCAACTAAATCACAGAGGCTAGACTTTTACTCACTACACACAAGAAATCCCCTTCACTTTGAGAGGTTGCTCCCACACTGCCGCGGGGATATTTATGTCACGGTGTTAAGAATGTTGTACATTGTGCTAAAAAATGTTAAATACATTAACTTTCCTCATACCGAAATGCTCTTATGCAACCAAAGCTACCATCCGTCTCCTATTTAAGGCATATGTTACTAAGTATATCAACACACACCAATTATTAGTGATAATATATATCATATATATCACAAACGGAAAATGTCAATTTTTTTTGTCAATAAAAATGTCAATTATATTTTTAAATCAATAATAATGTATTATGAATAGAGTTTCAGTAAGGAGAATATTTCAAAATAAATAATGACTAAATTGGAATAGAAATGGTGCAGTGGTATAACATTTATCAAGCCAATTAATACAAATTTTAAAACTAATACTTTAAGAAGCACTTTATGTAATTTTGTCATAGCCAGGAATTGAATAATCGGATATTTAATTACAAATAAATACTACCCCTCCGTCCCATTTTGTTTGTCTGATTCGGTTAATGAATGAAGTTTGACTAAAATGATTTTTAATTGATGATAAAAAGTACTTCCTCCTACCCATTTTATCATCTGTGATCATAATAAACAATTTGTGGCAGCAGGGTGTGGTCTATTAAATTGTATCCAAAATCCGAAAGTAGTTGAAGCAATGTCATTGAAGGAGGTTTTTAATGTTTGTGCTCATAAATTAGCTAGAAGTGTTAGATTGAGTTATGCTAGCTTTTGATCATGAGTACTAAAGTGATGCTCTGCCTGACTGTATTCATGATCATTTCATTAATTAATGAATTGTGTTATTTGATAAATAAAGTTTTTTTTTTAATTCAATTTTTCATAATACTAAGTTTAGTATTAGTATATAAAATTTATATATTTAGAAATTACATTAAAAGTACTATTAAACACAAAAATTTAAATTTAAAAATAATTTAAAATTACTAAAGTAAATAAAAATAGCAATGAACAAAGAGTTGGGTTGATTAATAAATAGTAAACAAAATAGGCAAAATGGGACCGGACTATTGAATATGCACATTAGGCGTCATACTTTGCACAGTAAACTTTATTGATGCTAGTCCCCCTCCCACTCATATACACTTCAACCTTTAGGATTATAACACCTATTTTAAGTTTATAAAAATATTAGTTTTCATCAATTAAACCCCAAAAGAAAAGGGCAAATTATATCGTGGATTAGGGTGCACAATGCATTGTGCATCTCATACCAAAGTGTTAGGAGATGAGTTCTGTGTATTCTAGGCAATTGTTCTGTGTATTTTAGGCAATCATTTTGTGTATTCTAGACAATCGTTCTGTGTATTCATGTTAGTAACACAAGTTGTGATGTGTTTGTGCATTCGAATGTTTAGGAGTATAAGTTCTGTGTATTTTGTGTCAATATTCTGTGTATTCTAGGCAACCGTTCAGTGTATTCATGTTATTAACACAGGTTGTGATGTGTTTGTGCATTCGAATGTTAGGAGGATGAGTTTTGTTTATTTTGTGTCAATATTCTGTGTATTCTAGGCAAACGTTCTATGTATTGTAGGCAACTGTTCTGTGTATTCATGTTAGTAACATTCGAATGTTAGGAGGATATGTGTATTTTGTGTCAATATTCTGTGTATTCTAGGCAGCCATTCTGTGTATTCTAGGCAACCGTTCTGTGTATTCATGTTAGTAACACAGGTTGTGATGTGTTAGGATACACAGAATATAAGCCCAAGTATTATCTCTTATATTCCTATGTTTTTCAAATTTCACAATGTTGTTTAAATATTCACATTTTGTCGTGTGTGTTTTTGTGATCTGATGAACTTTTGTGTGTTTTTTGTTATTGCTTCTTCGTCACTGTTATTGTTGTTGTTCAAATTACAGTTATATTTTAATTTTAAAAAAACACTATAAAACTCGTAACAATACTGCTCGTTTCGGACTAAGGTCCACAGTATCTATATCTATATATATATTAAAACAGAAGTACTAGCTTTCCCGCTCATTTTAGTCCAAAAATTTTGAAATCGGTCAACATAATATTATATAATAATTACTTATCAGAAATTCTAGCCTTCCTTATCATATCATTCCTTATTTATGGCTAAAATTGACAAAATATTCAAAATATGATTTCATTCCTTCTTCTACACGGAAATTAATTTGAAATATTTTAGTCAATTCCATTCCTGTATGGATTCCTTATTTATGTACATATGTTAACAAAATAGTCACACGGAAATAATAATTATTAAACAAAATTATAGTTATTA